>JAIFRP010000031.1:7149027-7199386 GCA_032403825.1 Odynerus spinipes | reverse complement strand
TATATATATATAACGGAGTGAATCGAATCATACTATTGCATGACAGATATTAAATCCGAAGTACTCATTAAAACGATAAGACGATGATAAAAGTACGAAATTGGAAAGATATCTCCAAGATAACTTCAGAGATGGATGCAAGTCGACGTCGACACTTCTTAATGAATGCATGTTGTTCTTGCATCGAATGGCAAACCTATTATCGAACAACAGTTCCTTTATTAAAAAGGGAACATCGCTTAAAAAAAAATTAATTAAATGATCGTAACAAAAATTCTTTGCTACCTAATTCATGTATATAACATATCTGGATTCTTTGCTTTACTATACTATTTTACATCTCATACGATATATCTACAAGATCAAATATCAGACGTACAAACCTGCGTTTTCTATACTTTAGTCGAGACCAACGTCGTCCTGAGGTTGAGGAGGCTTCGGAGGATTAAACTGCGGTGGTGGATTTGCACCAGAAAACCCTGGCATACCTCCCATCATACCGGGAAAGCCACCTAGACCACCCGCAGCGCCGTCAAACTTTTTCGACATTTTCTCAATAAATGCAGCGACTTTCGGATTGTTCTGATAATTGAGAACGCTCGCTGGATTTTTCGATATTTCTTTGATAGCTTCGGCTATCTCTGGATCCTGGAAATCATCTACTTATACTTGATGCATTGTTGTATATACATATACGAGGGACGTTCAAAAAGTTCCCAGAAAATTATCTACATCTAATCTAATGACGATACGTAAATGACATGAATTAATACAGGTAGCCATTTGATTAATATAGCTATCAAATCCATATGATGTTGCTCAGTATACAGTTAAGGATAACTCAATTATAAATTTAGCATCCTGTTTACGAATAATAACCACTTTCTGGGAACTTTTTGAATACCCTACGTACAAACTAAGCCTGAGCTTACCTGAAAAGATTTAACGATCTCCGGATCGCTCACGAATTTGTAGAAATCACCAAGGCCTCCTTTCGAATCTGTTTGAGAGGGTCGCGTATTATCTTCGCGCATTTTCGCAGCCTCCTTCGCCTTTCTTATCTTCTCTTGCTTCGCACGTTCCAATTTCTCTTCAGTTTTCCGTTGCTTCTTCCTTTTGTGTTCCTCCAACTTACGAGCCTGAAATGGTTGAGATCGTTATCGATCGAAAGCATCGGCAGAGTTTCGAGGACATCATTGATACGAGAACCGACCAATAGGAGAGAATATTTTCGTAGAAAACATAGGCCGGCATATCTTTGTAATATAATCTCTCTATTATAACGAAAGGGGTAAAAGCTACGGTATAACTTCAGGAACGTATCCAAAGACTAAATCATTATGACGTGAACATGCCTGCTCAAGGTACATTGTGACCTCACATGATTACAGGCTTATTATAGACGGTGGAGCAGCCAATTTGGCTAGCAAACCTGGTTTTAAGAATGGAGAAACAAGTATGTTATTACCATTACACTGGAATGCATATAAAAAAGTAAGTTTATAGCGATTACCGAGCCATGTCGAGTTATCGATAAGAGTATTCGTGCGAAGTAGAGAAAGAGAGATACAGGGAGAGGGAGGATTAGGAAGGAGAAGAAAGGAGGGAGGAAGTATAAGAACTTTTGCACGAGTGGGCCACCTTATACGGCGGCGACCCGGGCATCTAAATATAAAGGTGCCCGACGTTGCGACGCTCCTTTCTGTCTGATGCGAGAGCGCGCATCTCGCTGCGTACGAACAAGTCTCGTTCGATGCAATCTTTGTACCGATGATATCAACAGAGTTATAATTTATTAAAAAAGAAAAAGAAAGTAAACGATAAACTAAACGATTGTCAAATTGTATCAGGTTTTTCGCAACTTAACAAGATTCTCCCTGCGATCGTGCCTAAAAAAACTGAACCATTCGACTCATATTTTAAAATTAACATGATTTCTTAATGAAGAAATCCACGTGTAAGAGAATGAGGCATTCGCGATCGTTTAACGCGACCTTGCCCCAAACGAAGAAACTAAAGACACGGTTATTTAAATCGATCGAGCAATCGTCAGATTATTAATCTTTTCCATCTCTAGATTGCAACAAGTTCGAAGCTCCTAGCTCGAAGCTCGAAGCTCGAAGCTCGAAGCTCGAAGCTCCTTGGCGAACGGAGGATTGAAGCCCGGGCTCGATGTCCGCTTCTTAAACCTTAAGACGAAACTATATTTAGATGTCGCCGATCGTAGACACTGAATGAACGACCTTTAGGCTGCTTGAACTTTGCCATCGGTTCTAAGGATTGCATTTTGTTGTTTGTACCCGTCCGTGTGCGCGCACGCGTTCCCCATCGTTACAACATTACGAGATTATTCCAAGTATGCATCGTACACCCGGGTTGTTTTGGAAAGCGTCGAGGATAATGTTAAATGTAGCTAAAAACGATAGCCCGTGCAACTCCTATTCTATTCGATGTAACAAAGTCAACAAAATTCACGCATCAAAGATTTCATAGAAAAGTTTCGTTATTTCGTTCGCTCAATCGTGTCATCGATCCGAGGATATAATAAAAAGATCACGATTCCTGCTGGTTTTATGGAGAGAAACGTGTGTCCTGCATACTCAAGAAGAAAAATATGTACTAATGTTGATGAAAGAGAAAAGGAAAAGCGAAGCAGCGAAGAAAAGAGAAGAAGAGCAGGAATGCGAGGGGCGAAATTTTCAGAGCAAGGGAGAGAGAGGGGTGCTGTCTCTTTCCTCTCTCTCTTTCTCTCTCTCTCTCTCTCTCTATCTCTATCTCTCTCTCCCTCTTTCTCAGGGTAGTCGTGACGGTAGTAACGATGCCAGTTCTCCGCAAGCGAGTCGAGTTGGGCTCGAACTCGAGCGTCGCGAGTGTGAGAAGGTATCAGCAGCAGCCTGGCTCATCGCGTAGTGTCGCGTAGTGTAACGAGATGACGGGCTCGTGGCTGAGACCCGCGTTCTTCCTGAGCCTCTTCCTGAGCTTCCTGGCTATTGCCTTGCAGGGTGAGTACGCTTCCTCCAGTACGCACTCCACTCTTTTTGTACTTACAAGACACCTACGAATGTAGATATCACTAAAATCTTCCCAGAAATATCTCTCGAAATTACTCCATTCTCACTTTTACCATTCCCTCCATGTTCTCTCTATCCATATCTATTACTTTTTTTTATTTATTTTCTTTTCGATTCTTTTAGGGCTTTTCGATACCGTCGATTTCCCTAGTCTTCTTATATATTTTATCGATTGTATCGATCGAATACCGTCGATGATTCATGCGTTGTTTCAGCGAGTGTTTCCTAACGAAGAAACTCATCCTTTTATTTATATCTTTGTCTAAATAATAAAACAACGCTTTGATTTTTTGTTCTACAAACTTTTCCTTTTTCTTCTTCTTCTTTCGTTCTTTTATCTCGTTTTAATAGATCACACATAGAGAGGGTGTGTACATGCATACGTAGCTTAGCCAGTTTTAGCGTCTACAACGATCGAGATGCTGACGAACTTCTGAAGACCGACCAACGAAGGTCAATGTTACGTAAAGTCTTAGTCCTACAGTCTTACACTCTACTCGGCACCCTGCGTCATTGCTTTTTGGCTAGTCAACTTTCTTCGTCATCGACACTCGATTATAATGTGATCGATTGCACCCCTTTCTTCGAAACCACAAATCGACGTCATATCGGTAGCGTATTACGCGCTATCGTAAAGCGGGTCATAAATTTGTGCTATTTCATAATGAAGCATTTTTTATTTTAAAAAAATAATCGTATCGCGTGCATTGCAAAGCGGATAGGAACAAGTGAATTCATAAGTTCTAACTGGAATTTTTATAGATTTTGTTAAAAAAATTAGAAAATTAGTTAGCAAAAGTAGCGCGTTATCTCGAGCAAAGCAAATAGTGGAGACCCATTCCAATACTAAAATAAAAGTTTCGATCTTCGGATTCAAGGATTCGTTATTTTGGGAATCGAAGTAAGAGGGCTCTCGCAGAATCCCGGTAATTACATAAGAAGGCGTTCAGATTCATCACTACTGAGATATAAACACGGTCGCTCAAAATTTTGCTATCCTACGGTATCAACGTTTCGCTACTAACTCCAACATTAGTAGGTCTTACCTACATTCGATGATGCCATAAAATCATTCTTTTATAAAAGAATATTTCTGTTCTCGCTAATTGTTTCTCATTTTTATAAGTTATAATATTAAGCGTATGACTGAGTTAATTATCGTTCCCAATGATTAAATATACCTGGATATAGAAAATCATTAATTATTTATATTTGATTAAAAACTTTAATTCGAAAAATATGATCGATTATCGAAAAATAGTTGGTCATGAAATATAAGACAAGACACGAGATTCTATTTCTATCTGTGACAGTTGTGCTTGCCAAACGACAGCTGCACGCTTTTAGTTCTATCGTTAGCAGGTATCTCCCAAAAGTTTATCGAATTTTCATATTACGACGACGATCTCTTACGTGGGTATAACCAAGTGTTTAACTATTTAGTTACTTGTGCGCACGTAATGATGTACGACATGAGTAAAAAGGAAGAAACGGTATATAAATCTAGGCATTGTTTGTTTTGCTGTTACATTTACTTCAAAGGCGAGGTAAACTGTAAGAGAATTTCTTACGATCCAATGTCCATTGTCGCGGTAACTTGAGTACAATTACGAATCGACGTTCCCAGATAGATACCAGTTAAGATCGTATACTTTTTTTTATTCGTTTGAAGATAAAAATAAATTTCGCTCGTCCAATATATAAATATTTTCAAGCGTTTGCTCGCCTCAAAGCCGCCTACCCATCGCTAAACTTAGAAACCTGCCTCGTCCCAGGTACATCGCTCAACAGGATAATATCTTCGGCAGGCAATTTCTTCGTATAAGATCTTTACTTCTCCCGTCGCTTAAATTGTAACAAAGATACATCGACGTTTCTAAAGTATCATTAATATCTACACCTCGAGTGAATCGATAAGTAGCTCCTAATGGTGGTCTATCAAGTTCGATTCAGAAATCTTTAACGAATTACCGACGGAAACAGTTTTGATCGAATACTTCGTCATCGATCATCGTCGATCGATCAAACGACAAAACATCATTTCTTCGAACACCTGTCATTGTTCGTCGAAAAGCGCGTGGCACACGACTTTGACAAGATCTTGCGTCAGAGGGAGAAGGAGGATTGAAGAAAGGGGTGGGGCGAGGATATTTCTGGTAGTCGCGTGGCGTTGAACACCTTCTTCCGAAAACGAGTTACCTAATATTCCACAACTTCTTTTGGCATCGCGCAACGTGTGTTTTTGAACGTGTACATACATACGTGTATGATTCGTAGAGACTAGAATTTTTGAAAATATTTTATACATTTAAGCAGCCAGTAGTTCGAAGTATTAGATCCATTACACGAGTGCGATCTTTTCAGGAGCACAATGCGAAGAGGAGCTTGAATCGATACCGCCGGAGGACCTTTGCCGGCCGTACATTGAGAAAGCATTAAAGAATCTCGGCACAGGTAATATTTCATTTAATGACATTTCAGTTGGAACACAGCGATTTCTAGAATACTTTATTTAAAGGATCTTTGGAGCAGACCAGTGCAGAGGTTGAGAATGAGAGCGAGGAGGAGGAAGGACGCGGAGGGGAGACTGCTTCGACTGTCCGTGAGGAGGTTCGAAAGAAAATTATTAGGTTGTAACATAAATATAAGTTCGGTTTTATACAAATGAACGTTATAATATATATATACATACATATAATAATATTATTGAACATAACTGAACTTATTTATGTTACGACTCAATATTCGCAAGCGTACAGGCAAACACGAAGGTTCCAACCAAAGACGCTTCTTTTATTTATAATTTTAGGCCGACGAGTCGATAGAAGAGAACGTTTCCGAGGTAGCTGAAACGCAAGACGACAAAGAAGAGAAAGACGAAAAAGATGAAGAAAACGAAGAAGAGGCGGGATCTCGAGAAGAAGATAAGCTCGGAGACGAATCCGTCCAAGTTTCCGGAGAGGACGATCGAACGAATGGAATTTCTAAAGACGAAAGTACCGAGATAGAGGAAGGTAAGGGACGATCGTCGTGATCATCTGAATAAACGATAAACGTAGCTTACGAGAGAGATTTTATCAACGGCAGGCGACGTCGAGGAGAAAGGAGAGGACGATTCTGCTGAGCCGACGGAGGAGGAGGAAGAAGTGGTTCGTCGATCCGCGGAGGACGATGCGGATGAGGATGCTGAGGCGACTGGAGATGTAGAGGAAGAGGAGGATGGAGATCAGTCCGCTGAAAAAGCTGAGCAAAGTGAGGAGAAAGAAATCGATGAGAGTGGAGCGGAAGGTGAAGATGCGGAGGATGGCGCATCCACTGAAGAGGAGGCGGTTCAATCCGATGACGGCGACATCGATGATGGCAAGTCCGCTGAAGAAAGCGTAAAGGACGACGAAGGATCTGACGAGACTTTAACGGACGACGCAAAATCCGAGGAAGACGTTAAGGCTAGTGACGTGGAGTCTGGCGAGAGAGATGAAAGCGTCGAAGAAAAGAAAGATGGCGAGGATGGTAAGGACGACGATGACGAAGAGAGTGAATCTAAAATGGCTGATGATGAGCAAGTTTCGAAAGAAGATGAACAAGCGGACGAGGCAGCCGATGACGCTGATGTAGAAGCGAGTGAAGAGACGAAAGCTGAAGCGGACGACGACGGTAAATCCGACGAGAAAGAGGATAACGAGGAAAATGAGGAAAAAGCTGACGTGGTGAGCGACGAGGATGGAAAGGTCGAAAGCGAAGAAAAGGATGAAAAAGAGAGCGAGCAAGATGATGAAGCCAGTGTAGAGAAAACCGAGGGAGAAGAAACAGAGACAGAAGAGAAAGATGCGAAATCGGAAGAGGAAGAAATTAAATCTCGCGGTAGACGAGAAGTTGGCGAAGCCGAGGAGACATCGGTAGAAGAAACTCCTGAAGAGGATAAAAGCGAAGAAGGTGAAGAAGGTAAAAGTTTTTATGTTGTACTTATGCTTTCGTATGATTTTTTGATGTTTACTTTCTATTAAGTTTCTTTTTTCTTCGCTTAGGAAAAGTCCAGAGCGAGGAGGAACCAACCCCCGAAGAGGAACCAACCCCCGAGGAAGATTTGATTCAAGAGATCACAGTGCCAGAACATCTGAGACCGCGCGATCATATCAATCAATTGTTAAAGTTGGACGAGGAGAACGAAGAAAAAGAACGTGCCATACAGAAAGCTGCCGACATTGTCTTGAAAGATTTGAAAAAGCTCTACGACAATGCGATTCAACCCTTGGAAACGCTGTACAAGTATAGAGATCTCAGTAACAGGCACTTTGGAGGTAAATAATTTTATAGAATTTGCCAATTAATCGATTCTTACTTCCTCCGATCGTTCGCATTATCTAGATCCCGAAATATTTTCTAAACCATTGGTACTCTTCATGGGTCCTTGGAGCGGTGGGAAATCTTCCATCATCAATTACCTCCTGGACATAGAGTACACGGCGGCCGCGTTACGGACAGGTACGTAAGATGATAGGAAAAGTATAAAAGGCGAGTAACGGTAAATGTTACGTGCTTTCGCTTCTCGAATCTCTCTGGCTCGAGTTTCCTAGTAGAAGTCGAACTAGCGGTAGCGGCATGCGGTAGGAGCACGAATATACAGATAGTGTTTAGGTGATTTGAGAGTGCTTGAGAGTGCTTAGAAGAGCATTGCAAATCGCCAAATGGAACTGACACAGGAGCCGAACCATCTCCCGCCTACTTCAACATTCTAATGTATGGCGAAGAAGAAGAAGTTCTAGACGGTACGCAATTGGCTGCCGATTGGACTTTCTCCGGATTACAAAAGTTTGGCCAGGGAATGTTGGATCGTCTTAGAGGACTACGATTCAATAACAAGTTACTCGAAAAAGTAAGAAGTTTCTTCTATCGATATATCAAGTATTTAGGACAGTGTCATATTTAAAACATATAAATAACCCCACGACGCGCTCCCACGCGTAATCTTCGTAAACAGGTCAATATCGTTGAGATACCCGGCATCTTGGAGATACGTAAACAGGTTCAAAGATTATTTCCATTTAACGACGCGTGCCAATGGTTCATCGATAGAGCAGACATCATTTTCCTAGTCTACGACCCTTCGAAATTGGACGTTGGACCCGAAACCGAAGCCATTTTGGATCAACTCAAGGGCCGTGAATATCAAGTGAGTATAAATCTAACGATGCTCGCGTCCCTTAGAATCCCAGAATCTACGTTTTTACGGCTAAATCATTTTTCTACAGACACGGATTATTCTCAATAAAGCCGATCAAGTAAAGCCTGAAGAACTTATGAGAGTTCAAGGTGCTCTGATTTGGAACATATCTCCGTTAATGTCTAGCGCCGAACCACCGATAATGTACTCTACTTCCCTATGGTCTATACCCTACGAGATTGGCGCTCCAACTAGATTATTATACGCGCAAGAGCGAGCCTTCCTTCGTGATTTACGCTCTGCCATTGACAAAAGGGTAGAACACAAAATAGCTAGCGCTAGGAGATTTGCCGTAAGTTAAAGGAACCACTGCTTCAGGCTTTCGAAACTATAAATATACTCTTAACAAGGATGTTTTACTTGCAGGTTCGCGTACGAAATCATGCCAAGATGGTGGATTGCTACTTGACGACTTATTATAATCACAAAACGTTCTTTGGAAATAAGAAGGAAATCAGCGACAAGATTATCGAGAATCCTCAAGATTATCATATTTACGAGGGCTTGAGTACTCTTACCAACATATCGCGCTATGATCTTCCTGATCCAGACGTTTATCGGGACTTTTTCCGATTAAATTCTCTATACGACTTCCAGCTTTTAAGTTCAACTTGCACTTACTTCCGCGGTTGTCCTATAAATAGACTCGACGTTGCCATTGCCTACGATCTACCGGAACTTGTTGGTAAATACAAGAAGTCCGTAGAAGCAGTGATGCACGAAAGTGAACCTGCTAGTCCACCCAGTTGAGTACGAATGCGCGCACCTTGCAAGTGGAACTCTTTTGCACCATGTAGAGTACAGAACAATTGCTAATCTTCCTTTTACTCTACGTCCGAATAGATACAATGATAAATTAAGATGATTTCGCAAATCCAGTGTTTCTCCGACAGACGGGAGAAATTCCCTCCCGTAATTAAGAACTTTATTACCTGCAGCTGCAATTTATTGGGAGTTGACTATGCTCCGACACTATACCAGAATAGAAGAGCCGAGTCACACATAAAGATACACCTAATGGATATACACATCACCGTACATTCTCTATAAAGAAAAGGGATAAAGATAAAGATAAAGATAGATAGAGACCGAGAGAAAGAGTGAAAGAGAGTGAGAGTGAGAATGAGAGTGAGAGTGAGAGTAAGAGTGAGAATGAGAAAGAGAGAGAGAGAAAGGGAGAGAGAGGGAGAGAGAAAGAAGGGGTGAGAGAGAGAAAAAGGGGGCGAAAGAGAGGTGGAGGAGGAAGGAGAGAGATATTTTAATAAGCAAGCGTCAATGCTGCAAGCAAATTTGTTCCAAGAACTACAAGATTCATAATCTACGGGGATAATTTATACTCTCCTAAGATTTTTCTTGTTTCAACTTATTAAAAAAATATAACGATCTCAGCAGTTCGATTACTATCTTGCAAATATCTCGAACAATCTCCTCTTTTAAAGTTATTTTTGCGCCTGGAAGATAATGCGAGTGTTATCATTCCGATAAAAATGGACAGTGAGTTTTCCTTCGATGTGTTCGAATATAAAATTATCCTTGGTCAAATTATTAGATACATATTTTCGTGATTTCAAGTTTTATCGATGATTTGACTGAACCATAGATATGTAGTGAATTAAGAAAGCAGACTATTCAAGACTGTATATAGTAATTGAAAACAATTATACCATATTACGCGCAAAGTATTTACTACATTTTGTTGATAATATTTAGTAGTGATTATAATTCACTACGCGAGGTAATTATACCAAAGTAATAAACAAAGAGAAGACAAACTGTCTTTCATCGAAATTTTTACCGAATGCCTTGTTATAATATAATGGTGTTCTTGTCAAAAGAAAAAACAAAAAAAGAAAAAAAAAACGAGATGTCTGCATTAAAAACGAAAGATAACATATAATGTTTCCATATATCTTCATCTCATTATTTCATATTGCATAATTTTCATCTTTTACGTAATGCTAAAATGATTGTTACTTAGTTTGTTTACGTATTTTTCATTGTATGCATTTTATATGTAAGAAACCTAAAATGATTTGAAACGATGAGAAATTGCTTCTGAAGTTAAGATCGGTCGTTACCGTCTTTATCCTTACCCATTTAATAATTTTGTTATTTGTTTGCACTAAACTGATACCTAGTCGCGCGAATCATTGACTCGTTACGAATATACATATCGTTGATATTGTTATGACATCGATGATGGCGACGATGACTATACGGTGATGATTATCGTTGTTATTGTCGTTATTATTATTACTACTACTACTACTACTACTACTACTACTACTACTACTACTACTACTACTACTACTACTTCTATTACTACTACTACTATTACTATTATTATTACCATTACCGTTACAAGTACCATCTACATCACCACCACCATCACTACTGCTGCTACTACTGCTACTGCTACTATCTCTACTACTATTGTTATTATTATTACTGTTATTATTTTTGTTGTTGTTGATATCGCTGTTCCATGTTATAAGATGCATCACATAAATTAGTTGACTTTTTTGCAACAACAAATATTTATTTCTAACTGCCTATTCATTTTTAATTGTATGAAAATCTTGTAGAATTAAGGTATCGGTACTAAAATAGTAGAATTATTTTCAAATCTGTAATAATCGTTACCTCGCAACAACATGTTGTCATGTCGATACTATAAAATGCTAAAATAAATCCGTTCTAACTATCGTGACATTAAAGTATCAGAGAAATTAAAATTATACTTACGTTTGGAGTAGCTTCACGTAGCCATTCATCAGCCTGTTCGTCGAAGTCAAATTTACAGGCGAGTCTTAAGTCATTTGCAGCTTCTTCCCATTTTCCAAGTAGGTGGTATGCCCGTCCTCTAAATTTATGTGCTGCTGCGCTATCTGGATTCAGTTCTAATGCCCGGTTGCAATCACGAATGCATGCATTAGGTTTGTTCAATAGTAAATAAATTTGTCCACGTTTTGCATATAAAAGTGATGCCTGTGGATTTAATACTATAGCTTCGGTATAAAGTTGTATAGCTTTTTCATAATCTTTTTCAACAAATGCCGAAACAGCTTCAGAACGTTTTGCTTGAGACTCCGCGATTTCTTCCTCCGTAGGTTGTAAAGTAAGATTTCCCATTTTTTGTGGTGCATCCGTATCTGGTTCTGTAAAAATATCATGAAGTAAAAAGAAAGTAAGAAATATGTAATTATAAAATTTAATTAAAAACAATTTTAATAACCATTAAACATTCGATAGCTTTAACTCTTTAACAATATAATAAAATAACAAATAGTCTGTTTCTGTTTTTAAATAATCTGGTAAATATTCAATACTTTGTTGCTGTAGCTAAGGGTTTATAGCATCAAAAAATTATTAAAATGTTATTCCGATTACCGATAACTCCTGTCATATCTAATTCCAAATCACTCTCTTCACTCTGAACTTCTGCTTCAGGTTCAGTTTCCTCGGTTTTACATTCATTTTCACTTTTAGGTTGCGTCGTGTCATCTGCTTTTTGAGCTGGTATTTTTCCACCAAAATACTCAATAAATGATTTAACAAAAGCAAGATCTGGTTGATGTAAAATCGTAGGATTAATTTTGCACAATTCGATAAAACCTTTTAATTGAGCAAAATGGTCCTGATTTATAGTAGGTACCGACATTTTACAATCTGCAAATCACGTGACTAGAAATAGATAAATAAATAAATTATTCTATTGTGTTATATGCGTAAGATTTCAGCCTTCGATATTTGAAAGAAGAAATATATGAGCGTATTGAACAATTTTATGAGAAAGAGCAGACAAGTATTGTCTTCTCACCGGCAGTTATACGTTGCGATTTAAATATCTAACTTATCGAAGAAATCAGAGTTATTTTCTCTTCTTCGTGTGTTTCCTTTATTTTTCTTTTTTTCACTCACTTCTTATAAAAAGAATATAGCTTTAAATTTACTTTTTGACAGATTTCACATATATCCGTCTGCTACCTACGTTACTGCATAACGAGTTAACTTTTCTCGAACACACAATATATATATATATCGTATATACGTTAAGGCGTTATTTACAATTAGAAAATATAAAAATAAACCGTTATAAGTAACAAAGGTATCCTATCTTCGAGAAATACACACTTACGCGTACCCCTTATTTTCTTTTCTAATTAATTTATTCTCTTTGAAATAGTAACAAAGGAATAGTGTTCTATAGATAGTGTGTTTATTCAAACATGACAAATCCTTTAGCCGCGTTTCTTTCAAAATTTGGAGCTATCTAATTTGCACGATTCAGCACTATCTTCACTTCTATATGATATAAGAACATGACCAATGACTTTATGTTTCTGTTGCGAACGTAGTCAAACTTTATTCATGATTTCCAACTTTACGATTGGTTATGAGAAGGAAATATGTTGTACTTTTTATAAGTAGTCTTGTAACTAAAATGTACTATATGAAACTTTTATATTTGGAAATGCTTCTTCATAGCATATAACATGTCAGATAAACGAACGTAATTAAACTAAAAAGAAAACAATTAGAATCCTTTTGGACTAGTAGCACTTCGCTTTTTTAACTTTTCCCAAGGTGAAAATCTGTGTGTGTTCTTTGCGTGAGTGAGAGAGTGAGAGGAGAGTGGGGGATACTCACTGTAAATAGTATGTCTTGGTATGTCTACTATAAGCAACGAGAAGCAAGGTGCACGTTGTTGAAGAATTCGGGAAAGTATGAATTATTCTTACAATAAGTTTTACCATAATTATAGATAAAGTACTGGTGATATTTTATATTTATACAATACCGAGTATTTTAAACACGTAACAATACGCCATAATGTCAAAACAATTAGCAGCCCATAATTCTGCTTGTAATGATATGTATTTAGAGTATCAAGAATGTGAAAAGCAGGTAAAAAGTTAAATCTATTTGTTATTATAATAGACTACATTGTTATTATATTTGCAGTATCCGATTGGTAAATATTTTGGATATTGCGACGCGGTGCATAAAACATTAACTAATTGTATAAAAGAACAGGTGCGTAAGTAATATAACATTGATGAGAACTAACTCGATCGAAAAATTTCAAACACATTTCATGATCTGCCATAGAGAACTATTCAACAAAAGAGAAGTTTTGAAGCTTACAAAGCTAGGTTAGAAAGACGTTATTCGGAGCATTCTACGAAGAAAGAAACATAATACAAGTACGCGAAAACTATATAACATACACTTGGATATGTTACATAAAATAACAAAAATCATCATATTTTAATTGATTCTTGATATAATTTTCTATTTTTAAATGTAGTCAATATTATGGAACCATTATGCAAGAAGTTGAAGACGAACGATTCCAGTGGCAAAGTTAATGTTATCGAAAGCTACGATGTCGAAAGATGTGATACGAATCTACAATTTGATAAACATAAAAACGTAACTAGGTTAAAAACATATGAAGCAGTAAAAGATGAAGATTCAGTATTATTAACAAACGAAGACGAAGATTCGTTCGTATTTCCACCCGACGATGATATTTCTGATATGTTAGAAGATATCGATTATAATGGTTCGTTACCGACTATCACGGAACGTTATTTTTCAACGTATTATAAAGTAAACGTTCAAAGACCTGAGGACGATATGTGTATTAGAATACACAGTAATCGTATTTGTATGATTTCTATTGCACCGAGTCATACAATTTTTCAAAATGGTAAAAAGATATTAAAAGTTGATTATAAAGTTAGCGATAAATTGGATAGGATGCTAAATAAAGTTTCTGGAAAAAGTAAACACGGTGCTCAGCCTTTACAAGCTAATTCTAACATTTGTACAATATCTTGTTCGGATGGACAAACTTATACAATTAAGTGCTGTATGATTGGAAAATTAATAGAAGTTAATGAAATACTCTTGCATAATCCTGAACTTTTAAAAGAACCACCACACAAAGGAGGATACTTAGCTCTTGTGCTACCAAATTTAAAGCTATTAGATAAAATGAAAGATACATTACTCACACCAGAGCAATACAAAGAATATGTACTCTCGCGAGTGAAAACAGAAAGCTTATAATACAAATAATTAAATAAATATTTATCAGTGAATATGAACATGAAATTGATTACTGAATAATTTTTTATAACAAAAAGTTTAACTGAAAATGTTGACTGCTTTAGTAAAAAATATAATTAATCTTACTGTATGCACGTGATCTTTGAGACTCTAAATAGTCACATGTAATGAGGATCATGAACAGATATAAGAGCAGATATAAGAACGTTTGTATAAATAACTAACGTATATTTTCTCCATGTGTGTATTAAAGAACAATATATTTTCTAACTCCCACCGGTCCATGGCACTCTAACAGTTTACATTCTTATTTGGTAAAATTATTTCCGTTCTTTGCTTTTCCGTTCGATGTTTCTTATTTGATGAATCTTTTAATAAATTACTCAGAACAATACCTACAAAAAGCATCATTCCTACCTTCCAATTGGATATAAATTTTTGGGCACAATCGGTAGGATTATCGATATTTAAAGTATAGATCTGGAACAAAATACATAGTATTATGCTTATATGTTTATTTTTATCAAGACTAATATCAATCATAATGACAATAATAATCATTTTTTACCTGATCGAAAAGGTGTTTTGAAGTTAATCCTAATGCCACGTAGTATGGCCAAGTTTGTGCAGTAGCGACACCAGATGTGAATAGCCCTGCTATCATAACTGCACTAAATGCAGACAAGTATAGTTGCGTTTTATCTCCAAACTTCAATGCGGTCGATTTTATACTTAGCCGTAAGTCGTCTGCCTTGTCCTAATGTAATAGCGCTTTTAAAATAATAATTTAATCATTATAGAAACGATTGAACGTATCTACACTTACTTGATGAGCATATATAGTGTCGTATACGATAGTCCAGCAAATTCCAGCCATATAAAGAGGTATGCATACCGACAAATCACATGAACCTTGTACAGCAGACCATCCTAATAGAGCTCCCCAATTGAAAGTCATTCCTAATATCAGTTGGGGCCAATATGTTACTCTTTTCATCAAAGGATAAATTATCACCAAACCTATAACAAATAATATACTTTATAAGTTTATCTTTCCATTTAAATTTGTTTCATACTTTTCTGGTTATCAATAATAACAACCTAAGGAACTTGCACCAAGCAAAATGCTGTACCAATTTAATTGTAACAGTATGAGTAAACCTAAACTTAATTGGCCTCCAAGGAAAATTAATGACTGTAATTGTGTAAGTTGTCCAGTAGCCAAAGGTCTATCTCTTGTTCTTGCTACCTAACAAGAATACTTTTTTGTAGAGTACAATGAAATACAGAATAACAATGGCTTTTAACAACGCCAATAATATAAATACCATTTTGTCAATGTCTTGATCCCACATGTCGTTTATAGTACAACCAGCACCTCGCATTACAAATGCACCTAAACCAAACAGTGCTAGCATTTGAAAGTCTGGTAGACAACCTGCAGGTGCTGCCATGGCTATGCTCCAACCACAAGGCCAATACAACAACCACGTTCCTGGAGATATACATATATTCATTAAAATGACATATTTATTTGTATTAAACAAATATGTTTTATATTTATATGTGTATGTATTTGTCACCTATAGGTTTGTCCATTCTCATGAGCTTCAGATAAGGCTGTATTTTTGGTGAAGAATTATTTACTATTCTTTCTGCTAATCCTAAATGTCTTCTCTGCTGGCAACTAACTGAATTAATATAATTCAATGTATCTAATCTTAATGAAGATTTAACTTTACTATCTATGTCAAAGTACATTTTATATTTGTACTTCGTGTTTATAGAAGATAAAGTATGAAAATTTGTACAAGAACGTATACTGCTTAAAGCTTTCTTCATCGGTTTTTGACTAGAGTAATTAATGTACGTTGACAATCCATAGGATACACTGAACTTTTGACATCCTCGTATCCATATCATGGTTTTATATCTTGTCTGAAATATATGTAAAATAAAAAATAAGAACTATAAAATATATTATATAGATTATCGAAACTATTACCAAACTAACACAGTCATACATAGCATAGTTATATTGAATACTACCTTAAAATCGATAGATAAAATTTTATCCTTCTCAGTGTCAGATAACCTTTTGGAATTACAAATTCTATTTTAATGAAAAAAATTTATGTCGATACACGGTAATAAAGTTATGCCATACCTATTTACAAATCATCTTCAAATGTAGCATCATGATAACACTGTCGCGAATCTATCATTTTTATCGTTGTGTAACTACTTATAATTGAAAAAATCGAGTGCAACTCATGCTCGTTCTTAAGTTCAAGGATGCTGTGTGTAACTATATATGATATCACGTAACATTCATTGGTTTCGCGTAATTGAAATAATCACTTGAATAAAATTATAGAACTATTCTATACAAATATTGGAACTTTCCGAATAATCTTATTATACAATAACAAATTTCTTTTTCGTTATCTTCGTTATATTCATTCTTCATTCAATGAACCTATATTACAGTCCTCTAATTTTTTGGCGCTGCAATCGATTCGCGCCATTTCCCCCTCTCCATGAATCTATCGTTCTTCAAGTAAATTTTATTTTTTCATTGGTTGAAAACGAATGAATTAAATGGTGAAATTTTCAAAAGAAGTAGTAATTAATGTTATTGTTTACCGATCATTTGTGTTATACCGCTTGTTTTCTATTAATTATTTTCTGGCATATTACATAGTATACTATAAAAGTTTCTCTTTTGAACACATAATCAAATCTTAATAACAATTACAAAGAAAACTGTTATAGCATCGGAGATGAGATAAATGCTTTACCACGATGGATAAAAGAAAATTACGATTCAAAAAAGCTTTACATAAAAATTTAAATTCTATTACAAGTCAAGTATCAATTACGGATAGTAATTCAACTGTTGAGGATGATCTAACGAATAAAGAATTATTATCACGAAAACGAAAGCTACCTCCTTTGGATACAACAAAAAGCAGAAATGAAAGTCATTTCAGCTTATGTTCGACACAAGATGAAATAAGAAAGAAAAAAAGAAGTAAGGTAAGCTTAACGCAAGAATTAGATTGTCATTCCCAGCGTGGAACTTCTTCCCAACTTGTTAATGTAGCGTTACAAAAAGTATCTTCAAAGACTCAAAAAACCCCTGTTAAAGCAAAAAAAATATCTGACGTTTTGGAAGAAAGTAGTGACAGTGATGCTGTAGTTGATAAAGACAGAAGTATACAAGGAAGTATAAATAAATTGCAAACAACTCAAAAAAAAGCAGGCCTATTTCAGGAGTTCTTAAAAGCCTGTGGTATCAAATCCTTGCCTGATGGAACATACATATTTAGTAAGTTCTCTTCTAATATTTTTGTTACCATATAACATAATGAATAGCTTAATAATATTTAATATTCTTGCAGATCAAGAAACTATAATAATAAAACAAAAAATGAAGGAAAAGTTACAAGGTAAAGAATATACAAAACAAGAATTAATAAAATCATTAGAAGAATACATTGGAAATCAACAAAATTTTCAAAGTATATTGTCTGACATAGAAGTATCTTCTGATCATCAAAGTTTCGATCATATAAGTAATACATGCATTGTAAGACTCTTATTACAAATATCAGAACTGCAACCCGATATACATGTATATTTTCTTGGCAAGTTAAATGAATCCGTTCCTTTAGCGTAAGTAACATTATTTTTTATGAGATTCTTTAGACTTAATGATAAATGTTTGAAATTAAAGTAGTATACAATATGCAAGATTAAAATATATTACTTATAATAAATTATGTATAATCGATAATCTAGTTCTTTTTACTATAACTTATAGCGATTCTAGAGAACAAGTACCTTGGGCTAGAACGCTGCTGCAAAAATTCCGTTTTTTAGAAATCATTGTCGAACCTGATACGTTAACAAAAAATTTAGAGCAGCTTCTTGAGACATGTCCACTATGGTTTCAACGTGAATTGATTCCATGTATACCTGAAATAATAACAGAAGTACAACATCAAGCTATAGCAGAAATTCTTAGTAAAGTAATGGATGATAATCCTGAACTGACAGACATAGTATTGGATTGTATCAGTAATTTAACGCTTGGAAAAGAATATTTAAATGATTATAAAAACCAAGTACTAGAAATGTTAAAGAAGCATTTAAAAACAAATATAATACCTGCTATTACTAAGTACGAAATATTTGAAAATATAATGTATTAATTGTTGTTATTGTTATTATTATTTACTAATCTTTATTATATAGATTTGTCCTCAGCGATTGCACGACAGTAGAGACATGTAAGAAGATATTATGTGTATTACGTAATCTCGATATGCAACCCCTTCATGGCGAACAACTTGAAGATTGTTATAAAAGTCAAATGATTACTGTAAAAAATATAAAAATGAGTATTCTACTTTCCAAGGACATGGTTTGTGCAGCACTGGCAGTTGTAAAACAAATTACCAAAAATCCAAAACCAATGGACATCATACTGCTGCTCCTTATATCATCTACTGGATCAACTAGAAAGAAAAATGTAAACATCATTCTAAAACAACATGTACGATCTGGTTTCTATAGACTGAGTTTACTTCAACTTTTGTATAATAATTATAAAGAGGTTTGTGTTGTAAATTCTAAATCATTCATTATTGTTCGTCATACATTCATTATATACAAACAAATGATTATGCTATATTTGATTTTAGGTTGTCCGAGATTTGCAATCGTCCATGATACAATTAGCGAGTAATTTGTTGAAAATGGATGAAAAAATTTATGTAGACTTTGCAATTGAATGGTTTAGATTACAATTCCTTAGTCAAAAAGATGCAGTTCATAAACAACATGAAATTATAGAAAAGATTATTTTACTTATGGGCAATAATGACCAGACAGCCAAGAATGCCCTTACACTGTTATGTAAAATGGCCACGGGAGTAGAAGAAAAACAGTACTTATACGCACATTGCAATCATTTAAAAATTTTATTAGAAAAAATAGATAATTTTGATATTAAAGAAGTTGGCACATTGAATGATTTATTACATAGTTTGTGTTCGAGCACACTGGCGGATTCCTTACGCAGTGATTTGTTTATAGTTTTACAAAAGCAACTTTCTGCTATAAAACCTTTGTTAGTATTGTTTATTCAATAATTGTAATATTTTTATATAAATATAGCCATACTTTATTTTCTTTCTTTTTATTTTAGAATAAAGTGCAAAGGAGTTCTTGGAGCTGTAATGGCAATAAAGCATCTAGCATGTGAAGCAGACACCCATACCTCGGCTCGTAATTTATTTAGTACGAAATTCGTATTCTTTTCTTCCTTCTACTCGTATAATACATTTTACTGCAATCTTTTTGATGTAAAAAAGTTTCTTGTACTCCTTTTTCATCTATTATGTACATTATATATTAATTGATATTTGATTTTTCACAGATAAAGTTCTTACTGCAGTAAAGTCGTGTCCACGTTCACAAGCTTTATTTTATGATCAACTGGCACAAGTTATTTCACAGACTGAATGCATTAATGAAGAATTTTTACGATATGTAACTATTTATATTCAAGACGAATTCATCAATACATACATGGTTAATAAGTCAGATTATAAGTAAGTGGAGATTATAATCATTCAGTTATATTTTAAACATATATTTATCAACTTCTATATTCTATTGATATTATTCATAGTGGAGAACTGATACCAAAATTTGGTTTAAATAAAGCAGAAGATGAACCACAAAATCTGGTTTTAAACTTTAGCAATAAAAAGTATGGAGCTATTGTACCTATTTCATTTAGATTATTAAAAACCTGTTGTATGAGAATTAGCGAAAATGGAGACTTAGAAGATATAGACTCTTTATTAGGATGTTCCATTTTAATGCCAGAAAATTTTGATATACCAGAGCCTTCTACAATAAATCTTGTAATATGTTGTATTAACTGGTGAGCAGATATTATTAATCATTAATAGATTCTAGAATTAAATGATATTTATCCACAGGTTCAGAGAAATTATTAGTGGCTTTGTAACCCAGTCACAATCTTTATTACGAGAACAAGTACTAAATCGATTAAATGATTTAATGTATTTACAAGGAGAACTAAATATGATGTTAACCTTGTGCGATGCCAAGTACCAACCATTGCCATGCTACTTTCATTATTTCCCACCTCCACCCTTTTTAAGAGTTGAAAGAATTGTAAATAAAAAAGGAAAAAAGAAGACATTAGAGAAAAGTGTAAATATGTCTGATCAAGAAAGCTGGGAAATAGGTCCTGCATTATGCTCTAAAAATCCAGCATATTTTAGGAAGCTTGATGCAAAGGTACTTCCTTAAGTTTATGCTTGTATAATAGAAAGAAATATGACTTCATTAAGATTCTTTTTTAGATAATAAATCTACTAGATTTTAAGCTAGACTTACATATGTCACAAACAACGCAAAGTATTTCAATATCCCAAGTGTGTTTCGTCATCAAAGAACTTCTGGGGATGTTTGAAAATGATCTCAATGAAGCATTCATGAGAGATGTTATACATTTATTACCAAAAATATGTGGAAAATTGCAGGAAATTGTAATTGAGCTTAGAGAAAAACATACTGATCAAAATAGAGAAGGTGCAAGATTGATATTATGCCTTCTAACAACAGTTTTTGATTGGAAAGAATTTCATAGTGCAATTTATAATCCAATGCTTCGTGGTACAGTACTATTTTTATCCTTTTTTCGTAAAAGATAGTATTTCAATTTTAACACTCTATCATTTTTGTATGTTCCAGAGGGCTTACGAACATTAGCGAGTCAGCAAAATAACGCAAATGCAATGCTTAGATCTTGCAAAGAACTTGTTACAGAGTCGTGTAAATATATTGAGTCTTTATCTGATGTAGCCACAAGAATATCAATGAGTGTTGCCCTTATTAATATGTATAAATCAGTGATGAAACATTCAGAAACTTACATGCAACAGCATAAAGATAGAAACGGTAAAATGCATATAATGTATTATGTCGAGAAAAGCATTTCTAAATATCAAATTATTATAATATAATGCATCACTTTTTATTTTATACATCAGCAAAAATGGCATTTGGCTTTTTATCTTTGGAGTGGCCTTACGATAAACATTCTGGTAGTTTATATAAAGCTGCTGTTAATACACTCATAAAAAGTTGGATCGAGCACGAATTATCGCCTCTCGATACAATAAGCATTTTGCTGGAATGGTTACCAGACGAGGTTGAAAAGTTAAAAAAACCTCAGGACTGCTTAAATAGATTACCATCAATAAGTAGAAATAATTTTCATTTATTGTATAAAACAATATTTGATGGTATGACTAAAGGAGTTAAAATATCTTTATCATCAGCAAACAGGTAGGCTCAAAAGTTATAATAATGGAATTAAAATTTGTATATGGTATAGATTTAAGTACGCATATGTAAACTAAATATTAATCTTATTAAGTATACATATGTAAATTGAAAATCAATCATATTATACGAGACAAAAAAACCACAATTTAGTAACTTCTTACAATATTAGTAAATATCTTTTTTTCCTTTTCAGAGATCCTGATAGGGTAAAAATATGGCTACAAGTTGCAACAAACATACAAGAAATGGTACAAATATGCAAAACATTGAAGACAAAAACAAATATTCTTATCTTCTTACGTTGCATGCCTATACTTTTGCGATTGTTCTTAAGTTCTGGTATACCGATCTTGGAATATAATTTAAAATATCAGATGGAAGATATAACTAAATTGGTCAAATTGATGCAAGGTAAATGCATAGAACAATTGTTAGAAAAGATATTTATAATAAGCTTAGTTATTATTCGAAACTACAATTACACTACAACGTTTGTTTTAAGGAAAAACGCAAATATTTAATTAATTATTTTAAATATTATAGTAGGCACAAGATACTTACATGCGATATGTTGCGATGGAATGGAGAAAAAAGATACGATATTAACAAAGCATATACCTGCAGCAAAATCCGTGCTCGAGCGAATAGTCTATAGTGTAAAAGGAATGCTCGTACTCAACAAAAGTTCTGCTGCATTTTGGATGGGAAATCTTCTGAACAAAAATTTAGAAGGTCAAGAAATACTTTCACAGGTTTGTATTAAGGTTGTACATATATAGCCGTTAATTAGCCCGTTGGGCTATTTATATCGTTATAATAAGATAAAACAAATATTTTGTTTTTAGACAACGTCATCGGAGGATACAACATTGCTCAATACCGATACGATTTCGTATGAAGCGTCGAACGTATCGTCAGAAATATTGGATAGTAATTCAGATGACGAGCTTATGGAAGATGCAGAAGATGGTAAACCTTATTAATTGAAAGTCAGTGAGTAGTAACTTTGTAAAATTTTATTCTATTATTTTTTAGACGAAGCACCATAAGTATGTATGGTATTTACATACAAAAATATACAATGATTGTAACTGATCATTCTAATTATCACTTAAAGTGGAATTAAATAATTGCCGCTTCCATGAAAAATCCGGCATAAGAGTTTCCTCTACAAAGGTTAATTGATTTAAACCATTAACCATTAATATAGTATGAGTTCTTGTACCATATTCATCAATGGAAACACAAATGGAACTCAAGTCTTCGAACCTATTTGGTGATCTTCTTTGTAATTCAGTGTCTGGTAGATGTCTAGGAACATTCAATGACAATATAATAATATAATATTTTTGATAATAACATATATGTTAAATTGGTAACACCATATATACCTTTCTTTTGACTTTAAAAATTTCAAAAGATCTTCTATAAGATGGTCCTGCTGTGAACTCTTAGCATTATGTACAATGTTAGAGAATTTTTCCTTCCCTACTTTTACCTTTTTATAAGGGCATTCTATTTCACTATTCCCAAAACCTAATATATCATTCTGACATATCTCTGGTCCCTTAGATTTTGAAGAACTGCTCAAGTAATGCACATCTGCTGTACTAAGTAAAAATGAAAGAAAATGTTTATAATTTTAATTTTGAAAGGTTTGTTTTTACATTCCTAATAGTTAAGTAATAAATACGTACTACAAATTTATTAGAACTAAATTATATGGATTATAGCTTTGAGTAACTTGATTTTCCCTGTGTAAATTTTGTAGGTACGACTCTGCAGAGTTATTTGAGATAATGTAATCACTTATTAAATTTCCACGACCCTTCTTTGGAGTTCCAGTTGTACTTGGTTCATGAAGTAGATTTAATATAACACCAGCTTTTCCTTTAGTTGACAATGCAAGCCAAGTACCACCTTCTTTACCAGGTTCCATGTCGACACCTGACTCGATAAAAGGTAATGACATTAAAAAAGAACATTTTTTTCACTCACAATTGAAGCAGAAATAACAAATGAATATAAGCATACGCTTTAAATTTAAGGACATGTACATATTAATGACAAAATAAATTTAAATACAATATACCTCCTAAACACATAGGATATTGTTTCCAATAATGGGCAGGTAACGCTGGACGTTTAAAAAATTCATCACGATTTGAAGCAAGAATTAGTCGATAAGATTTAGCGTCGGCATTTGGATTCCGATAAATAAATAAGATGCACATATTGTCACTTCTACGCATCAAGACGATGCAAATGAAGTCTACGATTTCTTACATCTGCGAGAATATAATTTGACAGTCATTCGATCAGATTTCTGATAAGATTACTACGGTACGTAACCATAAATTAAGATAACAGCTTCCGCATATTAATAAAACATCGACGATTGTCTTGTTGACTCTGGATGACGTAATAATAAATACAAACAAATTTCTTAATGCTAATAATAAGAAATTCAATTGCTATTTATTTGAATTTAAATAATTTTTTAGTTCGTCGCTCGTAACCGTCATCTGCGTACGTAGTATATTTAAAAAGGTAAACAATATATGTGTGCAGATATTATATACATCCTTTTAGAGGCTTTTTAAAGGCTTGTTTATAAAAATTTATAAATCGCCAATGGTCATTCACTGTCTCTCTCATTATTATTAAACGTTTTTTATAAGTACATTCAGGCACGTGAACGAATAGCGTAATTACGTATGCGCGTGCGCATTATGCATGCGACTACTCGTGTGTATGCGTCTACATCGTAGCAGATAAAAGAGAAACTATTGAGATGTTGGAATATGATATCCTGAGTGAGTTTAGTTGAGCGTTGATCGGTAATTTTTTCTGTCACCCGCTCTTTCTATTCTTTCTCGATGATTCTGCGTGTCTGTGCTCGTACATAGCAGTGTATAATATGCTCAGAGAAATTGAATGGTTATGTCAGTAGAAAAAAATGAAGGAGAAAAGTATAATATGAACAAGATACATATAGTTGAGGTGGCAGAAGAATATCCAAAATATTTCTTTATCTAAATGATATGATCCACTGGTGTGAGGTTAAGAACGGATAACCGTCAAACTTCATATTTTGAATGAAAGTAGATGGCTTTTATCGAGCTTAGCACAAACAGAAAGTTCAAAAGTTATTCTGTACTCTAGTCAATCTTATTTATTTTACGATCTAGTCATATAATCTAATCACATCGATCAGTGAAAAACTTTTTTGCTGCGATAATAAATGGAATAATCAAACGAATAAATTTCATTAGAAACACAAATAAGCAGTATTAATATAATATAAACAACGTGTACGTGCTTCTTGTATTGGAAGACAGCAGGTATTTAATACATTCCATTAGTTCTATAATTTTGATTCAACATTGTTGTCTTTGTAGGATATGATATAAATTGGAAAGATCATGATGACTGGTAGATACTTAACAAATCTTACAAATTGTAAGTACAATACATACGATAAAACTCAATGAAACTTGGAGTTTAATAAACTCACGTCTGTCTCATATTTGAAGGTATTTATAATGATTACAAATAAGTGTCTTCTTAAGACATAATGTTTTAAGCATTTATGAAAAGATTGTCTTTTATTAGATATGTCAAAACACGTAGAGTTACAAAACTTGGTTGACGAAGATGTGGAAAGTAATACAACCTTTCAGCCAAAGAAAGCTACCACTCTGGTCTGTAAATCATGTCCATATCTCGGATTAGTATTAGCAACGCTTTCGTCTCTATTCTTCTCTTTATGTAGCGTTATCGTCAAAGGATTGGTAGAAGTTAATCCTATGGAATTGGCAGCCTTTCGGTTTGTAGGGGTTTTATTACCTGCAATACCAATTATAATATACAAAGGTGAACATCCATTCCCTAAAGGCCGTAGGATAATGTTGATAATGCGAAGTTTTGTGGGTACGACCGCTCTTATGCTCAGTTTTTATGCTTTCAGACATATGCCTTTAGCAGATGCTTCAGTTGTAGTATTTTCTGTTCCTGTATTCGTAGCAATATTCGCGAAAATATTTTTAAAAGAACCTTTTGGATTATTTAACATAGTGACTGTTTGTTTAACCTTAATTGGCGTTGTGTTAATAACTCGTCCACCATTCATATTTGGCCATACCGTGGAATCTCTCACGGATGGTCATGCTACATCAGAACATACTGATATATGGGGCGCAATAGCAGCATTTTCTGCAACTTTATTCGGTGCCAATGTCTATGTTTTATTACGTGCATTAAAAGGTCTTCATTTTTCTGTTATTATGACAAATTTTGGCTCGTTTGCTTTAGTTCAAACTATGATTATTTCTTGGGCAATTGGTGCTGTCTGTTTGCCTCGTTGTGGTGTGGACAGACTTTTGGTCATTGCTCTGGCATTGTTTAGTTTTGGTGGACAAATTTTACTCACTTTAGCTCTACAAATAGAACAGGCTGGTCCTGTTGCTATAGCAAGGTCGGCTGATATAGTTTTTGCATTTTTCTGGCAGGTGCTCTTTTTCAATGAGATACCTAACAAATATTCGGTAGGTGGAGCAATCTTGGTAACAAGTTCTGTTTTGTTGATAGGATTAAGAAAATGGGCCGTATCGTTACCCGACACGTCCAATATTAAGAGATCGTTGAGCATATTAGCGATGTAGTTTAGTTTTAGAAAAAGCAAAGGAAATTTATTGATACAGTTTCTAAATAATTTTAGTCTTAGAATGTTCCTAATACGTCTTATAATTGCGTTGCGAAGATCGAATTAGATGTATTTTGACAATGCTAAGGATGTATTATTAAATGTACCATGTATCAATCTCGGAAGGTTTGTTACATTTCTATCAGTTTTTTGGCGGCCTACGGTTACACAATTTCATGTTCCTATAATTTATTTCTTCATAAATTATCTAATACTTTATAGAACGTTCTTGGTAACTACCATTGCATACTGTTTTTTATATATTAATTATAAATTATCATAATCATAAAACATGCTACGGTATATCATAATAACGTCATAATGTACATGTATAAATATTTCCAAAATACATGTCTCCTCTTACAGTGTAAAATTCGTGAAATTTATTTGTTGCAGTTATTTTTGTATTCCTTCGCAAACGTGTCGTGTTTAAATTTAAATAAATATTAAATTAATTTCTTAATTTTGAATTGAGAGTCTGTTGGCGGCTGCCCAATTAGACCGCTTAACCGAAATAGATGTCGCCTCGAACAGTGGCCAATCAGACTCGCATTTCTATATCGGAAGAGAAGCTTCTTTCGTCCTACCATCATTCGACTGCATTCGACCTAATATCTTTACGGAAAGTATTCCTATAACAATGAGGACAGTCACCACATCCGTTCGTCCATTGAGAAGTCATCATAAGGTGAAAGAAATTGCGAGGTTAGTCGTAATATCTTGTACGAAAATTTGAGCCGGATAAATTCCACCACTATTTCTTTATATAACACTTCTCTTTAGTTTATATAACGTGTAACGATAATGTGTATATAACAGGAAGTAAAAGTAAAACAAAAAACATTGTAAAACAATGATTAGATGTTTCTATAACGCGCCCATTTCTTAACGTCACTTCCCCAAGTATGCATGTAGCTGATTGGCTGCTGTCATGGTCGTTAGTTGTTAGCTAGTTGGTCAGCTGAGTCAAGCTTCGTCTAAAAAATGTGGTGATGAATTTATTTTGTTTTGTCGGGGAAGAGAATTCAACATGTTTACAATGATCGTCCTGTTCAATCACAAATAACAAATATGTATTAGAGCATCGAAAGTCCTTCTTCATATTTTTCCTTTCATCACATATACAAATTTTTACTTTGTCATACTGATTACAAACAAAAAACGTGATAAAATATGGGTCTTCCTTTTATATTGCTATGATGAGACTATATTTTGTTATAGTAGTTATTTGAGGCCATGAAATGTGATATAAAATATTAATAGATATGAGTAATTATAACAAAGCATCACATGAATATATATTAGTTATATAACATTAGAGATCTTTTTTTTCTTTTTTTTTTCATATCTACACTAACAAAAGATTAATTAATGATAGGTTGAGATATTGCAGATTTTAGGAGTATATGTGGCAGTATAGAGTCCAATAATTCTTCATGTAATATATCACTCAAATTCATCTTCATAATTTTCTTAAAATCTGTTCTTTTTCTTCCGTATGCTGTTTACACTGCTTAGTTTTTGATTGTTCTATGTGTAACAAGTTTCCCAATGATCGATTCATATCCTCAACATTTTTGTTGTTTTTAAATTTTGCGAATTATCCTCTTTTTCCATGCAATTTAAATTTAAATGAACATTTTGTAAAGAAACTACTTTCTTTGTATACTGCTTATTGTTAGATAATATTGCACTGATGATAACAGATAGCAAAGCAGATTTATTATTTATTTTTTTGGTGCTATAATACCTTCTAGTTGAGTCTAAAAGAGATACCATTATATTATTTATTATACTCTTAAGTAAATGTAATAAAGAAATAAGTTATGAGATACACTAAAAGATACAATGAATCTATGAAAAATGCAATATACTAATCAATTACCTTCAATTGCAAATTCGTTTTCTTAAGAAATTGAATTTCTTCGGTATATTTCTTTTCTTCTGCTTCTCTTAATTCTGCAGATCTTTTTTCTGCTAAATCAAATTTATGCCTCAATTCTGTTAGTGTATTTTGTAATTCTATTTTTTGTCGCCGTAACTCATCTACAGTTGCAACTAAATCTTCTTTGCCTTGCTCAGCCTAAGAAAAATAATATAATTATTTATATAGGTCTACAAAAATTTAGTTAGAATATTCAATACCTGAAGTGCTTTACGCATTCCAAATGCAATACTGCTCTGATATAAAGTTTGATAAGCAGCCAGGGTCATTTTTATTTCATCTCTTACTCTCAGTAGCAATAAACCACGTTCTGCACAGTTTATAGTAACTTGCCGTATTAATTCATCTGAAATATCCTTTACTGGTAAACTGCTCTTCGTTGGACAAAACAATGAACACTTACCAAAACATTGTGTGTAAAGTTCTCGACGTATAGGACAAATTCCAGTTTCTCTTGCTTGTCGCTGTTGTAATTTCATATCAAGTTGTTCTTGTAAATTAATAACATCCAATCGTGTAGCAGGAGTACTTGAAACCTAATGCAACATAAATTCATATAATCTTCTATAGTTTAATAGTAAAATATAGTAGTATACTTGCTGCAGAGGTACTATCCCAAGAGAGACATTTCATTATAAATCAATCGTTTTATACTTGCTGTGTCCATATTTGTCCATCTTCTTCCCATTCTTTAGGTGGTAAAATCCCATTCAAAATTTCAACAGTTTCACGACGTGTATCAGCTGTAGGAGTAGTTGTTTGAACTTTGCAAGTAGAACCTACTTTACCCAACATTGATTCTTTGCGAACCTGATTATTAAAAACTTGAGTGAATAAATCAGTACAATGACATTTCATTTGTTATACTTTTCTATAAAGATATATTTGTCACTCAATTTATTATGGATTTTTTATAATTTAGTATACAGAAATTTAACAATAGAAAGAAATATTTATTACCTTTTCTGGATGAGTTGTAACCAAAATAGGATTGTCATATTTCACAAGAGTATCCGCAGCAGAAACGCTACGTTCTTTTGCTGATACTGCCATTATAATTATATAATCAAACTTATGCTTCTACAATTTATAGTAATAAAGGTTTCAATTTAATTTTACACTTTTCTTCAATGCAGTATCAAATGTAATAATAACATCATATCATAAAGAAAGTATCACCATGGAAACATTGATGTATCAATCAACAAGTATATTCACATTTTAAATTAACATTAATTTTTACATTTACATAAATAGGTAACAGAATAACGAAGTTAAAGAGTAATTACATAAAAATATGTATATTTATTTTTAAAAAAATCGTTATTTGCATTATATATATTAAAAAAATGTTATTTGCATTATATATAATTATATAAACAGTATGTATGTGTTGATTAAGTTAAAACTTCTCAATATATTAAATATACATTTCGATATAAATACTTTCACGGTCGCATTGTATAGTACTATTGCAAACCTTCGATACAGTTATTTCGCGCAAGCAAAATATAAAAAAAAAACTGGATATTACTTCACACAGATATTAACAAATTTATATTCTATAACTTGATGCACTAAAGTAATGCAATTGAAAATAGATATTAGTACTAAGTTATCGATCGTGAAAGTTTTAATTTTATATTTATATGTCACAGATTTGTAATATTTATACAGAAAATTGTTAAGAAACAGTTATAGTAATTGTTATAAAATTTTAGAAGAATTACAATTCAGTGTGTTTCTGCATAATTTTTGCCTCAAGATCCATATGAAGTTTTTGAACAGTTCTAGCATGTTTCTTAATATGTTGTTGTGTAGTGGAATTATCCAAATCATAAGGTTTTCCTTTACGTGCAGCTTCTAAAGCTGCTTCAGTGTGCAGATGTCTTAATTTGAGTAATCGTGATTCGTAATGTAGAAGTTCCTCCTAGAGAATGAAATTTGAGAATTTGTTATATGCTACGATTTATTATTTATTTTAAATATACTAAAAGTAATATTATTCCTATTTTATTTACCTTAAGAGAAGCAAGCTCATTAGGTGGAAATTTAGCTTCTAATGCAACTCTCCAAAGTCCTTGGACTTTTGGTTCTATAAACTCTTTATGATTCGGCCCTTTAGCTGTTAATCTATCCAAACGATCATATCCATTTCTAAGCTCTAAATGCTTCTCTCTACAACATATTTCACAAAATTAATCGTAAATGTAGTAATATTGAAATTTTATAAATGATTGTACAATGTTTACCGAAGCAAATTTGCTTTGCCTAAATAATCCAGCTTCTTTCCAGGTATATTATTATTTGATGGTTGCTCTTCCTCTTCTAGTATATTCCAGCTGTCTGGTTTCTCAAATAAACTATCTACAAGATATAAACATAAAACGTATATTAAACATTCATTAAAAGACCATCAAAAAATTAGTATATAATTAAATTACTAACTTTCATGTACTTCAGAATCTCCTGCCTCTATATCTTTTAATAAACTCATGTACTCATTTACTTTTTCTTGATGGTGATGAAACTCTTCTTTTAATGTACCAAGTTCTTCATCTGAAACATGTAATAAACTACATGATTATAGCACAATTATATTTTTATAGGAGATACTCGTGTAATAGTAATTTAATTTCTCAAAATAGTTTCTACTATTTAAGTCAAATATTATAAAATATACATACGAGTAAAGCCTGCCAATTCAGCTTTAGCCCAAAGTTTATTCAACTTTGAATCTTTAAACACATCTTTAGCTACATAATTACTACCATCATTAAGTGCTTTATGTCTTTTAAGCAGTACTGGATCTTCCGTATCAGAAAAATGTTCCAGCAAACCGTATGTACTCATAATACCTGAAATGTCGTGTAACAGATTACATTGACTAAATGTGTTTATACGTTATATAGTAGAAGTTGACATTTCACATGAATTTACCAATTAACTTTTTCCTTAATCTTGCTTCTTCTAAGCCTTCTGAATCTTTCCCATCAGACTTATAATGTTTGAACGCTAATTCTTCTTTGTCATGAATTTTTAGATCACTGAATAACGATTGCAATTTAGGATCTGTCAAACGCTGTAAAAATAAATAAAGTTTTGTTAGTAAAACATAATTTTTTCTTTTAGCTAGGACAATTTTTTAATACTAACATTTTTTGCTTTTACCCAAAGTATATTTAACTTTGCCATTCGAAATGGTTTGTCCAACTCTCGTAATGATGAAGGAAATTGTAATGGATCTTCATATTTAGGTGTATTTGCTTCAGCAGAGTATTTGTTAAGTGCTATGCTTGTATGAACTAATAAAAAGCATAAACTTATTAATAAGACTATTTGTTCTGAAGGCACAATCATTTTGTATTAATTCGACGATCACAAAGCCACGTGAATTACACTTTACACATGCCTAAAACTTTTCCGCCTCACAACTTCGAACGTTCACTTTGACCGTTTAGTATCACTCGGTACCATCCAGAATCATCCTGCTACGTGTCTTGTAAGAAAACACCGCCAGATACATGTATAAACACAGAATCTATATGTTCACACTTCCATCTAACACACACACATAAAAGAAGAGACAACTGGAATAAGAATGACATAAAAAAACCGTAAAGTTTTCCGTTGCGCCATCTAGCCTGCAAAGAATATGTCAGAACTCCCTACCGCACATATTCAAATTGTACGATAGAATTTAGTCATCCATACAGAATATTCATGACAAAAACTATGATTGTTGTATAATAACTAACATGTACAATAAACAAAAATGTGTATTTATTATTTTGAAGTATACATTATAAGGAATACGTCAAAATAAAATTTGTATAAAAGTTTAGAATGAAAATTAAAATTTAATTGAAACTTAGCTAATCACATTAATGAATGCTGTAGGCATTGTTTCAGTTATTGAGTTTTGTTGAATTCTCTGATTAATTATAAGCACTTACTTTATTATCAGTATAAAATGTATGTACAAGGGTTATAAAAAAGTAAATATGTTTCTTATTTAAGTTTATTAGAAAAATGTTTAATAATACAACAAAATTGTAATAACGTTTCTTACAGCTTACATGTACCCACGTCAGGAACAGCATCAGCATAATATGAATGTTAATTGGTACCGTTGTAAAATTAAGGTACAAATTTACGCATAATGCAATGCGTAATGACCTTACTGAATGAGTGAACTTATCATACTGCAAAAAATTAATGTAGGAGATAAAATATGATTATTATTTTCTAAGAATATAGTAAACTAGAGAATATTTTTTGTTCTAATATAAACAGTAAAATTTATATTAATTATAAATACAACAGAATATGAGAACTTACCCATATAAATAATAGAAAAACGACAGAAGGTAAAAGGCTATCTTCACCCATCCTTCTCGCTGATACATTGCTAAGTCATGTGCATTTAATATACTAGTTGGATCATATAAACCAGGACCTGTCATTATAGGCCTATTTGAATACCTCCATACATGATACGCTATTAATGGAACATTTAAGCATAAGGCGAACCATTGTTCACTTATCAAAAATAAAAAGTTGATCAAAATATGTAGAGCATACTCTGGAAGGACCAGCTAAAACCAAAATAAACAATAGATAGTAAGTTTAACAGAGAAAACTTTTAAATAAGCTAAAAGTTTAGTTTACCGGATTTAAACTATTACACTGATCGATTGGATTTTTCTGTCCAGACTGTAGCTCTTCAAACGCAATGATCTAAAAAAGATCATTATTACATTTGAGTAGAAATCATAAAAATATTTCTTTAGGTTATGGTCAAGTAATATTGGTCCTTAGCCTAAGTTCATATTGAAAGTAATTTCTATGTATATTATATGTTCAACTACATATATTAAATTAAACCTACATGAAAGATTATAAAGATTATTAGAAATGAATCGATAATTAAAGCCATAATGTATGAAAAAGCAGCTAAATTGAACGACATCGTGAATATGATGTATCTCGAACCGGCGCGTGTACATATAAAAGACAAACTTATTTTTGAATGAACTTTGCAAATCGATTAATTATGCAACAAAGTTACTACTTCAAATTATTAATATATCTAAATCGATTATAAATTTTTTGTAAAATTTGCCTTATAAACGATACTTCTTTTTATGTTTCTCAATTGTATTCTCAAAATTGTAGAATCTGCTGATAAATTTATCAGACAGATAATCTAATTCTACTTTAGGAAACTAACCGTAATAATTAATTGGCTGCTAAAATTTTGGAATAAAAGTTAAGGTAGTCAAAATAATTACAAAGTGGCAGTTATGAATATTAAAAATAATAATTAAATATTTTCAGTATTCTTTATTAGAATGAACTTCTTTTAATTTTTTGAATATAAATTTCTATCTCATAAAAATAATTAACAATTCATATAATTTACTCTCTTTATCAGTTACAATTATAATCTAGTATAATGTAATTAATTCATCATAATAATTTACTGAATATTATTATTAAGTACTCTTTAGTATTTTTGCAATAAATAGAAAATAAATTGAAATCAAAATTAGATAGTATTAGCATATAAATGTGATTATATGTAACATATATCAGTAAAGTATTATATTACCACAAAAACATAATACATCAGTCTAAGTTATCGATTGTTACACAATATACAACTTTATTTTCTATAGAAACTATTTGTCAGTACATCGCAAAGAATAATACTGGATGTTCTATGTGCTTATATAATTTTAAGTTAAATAAACTTAGAATTTTTTTAACTTGCTTCCATATTTAGTCATTATTTACTATACAGTTCTGCTGACATCTGGTGCTCCATAAGAATGATTAATATCAGAACTGCATCTGGACATTAATCTTTCTGTATCTTCTATATTCCCTTGTAAATTGGGACTAACAATTAATTCCCTCTTTGGTCTAAACATGTATTTAATATTATTGTGGCTAACCTCCATTATTTTAAAAGCATTCAATAAAAATATTGCTATTATAACTGTAAAAAAACCACACAAGGACCCTACAATGTCCTCAGCCTTCATATTTTGCCATTCTCTAAATAGTATTGCAGAGGCCACTATAACTAATATCGTAAAACATACATAATAAATTGGCATAACAATTGTAGTATCAAATAAATCTAATGATCTATTTAAATAAGTCATTTGTATTGTAATACAAAGAATAACGCTAAACAAAAATACCCATGTTAACCAGTTGGAAAAAGCACCAGAGATAGACATAGTTTCTTTTAATGCTAGTCCTATACCTTTACAACTCATAACTGTTAACGATCCTACAGATGAACACAAAAGTATATAAATGATTACATTCTGCTGTCCATATGCAGGACCAAAGTAAAAGATTATAAGTTCAGTACATAATATTACAATTGCAACATAAGCAATGAAACCTGAAGTTTTAATTTTATCAAGAAGTTCATCCAAGCTATTTACTTCTTCTTCTTTTGGCGAATGAAGTATTATTACTGTTGAGCCCAAAATACATAAGAAACATCCGATCTGTATAAAATTTTACATTTATTATCGTATAATAGAACCATTTGCATTACAATGTTTATTGTATATTTCCTTACCTGTCCTAATAAGTTAAGCTTTTCATTAAGGCATTTTGATGCCAAAATTGCAGATACTAAGACACTTAGAGCACCTAATGGTGTAACAAGGGAAGCAGGGGCAAAAGCGTATGCCACAAAATTTGCAGCTTCTCCTATACCCACTAAAATACAAGAATATGAAATATTAAAATAAAACAATAAGTAGTGAAACATTAGTAACATATGATAGTTTTGTCAAAGATATGTTTTAATTTTGTATATCATTAAGAACATGATACCTACTTGAAAGTAAACCAGCCCACCATATCCATTCTTTAAGGTATCCAAAACCACCCGACGCAGCTCGTAATCCACCATATCTCTGAAGTCGAATTAAAGCTATTTTCTTTATAATAAAACTTACACCTATAGAAAAAAATTCAAATATGGATTATCATTTAATATGAAAAATCTTACATCAGTTATGAATGAATATGAAGTACCAATAAGATTACACATTTTCTCAACATTATTGACATGTAAAAATAAAAATGTGTAATATCATTTTAATTCTTTACCATAAAATATATATATATATATATACATATAAATATTAATTTGAAATATTTCTAACCTATAAATACACTAGAGGAAATAGCTAATCCTAAGCCGATGTAAAAGTTCGTAATGTCAAAAGATTTTTTAACAACAATTTCAGTAGTTGTATACATCATTCAATATAATCATTAAGTTATATTTAAAATCGCATTAAAACTGAGAAAACCCTAAATGAGAAAAGTAAACTTTATGTTTGCGCTATGTAAAATATTATGAAATCGATAAAGATAATACGAGAGCAATCTGGAGGTTTGATTTAACATTGCAACAAGATTAAATAATGTTAGATGAAGTAAAACTTGTATTATACAAATTATTAAGAAAGCAATCAGAAAACTGATAAAGGATTAAAAATATAATGTTTGTGTCATTGATCTTTAACTACAGTATATACAGTAGCGCAACTCTTTGCGGCATCTTTGAAGTGTGTTGGACAAAATGAAGTGCACATGCGCGAAATAAGTAGGTTACCCAGGAGCTCCATTTGATTTTTTTTCTCAGTTGGTCTTATTTGTTTCGATTTCTTCACTTTGTATTCCCGCTTGAAGATTAAGGAGCATTCACATAACTGAATTAAGGACTCTGCGATAACGTGACTGGTAGATAAATCAAATCTTCGGAGTGCCGAGGAAAAATAAATTATTTTTATTAAATATTTAGTGTTTTGCATGTATGGAATTGTATGAGAAATACGTATAGAAATGAATTATAATTGTTAACGAGTAGCGATTAAATTAATTGTATAACTCGAGTGCAATATGTGTAACAAGTACAATATAGTGTAATATAATATAAAATATAATGTATAAGTACATACATACGTATAGTATTTAAAATATGCGCAATGTATGAAATAAGATAATGCAATAAAGCAATATAAGACAATGCAAAATAACACAAATAATTTGTACATATAAATACTCATATATTGTAATAAAATTAATTTTACATTTCAATAAACGTAAGTTAAACGAAATTGAGCGTTCTTTATTTTAGAATATTAATCCTTTCCTAAAAATCCAACAAATTTCCACGAAAAAGAATCCCTCTTTAAAGATTATACTCTTCTGTTAAAGCATTTATTGTTAAGAAAATTTTATTTTAATATTTTCTTGGTTCTGAATAATTTCTGGTATATTTCGATACTTCTTCAATTTTCTGAATTTGGAATCGACTTGGAATTACATGTTTGATGAAATAATTTACGTATAGAAAATAGGTTTAAAATTAGTAAAATTTTTGGAATTTTATCTGTGAACGTTATATATAAGTTCTGAACAAATAACTTTAGAAGCACTGCTAGATATTTGGCTATAGTCCCAGCTTCGTAATTAGTGGGCCCAGGTTCGAGACCAGCTCGTGCCAAAAGTTTTTCGCAAAAGTTTCGGAATTTTAGAATAATCTTAGTAATTTAAATTAAATAATTTACCACTTAATTTAAATTTAGCGGGTAATTTTTTTTGCTCCGGATACCTCCTCCGAATACCTCCTTTAATCTCATGTTCTCCTGATACTTTTCCGATTTTATGGTTTTTGAGAAATTTTTCCCGTAAATCTGGATTTCTAACAGGAACATAGGATGTACGAGGAGGTGGCACGTACCTCTTTGAATCTCATGTTCTCCTGATACTTCATCGATTTTTCGGATTTTTCGGACTTTCAGAAATTTTTCCCGTAAATCTGGATTTCTAACAGGAACATAGGATCTACGAGGAGGTGGCACGTACCTCTTTGAATCTCATGTTCTCCTGACACTTCATCGATTTTTCGGATTTTTCGGACTTTCAGAAATTTTTCCCGTAAATCTGGATTTCTAACAGGAACATAGGATGTGCGAGAAGGTGGCATGCAAAAATTCTTAATACTTCTTCGAATATTCGAACTTAGAAGAATTTTTCTTGAAAATTGGGCAATGTAATAGGAGAATATGATATAGTAGGAGGTAGGTGGTAGATTATTAAGGTAATAGAATTAACGCAAATTTATTAAGATAAAATTTTCTTTTATTTAAAACTTCTAATTTTACATTTACAATGTTATATTTATAATATTTATGCTACAATACGTCACGCACGCAAATTAAATATATAAAATATATGTATAAATATATTAATAATGTAATACAATTTTGTTACAATTAATATTATATGTTATGTTATATATTAACAATACAGTACAATATAATTTAATACAATATATGTTTGTATGATATTATATCTTAATATCATTGATTATAATAACTGTTGTTATAATTATAATGTCATATGTACTTTATTTCATACTTTATTTCACACACACTTTATTCCTTGATAGCATCTTCATTGGATGATCCAGATACCGTATTCAGAATGGACGAGTTGCAAAATCGTAAGATGTTTGTTATCTGGAGCAAAATTAAAATTACTTATCAGTTAAAATTTATTGAATACATCTATCCAAAATGTTGTGTGCTTTGTATTAGAAATTCTGTATGAAGTAATACTTACATTTATAAAGATCTAAAGTATTCTGGAACGGTATCTTCGTAGCGATAATTCAATAGTAAGTACCAAATAGTAGCATTCATCGACGAGTGAAATGCTTACACGTACTCTTTTTTCCAAACATATTCAGTCCCCAATAAAATCGATGTGTTCTCTCCTCTGATAGAAGTATAAGTATTGGATTCTCGTTGATTCACGAATTGATTTTGTATTTTGCGACTGTCGCGTGTTTGGACAGAATACTTATTTCGCGCATGAGCACTCCATTTTAGCCAACAAAAAATCGCGAAAGTTTCGCTACTATATATTCCGTGGTTCTGGTAATAAATATTTTTAACTTCACGATGCTTTATTTAGAGGAATATTTTTTGATTTCGAGCAATCAGAACATATACTATATGTATAAGCCCAGTGCAATTATTTGTAATATATTATAAGAAATGCACGTCATAAAAAGGTGTCGATTGATTGGTTCATTATAAGCCTATCAAAATTGGATACATGAAAAATAATGATTTAAAAAAAAATAGTCAATCATTTTATTAAATTTGTATTAGTTCTATGAAATGAAATTTCGCATGAGATTACTTGCGATCTAAAAATCTAGATATAAAATATATTAATTTCCATGCTTATTTTTAAGGTTATGTCTTACGACACACTAGTCGTGTTATCTTTTATTTGCAGTGCTTTAAAAAAGATTATTATAGAAATAGTTCTTCACATCATAGTGACAATATAAAACTTTCTTATTAGGCATTTAAATCATTACATTAGTTTTATATTATAATTACTTCTTGTTACTGTAGTATTGACATCATACAAATGGTTCAATGTCTATTTCTAATGCAGAACATGGTAAATTTAATTCAAATTTTGTAAGTACATCAGGATGCAAAATTCCCATTTTTCCAATAACCTTGCCATTATATACCACTTCCGCATATCTTTGTGGAAAGAAAGTAGGATCTGTAAGATCGAAGACATTTAAAAAAAAAAAAGGATCGTTTAATATAAATTATAAAGAATATTTTTGTCGTTTTACCATCAGCCGCACGTAAATAATATCCATTATTTGTTTTATCAGCACTGCATGGTACTTCAAGTACTTGCATAATTCTATCAAGTACACCATGAATTATTTCAAAACCTCCAGATTTATTGTAATACACTGCACATAAATGTCGTTTGTTACGTGCACCAACTTCTGCTGTAGAATCAAGTAAAACAATATCTGAAATTTCAAATAATTTAAGGGGTAGCGACATCTTCTTGTTGCTAGCTATAGTTTTCAACAATCCTGGTAGTAAAGTTGTACGTGCAACCTATAATAATAAGTAAAAAGTTAAATAAGAATACATTTACTTTTTATTGCGTGTGAATAAAAATATATTACCTGGAATTCTAAAGTTTTTGGATTAGATATATGAACAGCTGGTATATCTTCTATTTTGTGGCCTAATTTTTCTGAAATATCATCTCTTGAACACTGTAATATCACATAGTTTAATTTCTTACACATCTTACACAAGTATAATTTCTTACAGAATTAACAGTACCTTTTTTTATATTTAACTTACCAATGAAAATGTTAGCGCTTCTGTGAAACCTGCACATGCCAACTCTTCACGCAATTGATCAGATAATTTATTGAGTGCAAACTTAAATTTAAATATATATTGTTACATACAGAGTAATTTTTAGTAATAAGTAAAGATTCTATCGTACATACTTCTGCGGCAATTGTAGCTACTTGTGGAAATATCTTTTCTATGTTATTATATCCATGTGCAATTGCAACATCTTCATAAATATCACACGAATGTAAAACATCTCTTCTAGTTGGAGGTATTTCAATAGTTATTTTATTTTTATTCTTTACTGTTGCTTCTAATGACATTTTTGAGAGCAATAGAGCTACTTCTTCTGGAGTTTTCCTGAATTATATGATTATATAGTAATATAATTAATTATGTAACATGATTTAACTTACTTGATACCGATATAATTTATTGCTTTTTCACTATCTATTTCTTCCGTACGGTATTTTAATTCTGGACAGTTAAAGGTTTGATTATCTGGATATACCACTTCTACAATTTCTGCTGTATATTTTTTTGAACAGTATACACTGAAAGCACAAACTATAGTATCTACTGCAATCCTTGCCTAAAATATTTACTAGAATTTATTAACTAAACATTAATTCTACACAATATATTTTATTTAGATAATGTAGTATCCTATATATAAATACCTTATTAAGATCAGTTGCAGTACATTCTATAAATACGTTTTTAGTATTGACAGTGATCTTTGAATGATCCCCATTAATTATAGGTGGCAATGATAAAACAATGCCATTACTGTCATATATTACAGGATATACAGGACTATCCTTTATAATTGGTAAATACTGTTTAAGTTGTGCATGATGCTGCAAGAACATATTTATATTAACTTTTTAGTATAATTTTTAGTATTGCCCCTTAAAGAAATGTTGTCAGAGATGCTTACTGCATATAATTCCATTATTTCTTCTCCAGTATACTCTTTATTTTGATTAAGAGGTTTAAAACGAATAGCACTTGGTGGTCTTGCATCATACAAAAATGGTCCTTTAATAGTATCTAAATCATGTGTCCCAATAGACACAATACTTCGTTTTCTTCCTATAGTTTGATGTAATTTGTCTTGTAGATCGATGAAACTGTTGTAAGAGTCTTGCGTAAAAGTAATATCACGCAGTACAGCAGCAACTACATGTTCTCTGATTTTTAAACACTAGAATGTTACAATATAATTGTAGTATCTCTGATTTTATAAATTATTATTTTCACATGATTTACATACTTCTTTAGTCATCACAAGTTTTTCGGCTACCTTTGGACGTATTGCTTTATAGGATGGTACAGATATCCTATATAAGAAATAAAATGAATTTTCTTTCTCATTTTACTTAAGAATAAATTTAACAAATCCTATACATTTATACTTACTTATTTAAGAATACTAGTAACCCTGTAACAAGACCTTCCAAAGATAGTAAGTCATACCGATTCGCCGGAATATCAATTTTATAAATAATTTCTTCAGATGCCCCAATACTTTGCTCTGAACCTTGTTCTTTCGTTATCATTTGCTTTTCTGTTGTCTATACAAAAAATGGATACATATATATCTATAATTTGCTATTTAAAAGATTATACAAATCGCATGATTTGAAGTACCTACCACATCGTCTAATTCCAATCCAAACTGAAAGCATAAATTCTGAAATTCATCTTCAGCTGTAATAAAATCATTATGGTTTAATTAATATTTAAGAATAATTACTTTATTCTTATGCAATCTGTGATGCCTCAAGCGAATAGTGCAAAACTTTAGATAACAATATTATAATAAGTATAGACATGATTTGTAAGAAGCAAATTTTAAATATTCGCCACACAATCTAATCATCGCTTAATTAAACAACAATCGTACATGTGATAGATAAAAAAAGTTATAATAATTTCCTTACAATATGTCTTTCCAAGCGCTTTAAATAATAAGTCACGTTTTACGCCAATGGTCGGCATGTTGGAAATTTACAAAAATTATGATAACGATAAAAAATATGTATAATATTTCGAAAACCCGCTTTGATTAACTATAATTATAAATAATCCTATACTGCAATTATAAATGCACAACTGTTAAAACATTGGTATAGGTTAGGAATAAGCGGAACCGGAATGGCATTTAAGCGGTAAAATCGCAAGGTTCGTAACAGGTGCATATTTTTGAGCATGCGCTGCAGTAATTGGCAATTATCGCGGGAAATACAAAATTTTCGGAATAAGAGTTTGAACAAAGTAGAAAAACAATAAAAAAAGCTGCATATTTTTTTAATGGACAAATAAATGTATGAAGTGTTTATTTATACAATTTCGAGCTTTTTATACGAATTCAATCGAGTGCGAAAGAGAATTCGTAAAACTTTGTATTTGTCCCGTGCTTATCGCTGGGTCTTTGTCTTCTCAAAGCTCCTACTTATAAATAGTTTACTCTCTCTTTGTTTTATCAGATAACATGGATATTTAAGAGCAACGTGATTGTAAGTAGTACCCTCTCGTCTTGCCGAGTCGCGATGCTACAGTGTGAATTACGATCGCGTCACAGGCGAACCATCGTTTAACTTTTTAAACGACTTCTTCCGTTTCGAGCGAAGACATCGTTCGGCGTGCGTTGTTCGTCAGCGTATACACGTTTCTACGCGGACTACTGATTTATCAGTAAACAAAGAATCGTTTCATAACGAGGTACGTTCCAATTTTATACTTTTTTTTTTCACGTTGACATCTTATCTTTCGATGCTTACTTTTAAAACGATAAAATGAATAAGCGGGTCAATAAAAATAGGCCTTCCGACTGAGAATATTTCTGATCTTCCCGATACTTATATTAATACCACAAATTGTTAACAGAATATCAGGAGAATGGAGAACAACGATACGCTGCTGTCACCTGGTCAACGGATTCGTCCACACGCAACCATAGAAACGGCCAGTGATCTCTTAGAAAAGATCTACGGTCTCACGGCAGTGAATATCTACGAATTGAACGCATACGATGACAAGAATTATCACGTTTATTGCAAGAAATCGGAGGAGAATCCCCACATACCTATAATCAATGAACACGGCTACGTTTTAAAAATAATTAACTCTTTGGATTCACGTAAAACTGACGTGATAGAAGCCCAGACCAAGATGTTGATCTTCTTGAATCGTTACTTCGCCTGCCCAGTTCCTGTTAAAACTCTAGCTGGTACCTATTATTCCTTAGAAAAATTAACCGAGTCCGGGGAAACTCACGCGGTACGACTTTTGATCTATCGACCTGGTCAACTTTTAACTCGGGTCTCCTGGAGCCAAGAATTACTTTACAAAATCGGTCGTTTCACGGCTGAAGTCGACCTGAGACTCTCGGGATTTTATCACCCCGCTTACGAGCATCACAGGACTATGTGGATGTTGGTATCCGTACCAAAACTTCGTCGATTCGTCTTCGCCGTGAAAGATGAAAATCGAGAACACCTGGCGAACGAGGTGATCGATGCTTTCGAGCGCGAGGTACTCAAGATCGTACCAAATCTCGCGCAAGGTATAATACACGGTGACTTGAATGAGCAAAACATCCTGGTGAATCCTGAAGGTACCGACATTGTCGCGGTGATCGATTTCGGTGATTCGCAGAAAACCTGTCTCGTCTTCGAGTTAGCCATAGTAATTTGCTATATGTTACTGGAACGCGGCGAAATCGGTGCTGGGAAGCACGTGATCGAGGGATATCAAAGTACAAGGAAATTGACGGACTTGGAGAAGAAAGTTTTGAGGGTCAGCGTCTGCGCCAGGATCTGTCAGAGTCTAGTGATGGGTGCTTACTCGCATTTTCAGGATCCTCAGAATAATTATCTTCTTATCACTCAAAAAACGGGTTGGACTCTGTTACAAAAACTTTGGCCCATGAGCGAGGAAGAAATATCACGCGTTTGGAACTTGTCGAGTCCCAACTAAACGAGTGTTTCCTTAAAAGTATCTTAACAATTTCATATGTCAATTAAGCCAGCAACAAATAGTATTAATTAGTGTAATACTTTAGAAACAGGCGTTCATTTATGCAGTGATATATCCTCTGGTTTTTATTCGCATTAGGCAGTTACATATTTACATAGATAGAATGAACAATTATAATGCTCTTCAAACAGTAATAATAATCATTCATAATGATAATAATAATAATAATAATGATAATAATAATAATTCGGAGATGTTTTCAATAAAGTGGATCTTTTCGATAAAGATCGTAGTATATGTACAAAACTATGATTCGTCGGGAAAGAATGTAACGCTAGTTATATCGGCGGACGAATCGAATGTAAGTTTTTGTACGCAGTATAGTCGAACGTATTATAAACCAGAAGAGGTTTAAATGTCAATGAAATAGTTATGGAAATATGTAGAGTACGCCGAGCAAAGGCCTCCGTCCCTTTTCGAGCTCTCTCTCTCTCTCTCTTTCTCTCTCACTCACTCTCTCTGTTTCACTATGTCTCTATCTCTATTTCTCTCGCCGCTGGCTGTATGCACATATGTTCGTATGTATATGTATGTATATTGTGAAGCGCGTTGCACGCTTCTCGTATGCCTTTATCTGCTCGTTAAGTCCTTGCTCCACTTTTCTCATCATCTTTTTTTTTTCTCGTGTGTCCCTACACGAAACTCACTTTTTGTCCTGCCGTCTCTCTCTATCTTTTTTTTTTCTTTTATTTGCGTGCACTTTATTTTTTTAATTACGTAGCTCGTAATATAACTTTTACACATCTTTCCCCTTCTTCTTCTTTTTCTTTGTCGTCGTCGTTTCGCAGTTTTTTCTCGTTTAATATACCTAACATTTCTTTTATTTATATTTTTATTCATTTACGTCAGCTCATTTTGGCAAACCCTTTTCAGCCGTGTTTCTGTCTCTCCAGGCAAATTCGTTTATAGCGAAAATTTGTTTACAATGGCTTGTTGTGCTCTCAACATTCGGGAAAAAGAAATAAAAGCGCAAGTGATCGATCGAAAAGAATTTTCTCAGGTTTGTGTCGTCTGTTCAAACGTTTTACAAAGAACGTATACAGTTTGGGTGTTCCTGGGTGGGTCTTCCTGGCAGGGTCTCTAAAGATGCGACACCTAAATTCGAAATGGAATTCTCTTCAAATTGGTGCGGACTGCAACACGATTGGTTCTGCGATTACGCGTTTTTTTTTTAGAGGCACATAAGTAAATTCGGGCGATTGGACTAACGATATAGAATGTTCATGTGAACGAATTTTCGCCAGAGGTTGTTTAACAAAATATTATATTACATTACCTATACGTTTTATTGCTTAGAATCTATTGGCTTACGTTCGCCTCACAGGACGCTTATAGGCGCATAATAATTTATTCTGTAACTTACGTCGTTAGTTAACTTTATATTTAATATTTATAATAGTAATCTTCATACGAAAACTTTTCGCTAACTTAGAGGTAACGTGGCAACAAATATATTTCATACATATATATCTATATATTTTCTTCTTCTTCTTCTTCTTCTCGTATATTCATATATTTATATATGTATACAGCGAAAATGAACAAAAGAAAAAGATGTAGAAACTATGGACGCTAGGCAGAATGTAATCGCGAATTCTTTGGAGAGCAGGAAAGGAAAGGAAATATCTCGATGATTATATGCACGAAAAATTTATCTTCGAAATAGTCGAAATAGCGTCTCAGTCTTAAGAAATGATTTGCTTCGTTCCTCATTTTTTTGTTACTTCAAAACTAATGGCTTGATTGTGCTTGTTTAAGAAAAGTGTAAAAAAATAAACCCTTACGAACGTGTCCTTGTTGCGCACGACTCTTCTTCGTGAGTATGCCTGTGTCATGTGTGTGAAGGGGGCACTTAATATACGTAGTTTCTGTTTTATACTCCAATTCTTCTCGCTCTCGTTAAAATTTGTGTTTCGTTTAAAGCCGTGCGATTCAAACATCAACATTGACAAACTTTAATAACATACTTTTGTTTTAATTAATCGCCTTACGCGGCAATCATATCATCTCCGTTTGGAACGCGTTAATGACCACTGCCGTTTTCATCTCATTGAACTTTAACAATATATACCTTCAACTTTTTTGGACGAATTCCACGTTTTCATTTCTTTCTAGGGCACGAGCGTGCGCGATTAGGATTCGCGCCAAACTATACACGTAACGTACGCTCAAAAAATTATAGCTTAATTAGGGCGAAACGAGGATTCGGCTCTCTCCTCTCTCTCTCTCTCTCTCTCTCTCTCTTTCTCACACACACTTTCCGTGCATGTAATCCGCGTCCTTGTATCTGTTCTTTCCTTTTCCTCTTTTTACTTCTTTCCTCCCAAACGAATATCCGCTCGTGAGACCCGGCGCGGCTAATATTCTTGTCTTGTTTTAATAGCTACGAGAGAAGAAACGTAATTACTAACGGAAATAACTTGGTCTGATACTGCTTCGGATTATTTATTCCTGGGTGTTATATCGTAATACTATCCAATCAACATCGACGAGCTCCGATTCCGATAAACTCGCGTTCGACGATAACGAGAAAAATTCACGAAGCTTTTGAACCTTCTCCAACGACGTTGTAACTTGTTTTCTATAAAAGATAGACTCGACGGCCGCGCTTCGGCGAGATCACGAAGATGACTCGTGATCTTGAATCTTCGATCTTCGCGATCAAACCGCTAGCCTATCTCCTTCGTTCATTTCCATTGTCCTGCGTCTTACTGTTATCACCACACGTCCGTGTACGATCACACTTTAATTTGATCTTAACGACAAGACGCACAGCACTGCTTTTGATATAGCGGCACTTTGCATATGTTCATGAATTTCACTTTGTTGCATAGCGGTGAGTGATCTTTGCAGTCGTCTGAAACGTAATTAACAAATTATATTGATTGTGGACGAAGAAACGCGATGTTCCATTTGATTGGTGCTAAGATTCTTTACCAGGGGTCTGAGGACAGGGTGGACCCTTGCAGGTTTTCATCACCGGTGGTCGTGGTATGTCTCTGCAAGCGTTACCAGCTGGTTTCTTCGTACCGTACCACACGCACTGTAGTATTCTGTACTTTATACCATCCTCCTCGCAAGATGCGGTACACTGAAGCCATAAAATTATGTTTAGCTCCGTAACATCCTCCACTAATTCTAAGAAATTCAAAGTACTTACTTCGGACCATTCGCCGACTCTCCAAACACCCTTGCAAGCATCGTTATAGCATTCTTGCCTCTGCAGAGGCCTCGTGGCCTCGTCACATTTATTTGCATCTAATTGCGTGATATTTTGCCGACCATCTTCCAAATCCTCGATCAATCGGCAACTGATATCTCGCCTCTGCATGGCCGTCTTCCAATTGAAACATCTGGACGATTCGCAAGCGGTCCATTCGGTGGTGTGCCACTGAGGACATCTTTCGATTCCGCAAGGTCTCACTTTTTGCGGCGTTGGATGTCCTGCGTTCTCGCATAAGGTAGCACCGATCACGGTTCTCGCTGAGACGCGTGTAGAATTTGATGATTTTGCTGGGCGCACCGTGCATTGAGCGCCACGCATCTAAAATACGTTCATTCGTAAAGAAAAAGGCTACAGTTCTTGTTTAATTAAATTAATAATTTCGGAGATGATCTTACTTGGAATCCACTGCCTCCACAAGTCTGCGAACAGTCTGACCAATTCGTCGTTACCCACTCGATGATCATATCGTCTGTACTTTCTGAAATTAATAAAAAAATTATAAAATTAGATAAACAGTTTTTATAATGAACAAATGGTTTTTAAACATTTTTTTTTTACCAAAACCAGCTATCGATCCGATCATGGATTCGTTTTTCTCAAGATTACTGAACGTGGTAGACGCTGTCACCGAAGTTTCTTTGACAGTTTCTTTGGAATCGGTACAATTTTGCTTGCGAGTGGATTCTCTCGTAATTTGTTCGGTTTTCTCAACAGTCGAAGACGTTGACTCATCTACGGATGTTGAACTTTCGCCTTCTTCCATTTCCAAAAGCTTCGTTGAGGTACTACCATCAAAAGTGCTACGATCTTGGTCACGATCATTGGCTCTACGTTTCTCGTATTCGTCCAGATACATCGAATCGTCCTCGTTTGAGTTATCGCTTGCTATAGATTTTTCTTCATTTGCAGGGTTCAAAGTTCTCGCGGAGAAGGCGTCTTCGAGATTCGTAGTTGGGAACGTGTGCGGCGACGCGTTGTCTTCGCGAGTGTTATCGTCGATCGATTTATCATCTATAGCTAACGATGGAATGGCTTTTTTGGTCGTGGAATCAGGAATATAATAAACTTCTAATCCAATATCTTCCGAGGATGCTGCAGAGTTCACAGTCTCATCGGAATAGTCTTTTAAAGTGGCATTTCTGTGATGCTTCGAAGTATCTCGCGACTCTTGCCAATGTCTCTTGACGTTTTTTAACGATTGCTCGACGTAATCCACGTTTCCTTTCGTAGCCGTTAGGGAATCTTCTTTATCCAATAGATTCGGTGTCTGCTCGTCCGCACTTTTATGGTGTACGCCGAATATGGCCGCGTCTAGATCATACGGATCGACATCGATGAATATTCTCTCCTCGTCCGGTCCGAAAACCTCGTCCGGTATGGCCGTGTTGCGATACAAATTCTCGAAGTCGTCATCCTCGTCGACACTTTGATACCTCAAGCCACCGGTCTTCTTATCGGGCATCGTGTGTTTCGTTGATAAGTCCTTGTGCGCATCGTCGATGAACGAAACCGGTGCAGTTCTGTGACTCCTGCTGGAACCTGCGCTACCCTGGAATGGCCAGTAGGCCTGAAGAAAGACGATTAGTGACTCCCAAGTAAAGTGATGGGAAATTGAAGAGCGGAAATTAGAAAGGGTTTAAGTTCCAGTTTTTTTTAAAAAACGAGCTTTTGACATTAAGATGTTTTAAGTACCATGCTTTATAGTCTAAAAATGGTCCTAAGTGCCAGACTAAAAATTTGAAGTTCTAGGAACAAGTAATAAATGTTTTATGAATGGCTATTAAAAAGTCACAAGACACTTAGGGCCTTTTCCTGATTTTATTTTTATTACAATAACTGACTTTACTATTTTTTTGTTGCAGAATAGATTTCGTATTTTGTATTAAACCCACATATTCCAGCAATTACATAATAAAGTTTTGCTCAATGATTTTATTTAGGTTTTATTCCTTTTCCTTCGATTATCTCCAAGCTATGCTTCTATCACTTAGGCCCTTTCTAATTTCCACTCTTCAATTTAGATGCATTGTTAGTTCACACACCGTGCGCAAACCCTACGACCTCACCTTTATGCTCGAGATCAAGTAACTGAAGTGAGGCATCATACTAGACGCTCCGGACGTTGCCGCCGATTCTACGGATTCGTGATATCCAGGCTGAGGTTATAATATCCCACACCAGAAATTACCCAAGACCAGAATATAATCCGTTACAAGTAGGCAGGCAAAGAAAGACGATTTTCTATATTAGCGGTGCTACCGTGCAGAGATTAATAAATTCCCTATGTTAATCGGGAGATCCGAGAGAGAGAACATGCGGTTAATTATCACGATTAATGGACGTGGTATTCGAAGGACAATGTACCTGATACAGCGAGGTAATAGTATGCTCTTTGTGCATCATAGTCGAGTCCGGTGGTGTCGGGCTAGTCCTTTGCCTTTTGTGTTGCGGTTTTCTCGTCGGCTTGCTCGGAACCGCTCGTTCGTGGCTGAGGTCTTCTCCGTCGATGGGGGCAAAGTGATTTCCATAAGCGGCTGTAAAAATGCGCGGAGCATTATATTACGCTATTCGTTTTAAAGGTACCCGAATCTTGGCTAAAGAAATTCTCTCTAGGTACCTGCACGATCGGTATAAAGGCTCTCGCCGGAATTGGCTGGCGCCGAATCGAGATTGGCGTTTCGTTGAAGATGCACGGAATTACCAAGACGGAGATATTCTTCGCTACTTATCTGTTCCTTGGAACGTAGCTTCACAATGACTCGCGTCTCCGCGTGCGAGAGGGACGCTGGAAGATGCAAATTGGTTAGACGAGGAAACCACGAAGATTTGGAATATTGCAATTTATTCGTTCAGGGACTCACCAACGCAAGCGTAAACGCCATTATCGGACGTCGTAATGTCCATGATCTTCAGAGCTCCCTTTTTGTTGATCTTGTATTTCCTAGTCCTCCGTAACTCCTTGCCATCCTTCGTCCATATAATTTGCGCTCTGTAAAAAAGATCAACCGATGTATCATCGACTCGTTTGAGGGGCATCGTTTTCTTCCGGGATTAACTTACTTATCGAATTTCTTAACTGGACACCGAATCTTGATAAAGGGCGTCCCTTGAAAAACCCTCGCGACTCCGCCAATCTTCAGGTCCACTTTCTCGTTCAGGTCCGACTGATTGTACGAGGAATTCTGGCTAAGAATGATTGGCTGCACGTTCATGTCCATCTCGTGACAGGGTCTGGTATTGCAGGACTTCTCCGAGGATGGCTTTTGCGGCGGACACATGTTTTCTTCTCGGCTCTGCGTGCGACCGAGCGCCATTGTTTGCTCGCAGGTCACGTTGCGTCTCTTCACCCCGCCCCCGCAACTTTTGGAACACTGCGAGTAATCGAGTTCAAACACACGAAGGCCGATGTGCGAGGGGAGGAACGAAAGTCG
>JAIFRP010000031.1:7119135-7136625 GCA_032403825.1 Odynerus spinipes | reverse complement strand
AGAGAGAGAATCAGCCGGAAGCAGCTTCGTCTGGTTAAGATATATTCGTATGATTTAAAAATTCTTTTAAAGTGGCCAACAAGATGATTCGAATTCTGTTTGAACAGCCTGCTTTATTATTTCAACCCAGGACAATTCTCTGCATCACAATTGCAGCTACTTTTTTAGTAGAGATATCTTTTACGTATATGTTTTATCTCTGTCGTTCACGCCAAACGTTCCCTAGGAACATACGAGGCCATCCGTCGTGGTTACATTCGTTCTCGTACTCGTCACTGCGCGTCAAGCGGAAAATCGGATAGAGCCATCCGTGTTTCCGAACGAGCGTAGAGCGAATGGAAACTGGATGCTTTTCGTCTTTGTGTTCTCTCGTTTTAGGTATACCAAAAAGGGTCCTCTCTCTCTCTCTCTCTCTTTCGTTCTTCCAAAGCTTTCGGCAAAGTTTCGACAAAGGTAGAGTCGAAGGGCCGACCGTATCACGTACACCGTGTTAACCCGCTTTCCTCACTTGACACCGTTCACCTGCACCTCGGTCGAACGTGTCGTGAGGATACTCACCGCAAACGTGTTTGCGTTGTTTCGATCGAACTCATAATTCCAAAGGAGGTAGAGTAGATAGAGAAGGTAGAGGTAGAGGGAACTGAGAGCTACATGCGGGCAATTCTACGAACGCTTTCGCTTAATGGCCACCATTCGTGTGCTGTAAGATCGAGCTGTACTAACCTCGCTCCATTGACCGGTCTCCCACATAGGGCAGGAGATAATATTGCAGCTCTCCTGAACTCGTGGTTTGTGTGTGCCGCTGCATTTATGCTCGGGTAACTGTAACAAGGGGGAGATGGATGATATTCTTCGATAGTAGATCCTTTAGATTCAATAAAAAGAATATAGAAGAATATACGAGCCATTTATTAATCTTTAGAAGACGCATGTAAAATAACTAAAACAAATGTATTTATATTTTAGGTAGTTACATATGAAATGTCAGATTACATACGTTAAGAAAATGAGACAACTCCATTTTTTAATAAAATTTGATTTCATATTGTTTTATTTATACTGAGTATAATTAAAGCCAAGGCAATATGAAATAAATTTTTTTATTTTAAATAAACTTGCCCTACTTATATAATTCACGATTCATATATTTCTTTGACAAAAAATACTTTCGTTAACTTTAGAATATCGCCTTAACGTTGGAAATAGAATTTGTCTACTTTCTGTTTTACCTTCGTTGTTTCATTGCCGTTCTCCTCCGTACAGAAAACTGATCTCGTCCTTATCCCACCACCGCAACTCGCGCTGCACTTGCTCCATTCTCCGCTAATCCACCTAGAACCAGGGAGAAAAGAAACAAAACAACGTGAAAAAAAGAGAAATAGAAAAGATCTTACTACATCAAAGTACAGAATGCAGCATCCTTGGGATGGCACACTGCCACGAAGTAATGTAAGCGAAGTTATGTAAGCAACTAGGCGAATAGGTATATTTAACGCGCCTCGGTCGAGGACTTATCGGCTCGTAAAGTCGTGCTGGGCTCTCAATAAAAACTGATTCACGGGGCCGTATTTATTGCGAGAGAAATTACGGCCGACTTTCGATGAGTTTTCGCGCTTGTAATTCAACGAACGATTCGAGTCGTTGAACAGGGGTGTTACGGAACAGAGTGGCGTCTCTTCGAGCCATTATCGTTCGACTTTTGGAACTGCTAGTAGTAAAAACGATATTTGGTCGGACCGACGAGATGCGCGTTTGTTTTACTACTTGTTGAAACACTTTTTTAAATATTTTCATTCGAATCGATAAAATGACTTTAATCATTACATTCGTTATTTTTTTGTGGGATATTTGTATAAAAGACGTTATTGAGACATTATGATGAGGGAGGCGTCAGAGTTGTTTGAGTAGCAGTAAAGTATAGATCGAGGTATAGCGTTGTTATAGAGTTGTGTAGTTGTAAAATTGTAGAGTTGTAATTGAATAAATTTAATTTAAATATTACTCGAGACAGATAAGTTTATCTCATTCTTTTCTCCCTTAAATCCCTATATTTTGTTAAAAAGCTATTTTTTATTATAAATGATACAAAAATTGTCGGATCTTCGAACGAATCGCGTTCCTCTCGAGACACGGGAGGACAAACGTTTTCTCCCATGGAATTTCTGAAATAGTCCAAGCCGAATAGCATACGAAGGTGCGATAAACGTTAAACGAAGCTGTCTCTCGCGAGTGATGCTGCAGAAAACGCTCGGCGATACGGGTTGCGACGGTGGTTGCCAGCATCGAGGAACGAAGGACACGACGGAGGATTTACTCTTGCGTGCTGAGAACGAGCGAGCGAAAGAGAGAAAGATAGAAATTTTCAGCAGTAGTTTAACGTACGCTTGCAGAAACCGCGGCCTGGAAACTCGTTTTCCTCTCAAGGGAAGGTTGCTCGCAGCACGTTCGTTCGTTCGTTCGTTCGTTCGGTCGGTCGACCAGTACGAATTAAACTTAATCCGTGGTGGAGTTAATTAGTACCAATTTACCTTTCGCCGAGATTTACGCGTGATTTATAAACGCGTTAGAAGTGATACGAGTCGACGGTAAGTCAGGCGTCGTCCTTTTAAAACTACGCATCCTGTGTGGTAAAGGAGAATCCAAAAAGAATCAAAGGTTTCATTATTTTTATGGCCAATCTGCAGTAAACGAGCCAGCGAACAACCTCTCTCCTTTTCTTTTTTTTTTATAAAAAATAAATAGCTGTCGAGTGAACCACGTTACAGCCGACAAAGTGAAAGGACGACGTGGGATTGGAGACAGAGTCGGAAAATGCGAAAAAAAGTTATATCCCACAGCAGGAGTCGCTCTTTTTCAAATCCTTCCTCAGCGTGTTTTTGATTCTATATCCCGCTCAGTTTAACGACTAATGGCCGATCGATTCGTGGCCCCGTCTGACTAGTGCATTTTCGTTCTACTCCGTATTATTTCTTTGCTTCGGTTGCGCGTAGCCACGTACCACGTTGATTTTATAACCTCTGAGAGAAAAATCAGTAAAATGTGAGCGAGAGAATAACGGGGGGAAACGATTCGAACCATTTATACGTTACGCGTCTTTTAACCTCTTGTAAAACGTATCGATGACATAACCTCAATTATTCTCTCTCCTATAATCTGCGGATCGGTCCATCGGCTTTGAAGATCGTAAACGGTTTTTATTCGATAACAATAACTCTTAACGAACGATCGCTCGCCAAGCTCGGGGAAAGACTATTAAATGGAAGATAATTTTTTCGCTCGCACGAGTGTTTACCGACACAATCGTATCGATTAACGAGGTTAAGCGTGTAACGTATCGAACGTTCCCCTGCAGTCCTCCGCGTTTATCGAATAAGCTTATCGTTCCAACGATAATTGTAAAAAGTTTCGACGCGTATCGAGAATATTAGAGCTCGTAAATAAAACGTCGGTAATTGCAGATATCTACTTTATCATCGCAACAATTTTTCGCGATAAATCGATTTTATCGAACGTAAAACGATTCTCTACGTCTACCGCGTGAACGGGTAAACGAAGACAAGGCGATTTTGTACAACGAGCAACGATACTCACTTAGTAGTGCATGGATGCGTGTTGCACGGCACGAAGGTCTTCTCCGGTCTCTCGTCGGCCTTGCAATGGCTGTCGTTGACAACGCGGTCGTCCGTGCCGACAGCCTTACAAACTGGCGTCGCTATTTTAAAACCTGCGGAGGACAAAATGGCGGATAGAGATTTGCCGGGTATTGGTAGTAGAGGAAAATAATTGTATAAGCGACGCGCCGGTGAAGCCAATGCTTTCTCTTTCTAATTCTCCTAAAGACGGTAGCTGCACGCGAAATAGAAAATCCAATCGAATTTCTGTGTAATAGATTTAAACGTATCTAACGGCAGTCTGATTTAATGTAATTTTTATATTTGTTTTTAACGCGATCATTATCTATCGAGTCCTATCGTTAAGTTCGATCGAATTAATATTTGATAACTTGAAATATTGCAATTCGTACCTTGCCGGTAGGTACGATCAAAACTGAACGTTCTAGTTAAAATATGTCACCGGATTTGATCGGATCAAGACGTTACTACTCGATTAAATGTTGAAATCGTGATGAGACGGAAATAAACCGAAATTTACGAAATATATCGTCGGTAGTTTCGATACGAAAAACGATATACGAGAAATTCTTCATCCGGAAGTAGAATCCTTGTCGGTCTGCTACTCCTGCTTGCAGCACCAAAAGAGATCGCCTTGAGAAATAAGAAATTACTCACCCCCGCCGCAGGACTTCGAGCAGGCGGATATCGATTCCAAGTTCCACGCGTATCTCGATTGACAGCTCGATCCGTTCCCGCCGCACACCCCGCACGCATCCGTGTTCTTGTTGCTACCGACTCGCAAATCGCAGCCCACTTTCTGTAACACGACAACGTATCGACGTTCTATCAAGTCTGAAGATAAAAAAGGAATAACGTACTACTCGGATTCGTTTCGTTCAACGCGTTCGCGATAAGTGCATCGGATTATGCGACGAAGTTTGCGGGAGATAGTGCGAACATGAAAATCTGAAACTGAATTGCATCGCTTTAAAAAATTATTTTTTTATTCTTACTCGAAGCGAGAGAAGCATATCGGACGAGATCTCCCGAGGAAGTCTAGAGAATCTGAAAGAAGGAAAGACGGGGAGGAAAGAGGGAGGAGAAAAGGTTGACGTCGATTCGTGACCTGGCTAGGACCAGTAGACTGATTTGTCATTCAGCTTGCATACAGGTTTGCTCGTACCTCGGTAGAAGAGTACATTATTCATCCCTTATCCGGTGTGTGTGTGTGTGTGTGTGCGCGCGCGCGCGTTTTTGTGTGTGTGTGAGAGAGAGAGAGAGAGAAAGGAAGAGAAAAAGAGAAAAGGACGAGCCATAGCTGGGACGTAAAGATGACAAGGAGAGAGAAGAGAGAATGAGCTGTCTAAAAAGAATAGACGTCGGATTAATGAGATCAATGGACCGATCGGCCAACGAGGTCGAAGGTAATCCGAGATTTTAACACGTTGACGCCAGCGTGACCCACCGGTGGGTCATACTTGTCTGTTCCACAGTATAACTATAATTTGACGCTGTGCCGCTCCACGAAGCGGACCGTGCATTCAAGCGTCGCCGCACGAAAAATAACCAAAATATCTGCGCCGGCGTCAACGTGTTAAAAGAGGCTCGTTGATACATGTTAATTATTATAGAACGCTTGTCTGATATTAAGTTACGCGCATCTCGGATCGTTCTATATAATTTCCGATAACAATAGTTATTTTTACCCGTGTACAATTAATTCTTTTTGTTTTTTTTTTCAAAATTGACTGCCCCGAAAAAATTCCCTTTCGTTAAAAATTGATGGAACAACAGGGGGTCACCGTGCGTCATTTATATAGGTCTCATAAAATTCTGAACGCGCGAGCGTGTTCGTTACTTAAAAATTATAGTCCGGGAAATACCGTCACGCTATTTTTTTTTTGCTGGCAAAATGCTGCATGCTGCATGATATTGCGGGGACTTGTCCGAGATACATAACGTTCTCGAGGAGAGATCGAATTCCGGGGTTTTCGAGTGGTTATTTGACAGAATCTGTGGGCGGAATAATAATTCGTAGAATAGAAAAGCCACGAAACGATGAACGGGGGGAGGCGTTGCTCGATACGCGCGAGAACGTTATATTGAAATTTAATTTCACAGAAGGATGAATCCATTTTGTCGTATTTCTTCGACGCCGGGAGGAAATTTCGTTTTGGAGTATCATCTTATGCAAATCGACGTTCGTATCCACGTTTTCGTATATTTAGATCCACGTGCGTAGCTAGATACAGGATGTCCCAGTCTGTTATTAAGCAAAAGTGGGTGATTCGTTAGGTCCGGAAGGATTTTTAAAGTCGTTTCTCTGGAAACAAAAGTCTCATATGAAAAAAAAATTATTCTGCACTTTCGACTTATTTTTTCATAATCAATTACCACCTTCAGTTCTACCACGATGGCTGACACACCCTGTATATAAAATTTCCGAATAAAATAGCGATAAGAATAATTACAGAGATTCTTCCTTCTTGTTTTTATAATCAAACAAATCAGAGACGGTAGGTTTCATGCTTTACAGACGGTTAAACGTATAGATCGTAAAACGGCACGAGATTAGGTTTACTCTAGCGGGATATAAAGTACCGGTGGAGTGCGGTAATTGAAAGATAGGGTCATCGAAGCAAGCGGTTATTTCTCTAGGTAAACAGGAGCCCGATGGAAAAGGGGGAGGAGCACGCGGTCGAACGTGCGAAACGAAAGATCGTGGAACTTAATGGCACCGACTGTTCGCTCTTATAATCCTATCTGTCGTTATATCCGTTCGATAAACATTATCGAAGACCGATATAAACGTTTTCTCGAATATCGAGTCGAATTCTTGAGATTTAAAGTGAATTAGTCAACGTTCTGTAAACTCCGATTAAAAATTAGCATCGATGATTTATGTTTAAGTGCCGTTTATTAGATTAAATTATACGAAAGTAAATAGAAATATATAATAAAAACGACAAGATTAAAGCGAACGCATTGACGATTATTAATCGCATCGCTACGAAGCTCGCATTCGAAATAGCCTTGTTAAGTCGTTAAATGGCGTTCAGCGGAACATTGGAAACGTGCGTCGCGTTATGCATTTCTCGACGTCGAGTCAGGAATATCTCGCAGCGACATTTTTGCTCCATTAGTTTCGATACGCTCGAAGCAGCACCAGCGGCGTTTCCATCTTCCTTTTCGCCTTCACCTTTTAACATGGTTCCTTCGATAATAGGATTTGTAGGCCACGAGAGAGGGCTTTTCTCTCTTCTATTACCTTTTCTCTCCTTTTCTACACTTTTTCACCCTTCCTCTCCCTTCTTCGCGTTTTCTGTATTTTTAACAGAAACAATGGGATTTACGCGAGGCTCTCGAGAGCTTCGCGAGAATCTATGTACGTATTTTATCGTTAAGAAACCCGCGATAATGTTCCATCTCTTTCGATTTCTTTCTCTCTTTCTTGCATTTTGCTATTACGTAGGTACTCGCGAGAGCTCGGCTCTCTCTTCGTAAGCGCGTATACATACACCTAAGTTGCACGCTCGAAAAAACTTGCTAAGAAAATCCGTTTGCTAACCGACGACACGCCATCGAGAGAACGATGACGAATTCGCGTTTAATTACGGCACGACACTGAAGAGGATGCTTTTAAATATTTTCAACGTGCCGAGCGCACTTCGTTATAAGAGTAGGTACTTTCAAAAGGCGTCTCTAATCGCAGTAGCGAGTTTTCTATTTCGCGGGCACTTCGCGGTTTGCGTGAGTGTAATGAGACGACAAAAAACAAAACAAAAAAACAAAAATACCCAAATTCTCAGCGTTCCCTTCTTTCCTCTCTTTTCGTCTTTCTCTTTTTGTTAAACTATTCTTTTTCCTGTTCTTGTTGCTTCGAACGAACAGATAACGGAGAGGTGAAGCGAGCAAATTCGAGGTCTTTTTCCGTCTGAGCGAGCGAACGAGAGCGAACGAGAGCGAACGAGAGCGAACGGAGAAGCAATTTCCACCGAAACTCCGCGGAAAGACAAATTCTAACGAGTGGAACGTAATACAAAAGCGGAAGCGAGCGGAGTCGCGCAAACCGGCCCCATCGAGCGTGTCCGTCCGAAGCGGAAGAAAGGAGCCGCGCCTTTAATAATGCAAAGCCAGTTTACGTTTACCGGAGCTCCGGCTATGCGCTTAATTACGCTCGTAGACTCGCCCGCTGATTAGATATTGTCCTTCCAACTTCATCCTCGCGGTTATGAAATTCTGTTAATTATTTTCTCGACGGTACCGAGATGCGCACGGACGAATTCCATGGGAATCGTAACGAGAGAGAAAGAGAGAGAGAATGAAAGAGAGAGGGGGGAGTAAGAGAGATAAAGAGAGAGAGAGAGAAGTACGGTTAAGAGTTTTCGCTTAAAATCGATACGCCTTTTACTTCTTGACTCTTCTAAGATTTCTCTCTCTCTCTCTCTCTCTCTCTCTCTCTCTCTATTTGTCTCCCATCAAGTTTTCGCTCGCGCGATCGAACGCAAAAACCGAAAGAAACTTTCGCGAAATAAATTCGCGGGAAATTAGAATCACCAATTTAACGTCGGCGTGCTTTATTTCGCATACGATCCTTCTCTCTCTCCTCTCTTACCCTATCTTGGTTATTATTCCCTCGTATTACTTTCGCTGAGAAAGAGAGAGAGAGAGAGAGAGAGAGAGACGGAGAAACTAAGCAAAGAGCGATGGCGGTCGCCCGTGAAAAATAGCGCGACGCTCGGTGCGCATACGCGATAAAGCGTTAAGGACGCCGGTTGCTAATGAACATATTGCGGCTAACGTAATTCTACGTCTATGGCATTCTCGACTATGAACTAATGGTCCTCCACTCTACTAAAGCGAACTAGAGCGAACTTTGCTTCTTACGTAGGTATCTCAAAAAGGACAATAGGACTTTTTTAAAGATATTTCTTTTCTTTGATGTTACTTTTTTTTACGCATACTCGAAATGTACTTTTATACGCGATCGTATTAGGCCAAGATTCCCACGCACCTATGGTAAATATTGGCAAGAAAAAGGTAAATAAGAAATAGAGAAATAAAGAGAGAGATAGAGGGGGAAGAGAAAGAGAGAGACTAGGCAAAGAGGATCTAGAAAGAGGGCTTGTTAGTGGCAGGCTCTTTTTAAAGACGTAGGTGGAAAACGCGACGACGACGACGACGACGACGACGACGATGACGAGCTGCTTGACGTTAAGACGACGAACGTCGACGAAGCAACTCGAAAATCCGTTTAAAGTAACATCCAACGTCTCCGACGATTTTTCTCCTTATTTCACTCCTTTTCCTCGTCCCGCTTCCGCTTTGATTTCCGCTCGACGACACTCGTAGAAGTTCCACACCGCGAGTAGTCCAGCAAACGTGTGCCATAAAACGTGAGATGATTAAATTCTTAACTAATTTTTGTTCCCTGTGGTATCCCCGAATTGAATTTATTTAAAATCATTAAGAACAAATTTAACTTTCCTTTTATAAAAAGAACTCGAGGTATTCAGCGAGCGAGCAAAAAAATGTTCTAATTTTTTTTCCCCCTGAAGAGCCACGGTCTATTTCCCACCGATATGACGTAGGATGTGAAGTTTCATATTTTATGTGAAAAAAGCACTCTTATGAAAAGCACTAAAAAGTATAAAAGACGAGTCGACGGGCGAGTTCGTTCGTTATTCCTTTTACGGAGCTTTGAGGGACGCGTGTCTACTCAAAAAATCTTTTCTTATAATTTTATATCTTAAATTAATGTTTTCGATATAATACAGTTCTTTTTTCTCACAAATCGAATCGATATCTCTCTTCCCCGAACGCATCGACGTTTTCGATCTCCTCTATGATCGTTCAAGGTTAACCGATAGCACAACGATTTCGTATGTCGTTAGAGATGAGCGATCATGGTGGTGGCGGCGAGATGCAGTGTCGGTAAACTGCGGATCGGATTCTGCGTACGACAGATCGCGCTTTGCCAAGCCACGCGTAGAGCACCTGCCACTGATGTTTTCCTTCCGTCCTTTCCCGAAACGATGACGGACGCACGAAAGGGGATGTGGAATAAAGGTACGAAGTGTAGCGTTCGATTCTGGCATGAGATCGATAACGCTATGCGATATCACATGAGACCGATAACCAATAGAATTTTACTAGAATTTGTATTTCTACATTTTTACAACAAATCTTGTAAATATTCAAACAGGGTCTTTAAACTTAAGAAAACGAATGTTAAGGAAACGACTCTGTGGATGTAAATATCCAATTTTCTAACACGCTTAAAAATACTTCGATAAGGAGATAAATAATTTTGTTTGAAGTGAGATCTTTGAACTTAAAAAAGATTTTTGATAAAATGACTTCCAGAATGTAAAGATCTAATTTTTAAAAATGATTACGAGACGATTACGTTAGACAAAGAGATAGAATTTTTTTACATTTTTGATCGGAACAAAAATAGGAATACTCGGTCTGAAGCGTAAAAGAAGGAAACGAGACACAACGATGAGAACAACTGGCCGGTCGCACGAAACGACGTGTATAATTCATACAGGTCTGTAGGTCGTTGATATCGTCACGTGAGGATACGTCTATGGAAGTCGATGAACGTGAAGGTACGTGCAATTTTTATCCACGAGCCACGTTGACTCTACTTCACTTCCCCCGACTACCTACCTGCCTACCTGGACTTTTACTTTGATCTTTTCGTGCTTTGTTAGCTCCTAGATAATTTAGGAAAAACTTTTTAACGTTTTTGCTCGTTAAAAATTCTCACGTTTATGCACTCGATTGTTATATTACTTCGAACTAAAAAAAAAATGTTTCGTTAAATATTTCAAAACAGTAATTGGATTAATAAAATAATAAATCCGATCATCGACTAACGTATTATTTAAAATATAAAATAATAATTACTGGAAACATCGCATTGCATTAAGCCGTAACATAAATAAGTTCGGTTATAACAATGAATATATTCTAATTCTACAAATTCTATTTCAATGATATTTGAATGACGGTAACCAATTGTCTTTAAAAATGGGAAACTGTCATAAGTAATAACATAGATTATATTACCGATCGGATGTAATTCTTTAATTTCTCAAAATTATTGAATATAACCGAACTTATTTATGTTACAGCCGAATATATTTATTAATATAAATGATCGAACGATGAAACTGACATCTTACCATGCATTCACCATTAATGCAGACATCATAGCCGTCGACGTAGCATCTCGTACCGTCCTCGACTTTGTCTGCGAGTTGAACGACTATTGTCTCGTCGGCGTCGAATCGCAAAGCGTCTTGGGCGTCTCGCGGAAGCGTCTTCTCGTTCGTCCCTTCCTGCGATCGTTGCTGCTGCTGCAACTGCAGTTGCTGCTGCTGCTGCTGCTGCTGCCGTAACCGATTGACGGTACTCTCGAGCGATTGCTCGCCACGACAGATCAAAGAACAGGGCCTCGCAGGATCGTAATGCGGATACCATTTCAGCAATTGTCCGCTATACGGCACGTCGTCGAATGCCGCGCATTGTTCGGCACGAAAATCGCTCGGCTTCTCACAGAGCTGAAATCATGGAGAAGGAACGCCCCGTTGTCAGTGTTTCGATGAGGGAGACAGATAGATAAAGAGATAGTTGCTACTTCGGGAGCGCGATTATACCAATTCAAAAATGGAACCTTGGAAATTCTCTCTACTATGTTAGAATGGACGATTCAAATTTTTGCGTGGGAGAAACGAGAACGGGCAACGGTAACCCAATTTTTTTTTCGAACAACGATTGAAATTTTCCTCGAAAGTGGATCGTCAAACTTTCCGTCGTTTCTCCCGGCTCTTTAAATTCTATTACCTCGGGTAACCGCTCTGATTTTACAAAGTGGGATCGATCGAGAGAACGCGGAACGGGATGGAAGAGATAATCAAAAGTAGAGTATCAAAATATTATCTTCCTCCCTTTCTTTCCTTCTCTCTCTACCAACCCCCTCTCTTTCTTTCTCATAATCATAATAAAAAGTGAAGCAATAGCGGTTTGAAAGTTCGAGCCCCTATATTTAAAAAAAATCCGAGAACTACGTTGGGATCGCTTTAAGGTTACCACTACATGCGGCGGAGTGCGAAGAACTATTTTGAAAATTGTTGCCAGAGGGTCGGCGTGTCATCGAGCTCGGCTCCGCCATTGTTTCCGAAGAAAGAAAGTCGCTCGGTTTTTTTTCTTCTTCTTCTTATAGCAGTAGAGTAAGCGCGCGCGCGCGCGCGCAGGCTTGCATATGTTCGCATACCAGAGCTAGGGGCGAGTCAATCTCGCAGAAATGGGAAAGGTCTCGTCGACAGGTGGTGGGTTTTTGAAAGCCTCGGATGGGGCCATTATGTAGATTTTAGAACACGTATTTCCTCGACGCGCTCGAATCGTTCCTTTATGGACCGAGTACGGCAAACTCTGATGCGGTCGGTCGATGTAATCGCGTATGTAGGCCTTCTAACCCGCATGTCGGTCACTCGTGTTAACGTGGCTGCTACTTCGGGTTCCGCCTTTTAAAGTAGGTAGGTACGTGGGGGTAGAAGGAGTATCCAACTTGTGTAAAAGAATCGAATGGGTTCAACGTTTCTGAAAACGTTTACTTTATACGCACTACGCTGTATGCTCGTGTGTACGTATAACAATAGAGGCGGCGTTTATATACAGCAATTTTCAAAATCGTCCGAAGTTCATAGTCGGGGCTCCATACTGACTGTACAATAACTTCGGAGTACCAGAGTATGTTTGCATTTCGAGAGTGAGTTCGACTACATCAAGAAGTAATATATTTGACCAGCGGTTTGCGATACTACCATTATCGATATTAACCCTTTCGATATGGCTATGTTGTTCGCGAGTAGGGTACGCGAACGTAGTACATATAATCGCGAAGTAAATAAAAGATGAGATATTACGATGTAATGTATTTTAAAATATTCAGATTTTTTATATTCTTTTATAGTTTAATTCCGTATGAAAAATTTGAAAATTATGAATATACGCATAAATTTATATCGCAGGATTTGCAACGGTAATGAGTTTGTCGATGTAAAATTATTAGGTGACTGTAGTCATCGGTAGAATATAATGAGCTTGCGACGATGGGTAACTATAGTCACAGGTAATATCGAAAAAGTTAAATTGCAACTCCGAGGTCATATACGATTTCATATTTGTAATAGAATATCGGAATATAGATGTACATACAATATAGATGTTTTTAACTTTATTCGATAATTATTAAGGTTGTTCTTTTTCTTACGAAGAGTAAAGAGAGAAGGTTCATTAATTATCGTGATAACGAACGAATCTGGAACAAGATCGAAATGGCTCGCGGCTCTCTTCCGATCGAACGTTTTTCCAAACTCGAAGTTCGCTCGCTTTTCAAGCCGAGTCTACGCGTACCACGGCACGATGCAAGTTCGCGAAAGTAAAACGTTCCGTTCGTTATTAAACTCTCCGGGGGAACCATCCTTATATTCCGGCTCTACCCGCCGGCCCTGTACCTACTCCGTACCACTGGGAACATCGTTTCGTACTTTTCCACTTTTCCTGGCAAGAAATTAGAGTTCCGCGTCGATGGAGTCGGGCGATTAGCTTGGAACGGGCCAAGAGCCGGTGTCCATGCGTTTGGCGTGGCACTTTTCGAGCTCGTTTAAACTTTTCACCGAACTGTTTCCTTATGGCTTACGAAAATCCAAAATGCGTGTAGTCTACTGTGTCTTGACGTTTTGTTTATCCTCATCGCGAACGTTTCCGAAACTATTTCAATCTCTGGAATGAACGCGCTCGAAATCGAGTCACCGTGAAAGTTTCCACCACGTTCTCTCTCTCTCTCTCTCTCTCTCTCTCTCTCTCTCTTCCTCTCTCTCTGTCTCTCTCGATGTAACGATACACGACGTTTAGTTATGCATATTCCCGTAACCGAGTGAACCCACGAGTAACGCTTTCCCCATACCACATACCGACAAAGCTTTTCGCACGCGAACGAGAGCTAAACACTTACGTGCATTCATCGAAATACCGTAATTCGAGTTTTAAACTCTACCCGATAAGCGATTTACGCTCGGCCAGTGCCGCTCGCCGAATAATTTCGGATCTGCATAAAATATACGCGCGCTAACGACTTTCGAGTAACGTTTCGCGTACACCTCCCCGCTCTTCCTCTCTAGCATTTTAACAAGTCAATTTCCAAACGCGAATTACGAACATTGATCGAAAACCGGCCCTACATTTTTATACTTCGCGAGAAAAAGGGGGAAAACAGAAGAATTCGCGTTAACCCGATGGAGAGCAGAACGAGTAAGGAAATTAAAGAAACTCGAGATTAAATCTCGTATTAGGATATCGATCGAAGGATCTACGGTAATGTGTCAAGTGGAACGTTCCGCGAGGGAAATTGATGATGTTCGCCCCAAAGTGCTTCCAGAAAAGAAAACGGAGCTTTCCTTTTTACAAGGTTCGTTTTCAACGCTGGAAGGCTCAGAGCCCTCTCTACGTTGTCCGTTTTTCTCATCGTGGGAGAGACAGTCTCGTTGATTCACTCTGGCGATCCATCACCGTTCGCGCTCGACATGCAAAATCCTACTTACGAGACACCTGTTACGTGCTCCACCGTCGCGCCTTAAGTCGACAAGAAAACTTAATTATTCCCCTCGGGGGAAAAATTCATTACGCGCTCGGACACGAGAACTGGGACTTTCCAACCAATCCCACGCGTTTTATCGTTTCTAAACATGAGAATACTTTTGGCTGACGATAATTTCTTAGGTTGTTGTATACGTACGTAAGAGCGGGGGATATAAAAAATAATTACAGATGTACAAAACACAGCTCGTAAAATACTGTACGTGTAGCTCGATCCATCTATACAAAATAATTTATAGATAATAATAAAAATAATAATATATTTCTATTTTTATTTTTAGCAGCACAGTGAATGCTGAATTTTAAATCAAATTTGTAAACCGGTCATTTCACCGAGCGTGATACAGTTAGTGTTAACTCGCTAATAGAAGGCGGTGCTGTTCATCGTCTTACGTTAGACGCGAAATATAATTGTACGTGAATATAACATAGGTGTTGTGCAAATAAATTGTTAACCTTGTAATAAACGTTGAAAGAAAAATAAAAAGAAAGAAAGAGACAGAGAGAAAGAAAGAAAGAGAGAGAGAGAGAGAGAGAGAGGAACTTAATTAGGACAAGGTAAATTCAAGGAAGTACAATTTAGAAAGTTTCATAAAGTGCAGTTACTCTCGTTCGCTATCATTTCGTGTTTCCATGACAAGTGAGCTCTCGGCAAGCAGGCAGCAGTAGAAGCAGCAGTAGGGAAGTGGTCGTGGCCCTTAGGGGCCTTTGAATCTTGAATCGTCCAAAATTATTCATCCGAGCAAGTTTTTCACAGAGGTCTATCGTACACACACACATACCCTCCTACAGGGCACGTATGTTACAAACCACGTGAGCCTATGTAAACGTGCATTCGTAGATACATACATCATACGGGCGATTTTACTGTAAGACGAGAGCTAACGTGGGTTCGTAGCTTTGAAGGAAGAAGAGAGAAATAGAAAGAGAAAGACTAGGAGGGAGAGAGAGAGAGAGAGAGAGAGAGAGAGAGAGAGAGAAGAGAAAGAGCAAGTCGCGCTTACTGGGGCGGGCTCGGGCAACGAAGGAAGAAACTATGCGAAACGCCGAAACCTGTTAGGAGAACCACGGAAGCCACAACGCAGAGTTCAGCCGCTCCTTAACAAGGAATCTCAACTACTCATTACGCGAAAACGTTTCTGGATACGAACAGGGTGTATGCCAGTGCTCGGGATACCTGCCGGGCATTTAGCAGACGTTTTAGCCGATTAGGGGACTCGGATGACCTGAAACAATGGATATGCTCTCAACAACGACGCTGCTACTGCTATACCGGTTGTCCTTCTATTTTCCAACGAGACGAGAACTATCGAAAGCCGATACATATACGTTTCATTAAAAAATTATATTATAAACTTTGTAAACGTTATTTTTCTATATTCGAATAAAAAGACGTATTTGCTCAAAATCATTAGACGTTGTTTATCCCACCTAAAACAAAAGAAAAAAAATGTGTTCTTTAAAAAGAACGTCGAGGACCTTCGCATAGCATTCGGGATGCTAGCAGGTCGAACGAAGAGGCGTCACCGGAACGTCGTTCATTTAAGCCCGGTGTCAGAAGGTGAAAAGAAGGCTGTCCACTGAAATAGCACGTGAATAGGACGCCCACTTGCTCGAGCTGTTTCGTACGGTGAAATAAAGAGAAGCTTCGGGTAGCCACACGAATATAGGTGGAGTGGGTCGTCTTCGTGTCGTAGGAGGAGGAAATCGGACCACGTCTTAAACGACGAGAAGAAACGTGTGCGTGTGAGGGGTGATGGAGAGCGAGAGAGAGAGAGAGAGAGAGAGAGAGAGAGAGAGAGAGAGAGAGAGAGAGAGAGAAAGAGAGAGAGAGAGAGAGAGAAGACGGAGACCATTTTCTTCGTTCGCAGAGCAAGTGACGTCTAACCGTCCTTCGGTATAAAGGAAAACACATTCGTGGTGTTCCCTTTTCCAGCATCGCGTCGAGGGCTACGATAACACGATCCTTTCGCGAGGCATTCAGAAAGGAGAACGAGCGGCTAGTCGCCTTTGGTATAAGAAGAGGAAGGAAGACGAAGAAGGAAGAGGAAGAGAGTACGCCGGGAATGGAAAGAGCATGGAATGCTTGTAAAAATATCGTTCTCGTGTTCGGACGGTAAGAGCCTTCGTGGATGACTCCATTTTGCCCGGTGTCACGATCGCTTGGGAAACGCTATCGAATGTGTTCCATACGTCTGCTTTCAATTTAATTTCACAATTTCCTTCTCCGCTTACGTTTGGGACAACACAACCGTCCCTCTTCTTTACTTCTTCTCTACTTATACTTCATTTCGTCGAATAGCTAAAACTCGCTCGATCCTTTTACCCAGTTCTTCCACGCGGTAGAAAAAATACGTCTCCGGTTGGGGAGCCAGGAAGAAAGAGAGAAGGGGCAGGCACGTATCTCGATTATCCGTATTTACGGAAATTCCGTGCACGTTACTTCCCGATAACTTTCGTAACGGATTACGCGGAGGAAAGTTTCTTTTCGAAGAACTCCGTGGACTAACTACACACCGCGAATCATCAATGCTGCAGTCAAATGGATTCCGTGACGCGTTCGATCTTATTTCAACCGAAGCTTTTTGTCCTTCTTGTTCTTTCTCGTTCTGATTGAAACAAACGTACCAAACGCGTTGTTTAATGCTATAAAAAATTATCTTCGGTTCGGAACGCGCTGAAAATCAATTTACGCGTACTCTCGTTTAATTTGGAACCCGATCCCCCTCCAAGTTTTTACCGGGATTCGATTCAATCATTTTTTCGAGTGTTTTGTTATGTAAACTGGACGTTATTCGAAAGAATCGTCGTACCATCATCTCTGCTTCCGATTCCATTCGATTTCGTGGCTTTTCGTTGCTATTCCATCGACGTTCGATGACTCGATGGAGAATAGGATAACACTGCTCGTTATCGCGTTACATCACTCGTTCGTTCAAGTTTATCGTACAGTTAGCACTTTGAACGTTTTAATTGAGATCGTTGTAACGAGGAAATGGTACACAAGTTAAGATTGAAAAGGAAAATTATAATTATCGTCGATATCAGAGAAAAGTGTGTCTTCATTTCCAAGTACGGCGATATGCAAAGGAGCGTCAGATTTCCTTTGATTCTAGCTTCTTGCATTCCTCCTCTCTCTCTCTCTCTCACTCACTCTGGAAGTGTTCCGAGCTCGTCAGAGATAAATTGCTATGTAGGCCACGCTCAG
>JAIFRP010000031.1:7105897-7118871 GCA_032403825.1 Odynerus spinipes | reverse complement strand
CAATTAGCGTAATTATTCGTTTTACGTCGAGCGTGATATCTCGGACGATCGATCGAACTCGATATCGTCCGACTACGAGCTTTGACGTTTCGACCGTTACGTCATTTGCACGCTTGCATAATGCAAGAGAGGATGCATGAGCCTCTAACGTTATCTTACACGGAACGAGAGAGAGGGAGAGGGAGAGATAGACATGATGCTCTCTCCGTCGACTATACGGCTCGTTGAACGTGTTTGCGCGATGATCGCTCTCCGGACACGTTGATTGCCAGGCAAAATTCCACTTGCCTGTCTCTGATCCCTGTTGCATCAATTTTCCAAGAAAACGGATGAGTAAAGAAGAAAATTTTTTTAAAATTTCAATTTTAGTATTAATCTCACGATTTGATTACAATATCGCGCTCGTTAACACGGTTTCGAAGGGAGACGCGAATCGGCGTTTTTATTTGCCAAATATTGAAGACGGGAGACGCGATTGTAAGTATCGACTAATTTACGATAAAAAAATTTCATTTAATAAATTATTTACATTGTTTTGAATAGGTGCAATTATATTTCATTATATACCGAAAATGTGCAGGAACGGAGGCTCGATTTGTCTCGTAGTTTACCGTCAACGATGTGTTAAGAATAAACTAAGTTTAAGTAGGAAGCTAGCGGGAATCCGAACTTAACGAAGGTTTAAGGCATAAACGTTAAATACAACAGGTTTAATACCATGACCATAAGAGCGAATAGAGAAGAGGGACGCGGGGACATCCCGCAAGCTCGCAGAAACCTAGCGAACTTGTTCGATCCAGAATTTACATTGCTGATGATTGTTTACCGAACAACATTTGCCCGTTCTCTCGATAATCGATGAAAATCGAATGATCGTTCGGCTTCCAGGGGATGGCCGAGTTAATGCGAACACGTATGTTTTAACGGTGCTTACACGGAAAGCTGCGTTTATTCGCGTTCAAACAACGGACTTATTATCGATCATTAAGTTGACCCAACAACAGCGAAGCCGATCGTTTTCGTGTCACTCGTACCGAGTCCTTGTTTCCTCTTTTCTCTCTCCTCCTCTTTTTCTCGTTCGTCGATCCGCCATAAATAAAACGTGATATTTTTCTAATACCCCGAATTTGCATTTCATAAGAGATATATTTTTTCGCCGATCGTTATAACGGCTCGCTATTAATCTCCCTTTTCCGCGATGTTTACTGCCACGAGACACGTGATTCCTTACGTGACCGAATTATTCATCGGACCTTCCGCGAACGATACCGTACGAATCAATTTTTCTATCGAAATGCGATACTTGCTTTCGATGCGATCATAAATCATGAGGTATTAGTCCTTCAAAGGGAATCGGATCGTTCGAGAGATTTTTCTTTAAAATAACTTATAACGCGGTAACACGATGGCGCGGGAAAGAGGCCTTGAACGTTTAATCCGTCGTCCTGTATAATCGTGCCGCGATAGTTTGGCGTCGGCCTTGAAATCTAATCGAGTACGACCGCGAACGTTTTCCGTGACCGAGAGAGAACGGATTTGCGGCTTCGCGACATGCGACCGGCCCGATGAAAATCGTTCAGCGTGTTGTACGAAATCGGGCCGAATTCTCTCGAGATGTAGGTATCTGACTTTTGGAAATAAAAAAGAAAACGATCGAGCAAAAAATGATGAAAACTTTTGATTCGTTGAGTAAAAATAAATTGGTAAAAAGTAAAACGTTCGAGACGTCGGAGCGTCTCGTTGATCGTTCGAGAAACGTGTCCCGAGACCGTGGATCGATCTATACCCTCCAAAGTACCTATAGGGATGTTATGCGAGTTCGAGGACAGCGGATTTGGCAAGGGTTCATATCGTCGCATCGCTGCGCCGAATGCCGCGACCCGAATATCCGCAGCAGCAACCCGGCATTACATTTTTATTGCCCCTCGCCTTTTGCCGAATGGAGTCCTGCCAGTTTATTGTTCCTCTAACCACCGACGTCATCGGTGAACACACACACGTACCTATTCCTTTCTACGGTAGGTATTTTTATAATTCCTTTTCCCCCCCTTACGTTTACGAGTCTCTCATGAAAATATCGATAGGTTGTATCGATCGGACACGTCGTATCTATATTCACCATCCATGTCTACGACGTTGTAGTCCGTCGGCCATTTTATAAAATACAGCCTCGGGCTTATCGCGACCCGTGCTATGCCATTCGAAGATATAACTGCCGGGAAAATGAATGCACTTGCTCTCCTTACGTACATTATTATGGCTATTCACGATCACAAGAGAGATCCATTTAAAAAGTTAGCTCGACGGTTCCTCCTCCTATCTCGTGGTGTTCGCGAAGCGAACAAACGGAGGAAGAGAAACGGGAAATAGAGTTATCGCCAGGGCTTCTCGATTTTCTTACGGCACTTTTCTTCTCGCGAAGCGATCTTTCCTTTATCATATTTTTACGCCCATGTTCGATTCGCTGCGCTTGCGAGAGATCGAGAACAGGTTTTATTATTATTATAGAGATTTTTATTGAGAGCGAACAATAACTTTTATTTCGTAACAAGAAGATACAAAGATCCGCTAGCTACCGTTTCTTGAGACAGACTACCTCGCGCTATTCTTCTCGATCGGACATGATATTATTTTTTCGAATCCTACATTATTATTCATGCAATCACGTCGGCGGTCCGATAAATTTTACCAAGCGCCAAACCAGGAAGCGTCGTTATTAACGCGGACGATTATTGATTAACAATGACAGACCGGTGACAAACAGCTCGTCCTAATTGGCTTAATGAAACGGTCGGTGTGATACAGAAATCGAGTGCGTGTACTAATACACATGTAGTATATATATATATAGGTATACACCGTCATGCGATCACAGTCGCGGTCTTCTATTAACGCGAGTGGCACGATAACTCGCGAATGGATATTGCAATTTATCGACGACGACGAAGAGGATGTAGACGATCTCGTACAGACACTCGTTATATCCTCGTTTACTCGTGTAATAAACAAGAATTCGTCTAATATCTTGAATACTCCGAATTGTTTCGAGCGTCTTCCGAAGAGAACTCGAAGCTCGCGCGCGCGTAAGATTACCTTCGTTCGGAACTATAAAATGCCTGGCGGAACGCGTTAATTAGCGCGTGTCATAAACATATTTGCGAAGGATGTCGACGTTTAAGGCTGCCGTTGAGGAGTTAAGAAAGTATAGGTGCAAGCTTGCGCGAGCTTGCGAGCTTGCGAGCTCACTCTGCCTCGTAGCTTTGAAAATTTAATCCCACGTGTACCCCCTAAGAAGCTTAAAACAATTTAAGGGCGAGCCACGTCGGCTTAAAATTATCCGAACTTATCGAGCGTTCTCGCGGACTCTTTCGGCATCCGTTATATTATACTTCCGTGAAATAAGTTAAACAATGCGTTACGGTTGCGAAGGGATGAAAAGGGGAGGCGTGTATAGTCTTTATAAAAGTGTCGTCCGGCAGGGATTACCCGAGGATATCTCACTGATGTTAGTGCTCGAGAAAGCCCTCGCGATAAGTTTTCATCCCTTGTTTGCCGGAGATGGACGAAATATATTCGGTGTTTCGGTGCCACGTACCTACGCACAAAGCCTCTTCTTTTTCCCCTAGGACTTTTCATTTGGGAAATTTATTCGCGTTTGCGGTGGTGTACGTGAGAATGCGTTCGGGGAGAAGTACATATAGGATGTCGTGTAATACGAGGGTGATGTTCACGAGAAGCAACGTTCTCTGCGACGAATAAATTTGGTCGCGTCGGCGATTAAAATTCGATATTTGAATACTGTATAAACATTTCTATGATTTTATCCCACGTTTTATGTCCTTAGATGATAATAATTATTATTCCCCGATAAAGTACGACGTATGCGCGTAATATCGAATTCGGTAAGCGCTGACTCCTCCACTTTCCAAGCAAATATTTAAAATTCACGAATATCGTCACGATCGAGTCTCGTTTCGGCTCTAGGTAAAGTCGGGATCTCTTTCGAGGTGTAGGTGTATGTGTACGGGCTAGCGAGCGAGCGAGCGAGCGAGCGAGAGAGAAAGAGAGATAGAGAAAGACAGAGTATGAGAGATGACAGAGACGACAAAGGAAAGCGACGTGCCCGAAAACGTCCTTTTGTCGTCGTAAAACGTTCTCGAGAGGCTTTATATCGGCCGGAAGGCGGCAGGCACAGGAGGAGAATGAGGAGGAGGAGGATGGATGAGGAAGTAGGAGGCGGGAGGTGGTAGAGGAGGAGAACGTGTATGCCTTACGAGCGAGAACTACGAGAATCCGAAGCAAAGCGCGCGCAAACCCGGCAAAGCTTTATCGCGGCTAGCACGGCGAAATTTTCGTTGCAGCTCGCAAATGAATTTCCTCTGTTTTCTCTGAGAGCAAAATGGAAGGGAACAGCCGGTCGCCGCACCCGTGAAATACACACTGAGCCATTACCAGTGTTAACAGAGTGCACGGTAGAATCTACAAGACAGAGAGAGAAAGAGAGAGAGAGAGAGAGAGAGAGAGAGAGAGAGAGGGAAAGAAAAGAGAGACGGCAAAGTGGAGCGAGAGATAGAGAAGGGCTGCGACGACAAGGGATAGAGCAAAAGAGAGAGAGAGGGAGGGGGAGAGAGACAGGAATCTGGATTCACTGCACGCCTCCCCGTTTCGTTATGCTAATGGCGTTGTGTTCCCTTTTCTTGCCGCTCATTTCATTTCCCGTGATTCTTCCCTCTCCACTCTAACTCTGTATCTTTCTCTCTCTTTCCTTTCTTCGTTCTCAAACCTCCAGCCCACGTCGCAAGACTCTCTCGCGTGGAATCCGCGATACTGGATTTACCGACTACGACGAACTGCTTCCCCGAGCTAGAGATGGTTCATTGCTCCTTTCCTGTAACTCCGGTAATTCCGATGCTTTCGTCGGTGCTTGGCTAGATAACGGAAAAATCGATAGTCCGAATATTTTTCCCTTTGGAATATCTTAAATCGTCGGAAGCGGTGTTTCCCCTTGCTCGTTTTCTCGCTCCCCCCCTCCACTTTTTTCCGAAATGTCTGTTTTATCCCTGCGAGTTTGACTACATAGTATACCCTGCAAGCACCTTTGTAAAAATGTAACGAGCGACACGAGCTCTCTAAAAGCTGAGCGTTCGGGTTATCGTGGAATACGGTGATTATACGATGCACCGCGGTAAAACTTGACGCGTATGTACATGTGTATGCGTGTGTGTAGAATTACGACGCTTTTACGGTAACGCGTACTTAATTGTTCCACCGAGAAGAGAATCTCTCTCCCTCTCTCTCTCTCCTCCTCATTCTCCTTTTGGTGATTACTTGATGAGATCGAACAGTCTATGGGTATTATACGCGTGGCTTGAAATTATATACCGTTCAAAAATTAATAGGCTTCGCGATCGAGTTTCACTAGGAAATTTCGTCGGCATCATTCGGGATCGAGTATCCGAGGATGAAAATTTACTAAGACACGAGAGAATCTGTTAATGACTTTTTAAAGTATTGTCTTTTCTTGTTGGGTGTAATTTATCACCGCGTGAATTTTAAATAAATCACGCTATATGTTACGGTGCTACCTAGTTGTAAGATGTTCATCTATTTATTTGTACGCGCGTAACGTTTTCTGGCTCATACTTCTCTCGTTCCTCAGTCTTCGAAATATGAACACGTCAAGAAGTACGTCTGATATTGAATACATTATAATCCATTAGCATCCATCATTTATTGACTTTATCTATTCACGAACTGTACTGCAAAACTCTAATATTTCTGACAGACGTACTAGATTAAACTTTTCGTGGAAATTCGTTAGGATATATGCTCGTTTGCTCCGGAGCGAACGGGAATGGCCAGAGAAAAATCGGGACGGGCTAAGTCGAGTCTTTTTAAATTCGGAGTGGGGGGGGNNNACGAGTACGTTTCTGCCTGACGACGGAAAGTTTAATGATTTTTTTGGTGGGAAAAGTGGAATCGTTCCTCGACTGTCTTCTTATCCTGGAATTCTTTATTAAAACGGATTTTTAACGAAGTGTCTCGTGAATACGATCGAAGATTTCGAGAAAGAGGGAGAAAAAGAGAGATAAATAGAAAGAAAGAGAGAATGCGGCGAGTGCACTTTGAAGCGATTAAATGCGGAAGCTCGAACTTTATGATTTAATCCTTTTCAAATTGAAACGACATACGGACGTGGAACTAATTTTAATGTCGCGCAAAGAACAGATATTTCTACATTAAACAGTGTACTCTCCGTATTAAATAAAACGATCTACCTGTCGATATCGTTACTCGGGACGTTCGTTCGACATTCTCGCCGTGTCTTTCACGTGACAAATTTTTTTCCTCAAAGATAACTCGTGTTACGCATCAACGGGATTTCTTTTTTCCTTTACCCTAACCACCCCCCTCCCCCCACCACACAGATGGAAGAGGAGAATATATACAAAAATGGGTTGAAACGAAATTGGTTTGCGAGAGGCGTGTCGCAACTTCGCGATTATTCTTCGTTTATAACGAGCTGACAATTTACAATCCCTTTGTTCGCGAATACGTGCGCGGAGAACGCGGCAAAGCGGTGCATACCCACGAGAACGAGAAAAAGAGAGAGAGGGAGAAGAGAGAAGAGAGAAGAGAGAAGAGAGAAAAGAGAAAGAGGGTTGGCGTACAGAGAGGAGAGGAAAGAGAAAAGAGAAAGAGGGTTGGCGTAGAGAGAACCAAGGACGAAGTAGTAGAAGGGTGAGGAGGCGGACGGGCGAGAACATCCGCTATGCCATGAACGTAAATCCCTTCCGGTTGGATTTTAACGTGAAATTTATCGTCGCCCAGCTAAATAATTGTCCACCGTGCGCTCTCCCGGAGGACCGTCTTCCGTAAAGAGTCCCACGAATCGTATAGGTATATATACCTTATACACCGTATCTACCGCGTTAGGACGATTAATATTTCGCTGAAAATTTGCTACAGTTTCGATTACATTCTAAATAGCCGCGAGAGTTCTTAAACGGGTCGTTCCATAAATTCATCCATCTCCGATGGCTCGATTCTATTTCCATCTCATCCCCTCTGTCTTATAAAGCAATATAGTCCGTAACAATTTTAATCCCCGGCCTTCTCCATTTCTTTTACTCTCTTTCAAATGCGTTAAAAATAATAAACACGCGTCGGAGACTATAATCGAGTATAAAATTCGAGGCATCGATAAACCGATAGACGTTTTCAGAGAATTCTGTACATCAAGAAAGCGTTAAGGCGATCATTCAATAGTAGATCTCTTTACTCGATTGCTTTTCTCGTCAAGGGTTCGAGGAAACGTTATGTCGTAGCGCGGATAATAAATCAAATCGAGCCGGATAACTAGGGTCACGTGACCGATTTTCCAACGGATGGATCGAACGCGACGTCATAAAGAAGTTAGAAAAGACGACGCGCATGGAAGATAGGCGAAAACATTGTTTTCCACCACCGTCCGAAAAGATTTTGGCGCGCGCGTTTCGAATGTAGTACAAACGTGCTTCGCCTAATTGGCAAATATGTACTTCGTTATCATTCTCAAAAAATGAGCCCTTTCATCAAAAAAATTCTAGGATAACCGGTTACGTTTGGGTGAAGCAAAAAAGAAAAGAGAAATTGTAGGAAGATGAAAAAAAAATAAAAGGAACGGTAAACAGAGGGAAACGTAGGAGTTTCTTGTTCGCCAAATGCAAATTCGAGCCAAAACACATCCCTGCCCCTCCCCCTCTCTTTCTCTCGAGCCGTTCTACTTCGGCATCTCCTTTTCAGCAGATCGAATTGTTCTATATTCGGTATTGTGAAAGCTTGGATCGAGACAATGCGATATTCGCGAGACCCTTTTCGAAAACGAATGGAAACGGATTTGTGTAAGTGTAGTGGTGGTAACCACTCCCTCCCTCACCCTTGCCCTCCCGGCTACCAGCATCACCTACCCCTGGATATATCGAGTTGGCAGTGATATCAATGAAACGGTCGTTGTCGGTATACCATCGTGGCTTTTCCATCCCTTGTAGGGTTAAAGTTTGTGAGCGAGGGTGACGATGGTGATGATGTAATATTGGTGGTAGTGATGGTACCGGGTAGAGAGCTAGCTCACTCTTCTCATCCCGAAAGTCTCTGTCCCAGATTTGAATGTGGGTCGGGTCGGCCGGCGCATCTCAACGTTAGCCTCGGTTATGCTCGGCTATCCGCAGAGCGTCTGTGTATTTCCATGAGCTCGCATCGTCGAGCACGTTCCTGTATGCATGCATGCATGCATGTTCGAACCCTCTACGTGTCTCTCTCTCTCTCTCTCTCTCTCTTTTTCTCCCCTCTCTCTTTTTCAATGTCGTTTTCTCTCATTTCCCCTTTCACAACGTCATAGTCATAGCAAAGAGAAAAAAGACAAAAGAGAATGAGGGAGAAGAGAGAGCGGAGGGGCGAGAGAGAGGCGAGGGTTGCTAGCTATGACGACCGAACATTACGCGTCGATGAAGAACCGTATTTGCTTGTATAAAACTCGCACGCTGTGTTAACTTTCGCGACGGATCGCTAACACATACACGTGATAGAGAGAGAGAGAGAGAGAGAGAGAGAGAGAGAGAGAGAGAGAGAGAGAATGGGGTGGGAATGGGTCAGGGATAAAATCACGTAATTTCTTCTGTTCGAACCTTTTCATCGTTCGATCCCTCCCGTTCTACCGTATCCGCTTATCCTACCTTGCTTTCGCGGGAAAATGAACTCGATAGTAGATATCGAATATAGATAAACGTTATATAACGCGAAGTTAACTTTTGCTTTAATTTCATAAACCGTTGTGGTTGCTTGGAATTGGAACGAACTAGTGATCCACATTTTTTGGTAGAAAGTTTCGTGTCCTTAATTACCTGTACTCAAATTTACTCCCGACGTTCAAGACAAAAAGGCAGCTTTTTTTAAATGTTGAATCTGTACCAAGGGAAAGAGAAAGAAATGGAGATAACTCAACGATAATAATCGTCGATGCAAAAATGCTCGTCGTTAGGATGAAAGAAACAAAGCGCAACGTCTCTCTCTCTCTCTCTCTCTCTCTCTCTTTCTCTCTCTGCCTTTTTCATCTCTCGAGCGAACAAAATCGAGGTCACGATGGCGTATCGCCGCACAGAAGCTGGAGCACAGAACTTGGAAAGTTGCGAGTTAAATGACAGAGTTAACTTCGTTTCGTTGTTTGCGCGAACCACGAATTTCCTACGCTCCCGTTGCTGCCGCCGCTGTTGCTACTGCCGTTGTTGCTTGTCCGCCTTCTCCGGCGCGATCGTTAGAACCATCCCGATGCATATGTTTCACGAAGGCGAGAATTGTTTCGTCAGTCTATTACTCTTCCCCTGATAACCCAATTGCCGCGGATTCCAACGAGCAGGAAGGTAGGTATGTAGGTTGGTAGGTAGGTAGGTAGGTACGACGCACCAACAACAATAACAACAAACCGATGCAAGCCGGAGCGACGTGATTCGATTACACCTGACTCGTTTCTAGATTTATGGCCGCGTGAACGGGGCTAAACTTTCGTTCGTGGTTTCTTTCGTTGACCCTATATCTGGCGGGACTCGATATTTCATTCTCGAGATAAAAGAAAGATAGAGATAGACATACATCAATTACCTGAGGATTGCACACTTTGTACTTCGTACTCCAAGGTCTTCCTTTGCACGGTTTCCGTCTGCATCGCCGTTGCTGCTTCGAAATTCCTCCGCCGCAGCTCCTGTAAATTTTGATGAATGTTAGAAACGATGCCATAATCAAGATGGAAAGAAGAAGACTCGTTTTTACTCGATCATCGATCCAATTCCTTCGAATTCTCGAAATATTTTATTTCCATTTATCTCTCTTTTCGCTCGGTTATTCGAGTCATCTTTAAAATTCACTCATACAGACTCTCTCGCCTTCTTAGCAGACTTCATAACTTATTTCGAACAACCGTAACCGCCGGAGTAAAAATAGGAAAGTGGAACGAAGACTCTCGTAAATAAAATTCGCGTGGGTTTCGTGTAAAATTTTGCGAGAAGGATCGAAAGAGGGGAGAGAGAGAGAGAGAGAGAGAGAGAGAGAGAGAGAGAAAGAGTGAGATGGAAAAAGTGAGAGGCGGAAACGTCGATATGTCGAATGAAAAAGGAGGATAGATCTCGCGAAGAAGATTTACAGTCGCGGGAGCAAGGACGTCCAACGGCTGTAGCTACACACCACTATACCGATGCCAATGGCGTAGACATCGTAGATCATACGCAATAAGCTTTTCCAGCCGAGCGAACACGACTCGCGCAACTTGTAAGCATCATAAATTACTACCTCTCGCGGTCTACGCCAATTCTGGGCTAACTGAAAAACAAGCAGGAGCTTTGCACGGGGTGTGGATAGGAGACGGGAAGGGGGAGAGAAAGGAGGGACTTGCCAGTTTCTCTCGGCCAAAATGAGTTCCGAAACGTTTAACATTCCTGCGGCGTATCGTTCAAGCTCTCGCGTACACGAAACGTTTCTGGCTTCGGAAAAACGTGAGATTAGGTCACGAGGATAAAGAGTAAGAGAGAAAGAGAGAGAGAGAGAGAGAGGGAGAGGGAGAGATGCAACGTCGGTTAATAAAGTGTGACCTTTTCTCGTCGCGATCGATGAATGAAAGTTCATCTTTTTCGCGTGACGTCCAACGATTCCTGACGTTAATTTCCATTCTCGTCGTTCGCTTGTACGTTTCTTCGATCGTCTCGAAGAAAGGAAGTGCGATATTTTCGACTACGGAGACTCGTGAAAATAACTGCATGCTCCTTTAACTCGAGTGGAAGAGGCGATGCAATGAGTCGAGTAGAGTTATTAGCAGAGTCGGTTCTTTTAACATTATTTTTTATCGGCTCGAGTACAAATATCAATGGACTTGAGTCTGAAATAATGAATACTGATCAAATATCGAGTATTAACCGAATGCCGAGTCATGTAAGTACTCGAGTACTCGAGTACCGAATTCGTTGATTCGAGATTTCATTTTCACAACCACAGATTTTATTTTGCTAGGCTAGAATCAAATTGTAGATGTATGTACCGGACTCGAGTCTAACTTGAATACCTAATAAAGTCTAATCTGCTCAGAATCGAGTTAACTCCTTTTCGAACGAGTACGAATCTTTTTGACTCTGAAAATAAATGACTCGTTGCATAACTAACAATAGGTGCATATTTTCTAAATGAATAAACTGTTCCGGTATTCCGAACAGATCGAGAACGATCGATGTCCGTCCGAATTGAAAGACCTCGTGATTAGATTAATTACCGTAACTCGCTGCTCGAACGTTCTATTTTAAAAGTATGAAACATTTCTGGATCTATCGACAAGTCAATCCATTTCGAAGACAGAATGTAAAAACGTCTTTAATTACGTCCTCGTCATCTTGTCTTTGATATTCTCGAGCAGCTATGCTAGCTATTATTAGCTATTTAAACGAAGTATCCTGACACAACTCCGAGCGGTCGTCGATCCGATGTTAAAATAAACGTTAAAGTTATTCGATGCCATGGACATTTTCCGTAAAAGCCAGAAGCCAACCCAATAGCCTCGAGCGTGTCTGCCTAATGTTACGCCTGTATTTAACTCTGTGTCACGCGAACACACACACACACACACACACTCACACGCACAGAAGCTATATGAAAGTTGTATAGCGAATTTCGACTTTGATCACCGAGTGTTAAGATTATTTCGGGCGGATCGATCGACCTCGATAACGATCTGGTGTTGCTCGATGCGTACCTACGCCATACCAAAGGCTACAAAGTCCGTAGATAAATAAATAATGGGAATATAGTTTGGGACTCCGGCTGACTTTACTACTTTTTTCATTTATCGCTCGTTGCCAATGACATTTCCACGCATGTAACACGGTGCATCGATCTTTCGTTTATTCCAGGACGGGGTTGTTCCCGATGCAAAATGCGACGAGGGTCGCTCGATGTTTCGGGTTGATCAATCGACTTTCAATTTTCCATTACTGCGACGACGCCGACAACAACAACAACGATGCAATTGGAATGTACAAAATGTAGGTAGGTACGCGTACATGCTATGTGTATGTAATACGTACGTGTGCGCGCTCATTGTTGGCCGGATGTCGCGAGGATGATTTCGGAATTAATTATTGGAAAATCGTGAAGCACAGACGCGCGCGCGCGCACGACCCACGCAAGTGGCCCCGTTCGAAACACGAACCCGTTCACCCAACTGTCAGACGATAATCTTTATACCTCGATAAAGTACCGGATGTAATCAGATGTAGCGGTAAGGGTGCGAGGAAGGTCTCATGTTAGGTATATACAAGGTGTCTCGTTTGAAGTTTTACATGCAATTATCTGCTGTATTATTCGATATTTAAAAGTGTTTTAAAATAGCATTTCTATGGATACAAAATTTGTTGTCGTTCATAAAATGTTTCCTCTCTTACATCCGCAATAGATCAAGTTCTATTTTAAACATCAGTCGTTTTTTTAAAATGGTACATGTTGATTTATTCTCATTTTGTAAAATCGACTTTCCTTTCCTTTGAATTTCCTTTTAATTTCTTCATCGAGCGTCGACCGATAGATACGAACGAAGGAAAATGAAAAGCCAATTGGTATTGATTGTTTTCTTACCTCGAGCATGGCGACCACTTCGACCAGGGCGACCATTCTCCCCACGTGACCGTCTGTAACAGAAAGCAACGGATTCGTGATATTCCCTATCAAGCGGCGTGACTACGCGAACTTCGACTCAGCCCCGAGTGCAATAACGAGTCTCGAGCACGAACGTCTGCCAAATGAAACGCTTTCGATTCCGTAAATAACCAACGTCTCTCGTCTTTTATGAGCTCGCTAACGCGAACATCGTTCGTTCCTCTTAATATCGGAACTTTGGCTAACGTATATTTTTAACCGACTTCGAAAAGGAGGAGGTTACTCAATTCGACAGTGGGCGATGTCCC
>JAIFRP010000031.1:7065967-7077268 GCA_032403825.1 Odynerus spinipes | reverse complement strand
AGGGTTACGGGGACTTTCTACCTCTGCTCAACCTGTTCAGGACACATAAATGCTACGATCGCGACGACGCTTTCATTTTTATTCCGCGATTCGCCTTTTTAAAACATTCCCGCCACACGATCACCATTCGTATAATTTCTAACGAAAAAGACAAGAAAAAAGAGAAAGAATAATTCAACATTACCGTTCCGTTTTCACGCGATCGCGCGCTTGAAATCGGATTCCCGCGCTTCGAATTACAGTTCGTTTGGAAAGGGTCGAGACACTCGAAGGGTCTATGCAAAGGGGTGAGAATAGGAGCCCCTGGTATTTCGAGGCGTCCAACGCACGTAGCGGATGCGTCTAACGCAGAAACGTGGCGCGAGCTTAACGACCGCGACGATAGTCGTTTGGGATATGACAGTGAGAGAAGCTTCTGAGGCAGCAGCAAGCAATGGCGACCGGCAACGGCAGGTAGCTATCCGGCCATAGCTGAAATTCGAGGCCTGGTAATAACGTTTCGATGTACGCGCTCGTAGTCGTCTCTGCGGTTTCGAGTCGATGTGAATTTCCCTTCTCTCTCTCTCTCTCTCCTTCGATCTCGAAGCGCTACGATCGAAACGCTTTGCGCGATCGATTTCACGTGCCGACCGCTGTTAGGAGAATGCGATATTAATTCGTGCAAGGGAAGCTCTGGAGGCGACAGCGTTGATCTCGCGTTAATCAACAACCAGAAGCTTCGAGGTTACTTGCTCGTCTCACCAACGAAGAGGTCATCCCCCCTCCCTTTCCTCTCTATCTCTCCCTCTCTCGTATTCATATACAATACGATATCCAACCACGGCACGTTTGTTCGCAAAATAGCTACGATCGATTTGACCGAGCTCTCCGTTTTAGGTATTACTACATCGAACGGAAGAAGCCCTTTAGCGTACCTTTGTGCACGCGCACGCGAAAACCCTTTTCCATTCTCCCTTTTCGAATCGATGCGTTTCTTGCTGTTGCTATCGTTGCCGTTCGGATCCTAACCGCGTTTTCCTCTGCTCGGAACGCGCATGCTAGCAAGTTTATCGGCTCGAGGGAGGATCCGTGAATTATTTATGCCGTCGGCCGAATTTATCGCGAACAAATGTATGAATTATTCAGGATGACGAAAGGAAGGTTTTATAATGGGATAAGAAGTATTACTTACGTAAAGAGTGAGATAAAGATAGAGTATCTATGCCTCGCGTATACTGTCTCCTACGGTCAACCGATTACCGTTAAACAAATTTTTCTAGAGATTTTCACGGATGTAGAATTTGGTTAAAATTGACGAATTAAGGTTTAAATTTAAAAGAGAAATTATTAAGATTAAACGTTACGAATTCGTGAATGTAATTAAAATTTGTAGGATTCAGGATCTTCTAAAATTGTAACAACAATTTATTACGGTTAAGGATTATGAATAGATGAAATGAATTTATATAAATTGTATTTCCATTAATTATATAAAAAAGCTGAATTTTGTATGAGTGTTTTTTTTTATTCAAGATTCTGAAATAGTGATACGGTAAAGAGAAATTTGATATTCCATAAATTTTGTATACCATGCACCGTTAGAGGTAGATACCATTTGAGGCAATGCCAACGATAATAAGATTTGCCGCGGTCGAGGATTCGCGACTAGTCGTCGTCGTCGTCGTCTCGTTTCATTTCCCTCGTGCTCGTCGTATCGTTAAGTCGAGGATTCGTTCGACTGGAAGGGAATATAATTTGGCAGGTCGCGTAATCAAGTGAAAGATCCCCGATCAGCTTTTAACATTCCTTTTCTATTCTCCGTCTACGATCGACTTGAAATTTCATCGATATCGTTTAAACGTTTGATCGAAATTATCGAGAATTGCTTTTCTTTGTTTGTTCTTTAAAAAAATCTGTCGCGTTTACTCGCGAAAGAAAAATAAGAAGGTTCGAAACGAAGTAGGGGACGAGAAAAATCCACGAGGCACGCTTCGAATAATAATAACGCAGGCTTTCGAATCTCGACAGTATCTCGTTCTTAGTACACACCGGAAACGAAGGCGGAGAAGCCGAAGAAAAGGCGAGGACAAGAAAGAAAGAAAGAAAAGAAAAGGAGAGAAAAATCTGGACGATAGCGAACGATTTTCCGGACGATGCCATCTGGTGCACTGGCGTTTCTCGCACGCGCGCACGCTCGCGCACTCAAGGTAGAAAGAGAGAACCAAACACGCGAGTAGAATCGGAGACGCAAAGATTTTCGAAGATTGGGTCCGAAGTATAATTTCGTGGAAGAAATCGAAAACGTGGGAAAATTCTGCCGGCTTTTTCCGGCCCCGCGGCAAATCGATTCGCGAGCTTGTATCGTTACTTGTGCATCGAAGAAAGAAAGAAAGAAAGAAAGAAAGAAAGAAAGAAAGAAAGAGAAAGAAAAAGAAAATGAAAAAGAAAAAGATTCGAACGATCGCGATAGCGAATTCGCTTCGAGTATAATACGAGCCAATTCGGTCAATCAGGTAAATACCGCGTGACGTGAGTTTTCCAGGGTACCGGAAAACCGGCACTGACATATCGTAGCTTTCGTAGGTAGCTAGGGAACCTAGACTACATATCTACGCTTTCCTATGTCTTCGTGATACATATTGCATGTAGGTATATGTATCTATCTAAAATCGTTTAGCGAGCGTACGGTTCGACGAAACGGTAATAGTTCATCGATATCCAGCAGAACTTATTCAGGCAATATCTCCGGAAGAAAATTAAACTATTTATACCTATATGTACATTTTTTTTCCAAGTTTCGCAAATATCCACGAGAAGCATCGTGATTTTTCTGAAACCCGAGTTGATTAAACGTTTAAACGAAATTAAATATGATCCTTCGGCGTTCGTATTGCGGGGCTTTGCGTAGAGATCCTCGAAAATTCGAAATTGCACTTAGTTAACTTCCTCGAGTAAATATCGTATTTCTCGTTGCGTAGATACGTACCCACTCTCTCTAGATTTATTAATTAACATTTCGTAAAAGTAACGAGAAGAATATTCTTTCTCTCTGTTATGTAAATACGTATCCGCTTATGATATAATAAAAAAGATAATCGAAGAAATCGTGAATGGAAAGCACGTAGGTAAAATAGACAGAGAGAACGGCCCAGATTCTTATCGATCCTCATACACTGGCGAGCTTCCGAGGGAAAAGTCGCTGGCTGGCGGTGTGTGGATACATCGACGGCCGCGAGGAAAAAAGAATAGGCCGCTATCGCGTTATACGCGATCGTTCGCGGAGTACTACGTATAAGAGGAAGAGAGATGGAGATAGATAAAAAATGCTAGAAAGAGAGAGAAAGAGAAAGAGAAAGAGAGAGAGAGAGAGAGAGAGAGAGAGAGGCTCGAGCAGAGTCGAATTTTTTGGCACACTCCTACGAACCCCTCACGGTCTCGATCCTTTTACATCGAGACACACGGACGGTCAATTTTTCAAACAACGCGCGCACGTCGCTCCACTCGAGAATTCGCGGCAAAGTTTTCGTTGCTTTCTAGCTGCTTTTCCCTCACTCTTGTAAAAACGCGGACGGTGTAGTGTAGGTACATATGTGTGAGGAAGAGAGAAAAAGAGGTTCAACAGCAGACGGACCGTTTATCTGGCATCCGATAGCCGAGTGAAACGACTCTTCCGTCGGAGCTCGTTTCCTATCGGTCCATGGTAAACAGAAATATTAAAAGCTCGTCCGAACGGTGATGATCGTGGTTGGAAGAGAAAATTATACGTTTCGCGAGGACGAATCCGACCGGACTCCGACGAGATCCGATATCGGATTTAATTTATTTAAGAGGAACTGGGAAGAGAAACGAAGAGGGAAAACGAATGTAGGTACGTGTATATAAATCAACGATTTCGTATATCGCTCGAATTAGATACACCTGGTTGCTAGATCGCTAACTGCATAAAAATCGACGTTTTCAAACTTCAAATAGCTTCAAGCTTGTATAACATAATAAATCTTTTAACAAATCGAAGATACCAATTTTTGGAACCGAAATTTCGAACGTACAGTCCCCGATATATCGTAGCCTGTTTTGATTTCTTCCAGAAAGCGGATCGGATAAAATTTCGTAGGAATAAAGGACCGGAAAAAAAGAAAAGGGGGAAAAAGGAGAGAAAGAAAAGAAAGGGTAGAAGGAGGTCGATGAAATTTCGCGCAACGCTTTCGGATTTTAAAATCCATTCCCTCCCGCGACGTTTCATTGGAAGTCGCCAGGAGCCCGCGTTCCGCAGCTGCGCGAAACTGTGGGTATAACGAATACACACATACACACACGCGCGCATATGTATACTTGGTATATAGATATTTACGTGGGTGTATACGGGCATATTGTTGCACCTGCAGCTACAGAAGCCCGTACGGTTCTTGAATTTCTTCCCGAGGGAGATCGAGACCGTTCTTGTACGTGTTTTGCGACGCTGTAATATAGACGACGGTATATAGAGCCACACACACATACATATACATAGTTACACACAAATAAGTATGTACGTAGACGCGCATACGAGTATGTACCTACGTAGGTACGTACGTATGCGCGTACGTTAAAGAAGAAATACGTAGCTTGACCCCTTCGCTACGATTGAATTCGCACGGCTCCGATTTCCGGCCGCGATTCACGTTCCCTTCGGCTTTGACAAAAGGAAAGGGATTCCTTTCTCGTAGGGTACGCTCCTATGCTATATACTCCGCTACTTGCTTCAAGACCGATCAGAAGAACGGAGAATGAGAGAGAGAGAGAGAGAGAGAGAGAGAGAGAGAGAATCGTACGGAAATTATGCGTTTGCTAGAGAAAGAGAGAAAGAGAGAGGGAAACGAGCACTGTGCATTTCGATTCGAGAGTGGAAATGAGTTTTCTCGAGCACGCGTGTACAACGTGCTCTTTCCAATTTCTCTCAGGGGAAAGATTAAACTGTTCGCGAGTATCAAAATGGAAATAAATTAGTTTTCGTTTTGAGTGTACTAGATTGTTTCCTATGCGTCTTGTTAAAATGAGAGAAAGAGAGAGTGAGGAGGAGGAGGAGGAGGAGGAGAGAGAGATGAAAATTAGATTAAATTAAACAATAAAAATAAAAAATAAACAAATGAATAAAACATAACGATTATTAAACCATTTAAAATTCTTATCACAGGGAAAACTACGTATAAACCTTCAAAGAGATTATTACATAAAAAGGAAATGACTTTTTATGCGAATTATCGACGACCGGTAAATTTCTCTACGTAGCTTCGGGGGTTTATGCGCTGAACAAGAGAACTAGAGAAAAACGGCGAGCGAAAGACCGAGGGATTTGCATCTGGCACGTGTCATAACGACGACGATACACGAATTTCAGATAATAGTCGAGGAACGCTCGATCGGATCGCGAGTCGAGTTCTCGCGAGCAGATTTTCGATTACACTTGGTTTTGCTTTTCGATTGTGCCGTTCGCAAAAGAGAAGAGGACGGTTTTGACGATTTCCCGTTTCGACGCGCCAGGAAAAAAAATGTATTTCCTAGTACGCGTTCTAACGTTATATTATATATTGTATATATATTTTTTTGCTTCTACTTTTTCATCCATTTGTCACATTCGTAAACGTTTTATTAAAAAGTAACGTTAATAACTTAGTGTTTTTACATTCACTGAGAACCCTGTTCAATGGAAATGATTCCTACGAACCTATTCACATCGCCGAATCGATTCTTGAAAGAGACAATTACGAAGGGATCGAGTTCGGCTGATGAAAAAGAGATGAGAGGATGAAAGACGAATTAAGAAGAGTCAATGATATTCGTCGATCCTTCTCGTTCGAAAGAACTGTAGGAAGCTGGCACAGAGATATACCCCCCGAGGCCTGTGATTAGTCGGATACCGATCTTAATTTATCCTTGGCTATCCGTTAGCGCACGTTCCAGCTGCAGGCTAGTTCACAGATACGTTCCTAATTATCTATACCTAACATATACACACGTGTACGACCGATTCGAGTCTACCAGTCGCAGAAATCATCATTGAAATTGGAATTCCGATCGAAACGGACGTTTGTTCCTCTATAGAAAGCAAACTTTTCAATTTTAATACATTCTCGCATTCGTTAACCACGAAAATCACACATGTTTAATGAAATCCGACGGATTTGGACTTATTCGAGGTCGATCTGACGTTCCATGACACGCGTTAGATAAACCAACAAGTATGCCAAAGAAAATCTTATTTAAACGTGAATAGATCCTGTAGGTGAGCGCAACGTGATTTTGGAAATATTAATGATCCGCATACGAGATGACTTACGTCATGGTTCGGATACGAAATAATAAATAGGACTGGAAGTTCACGTCGCCGAAAGTGGATAGAATCGAGTAATCTAATAACTATAGTCTAATTACGCTCCTTCTCTATCTTTCTCTCTTTCTTCTTATCTTCTTATCGTTGGTATCTCTAACAAAAAGATGCTGAGCTCTGATTATCCGTCGACGTATCCTCTCTAAATCACCAGTCGGATCATATTATCTCCTATTTATACTTCATCGTCTAATTTTGCAATCGTATCGCTTGGTTCTCGAAATTTTCCCTTTTATCGTTTTATTAGAAACAAGAAGATAAACGGATGAATAGATGATAGGAAAGAGGAAAAAAGTGAAACAATCGGATTACCGGGAAATTGTCCTGCAAGAAAACTCGAAAGAAACAATAAGAAAATAAAAAAAATAAAAAGACAAAAAGAGAGATAAGGACACAAATAAGAAAAGTAGCGTGAGAAGACTTTTGGAAATGAGAGCGTTTGAATGCCACTCTCGAAAACGGGTTATCTCGTTATCTTTAGGAGGTTGTATCACAACCCTTCTCTCTCCCTCCCTCCCTCTCGCTGTTCTCTTTTCTTCACTTTCCCGAAAAAGAGAAGAAGCGAGGGTGAAAGAAGAGAGATACAGCAATTCGCTCGGTCGACGGTGCCGGACAGAAAAGTGTATTAGTTCTCAACCCTTGTCTCGCAGTTTTACGGTCAGGCTCGAGCCGGAATGGCTTAGGAAATCTTTCGGTGGACCGCACGGTGCTCCTATCTTCTTCTTGCTCGAACGAAAAGGGGAAGAAGGTTACCCCCACTCCTCTCCCCTCCTCATATTCCCTCGAATATCCTTTCTCCGAAAGGTTGTCGAGAACGAAACTGCGAAGTTTGCTCGGCGAATCTGGACATTCCTATGCGACTCGTAGTTCGGGCGATTCTTCTCTTATGATGAGAGTAGAGTGAGAGAGCGGAGGAAGCTGCGAGGAAAGGGTAAATTGAAATCTTGAATTTAATCGGTCCTGGGGAATACATCGTGAAACTTTTCTCGTGTCTAAGGGGAAAAAAGATGTTCGAGTGTGACCGCGATCGTTAAAATTAAAGATTCACGGAGCTGGATATTAGAGAACAACTGGTCGAGTAAACCAATAATCGGGAAAATTAAAAGTCCACGAACGTTTCATTAAAAGAAAACGCTCTGGATATACTCGCTTGTAATAAAAAGACCGCAGGAATTAATTTTTAACTCGACTCGAGCACTTTGCGTAAGTTTATTCAATTTTACTGCAAGGCGACGCGGCGAGCACGCTCGTTAAAGAAAGATAGAAAGAGAGGGAAAGGAAAAAAGCAGTGGCGGGAGGGAGGAGAGGGGGAGAAAGGAAGAAGGGAAAGAATACGTAAGGAAGATCCTTTGTGAGAGTTAACCGGCGCCGTGGCGCTTATCCCGAAAACGAGTCTTTGCCAGAAGAAAAGTCCATGAAGAGAAACTGCACGGATTTGCATTCGTCGTTCCCTCCACCCCTCCTTCTCCTCCTCCTCTTCCTCTACCTTCTTCTTAGTTCCTTCTGCGAACGCGTGTTGAGGATAAAGCACGGCGGCCGTCGAGCGTGGTCGGAAAGGAAGAAGGATGAAGTGTAACTAAAGAGGTGTAGCGTTTATAGCGCGACGAGACGCGCGTTAAACACTTAACTCCCGTGCTCGAAAAAACAAGGAGATAAAAAAGGATGGAATTTCACGGAAGTGGAACGATAAAAGGATAATTTACGTTAGTCTATTTTTTCTTTTTTTTTTTTACACCAACGACACCTTCAAAGAATTTTTACAAATAATCGTATAAACTCGTTATATACTTCACAACTCCAAAAAGATTTAAGAAAACTTTATAAATTATTATATAAAAAACGATTAGCTCATTAGATGAAACGAATTAAATTCTAAAAAAGTCCTGAGAGCATAATTAGATAAAAATTCTCGTAGGAGAAAATTCTCATGAATTTACAGTAAGTAGAGGATTTTTTAAGGAACGGAAACAAAAATATAGAATAAAAATATAAAAAGATCGTAAGAGAGGCGTCTCGTGAGAGTGCGGGAGAGTGCCCGAGAGAAGATGATGCCGTTCATGCGTAAAATCGTTCGCGTCCTCCTCGAGCCTGATTTATTGCGGATTCTTTCGTTAGAATCCTGATACAAGGTGGTTGCTTACACCGGCCGACTGTTCGGAGAAGGTTGCATCGGTGTTCGAAAAGAAGGAGAAGGAGAATTGAGGGGGAGAAGAGAGAGAGAGTGAGAGAGATAGAAAAGTAGGTACGGTGGCCAGAGAAAAGGGGGTGGAAAGAGAATCGAGGTCTTGCTTTCGAGCCCGGCTTTAACGCTTCGTTGGCTTTGCCATTCCTGGCGAAGCTCCTCCAACCGCAGAAACCTCTACAGCGAAACGTTTCACCGGCCAACTTCTCTTTCTTCCTTTCCTTTTGTTTTTCGTTTTCCTCTTTCTTTCGCTCATTGATTTTTTTTTACTTTCCCAGTCGAAATCTACCCTAGAAGGGATACCGGAGCGTGGATGTGGAACGATTCCGAGACGATCTGGAGAAAAAGTGTAAAAAAAATAAAAAACGGAACACTTTGATCCAGGCTTTGTTTCCCGTTCTCGTATGTTAGAAGAATTCACGGAGTTTAAATTTAAAATGAATATTCGTACTTAACTAAACGTGTTCCCATTTTGTTTAAAAAAGAAGATCATTATTATACACATTTTGGTATTAGCGGATTAAGTACGGGTGTCGCGCTAACATTTCGTTAATAAATGTTCTCGTCCCGTTCTTCGACCACGATCGACTAAAACTTTGACAATTTTCTTAAGAGAAACACACGGGCGAGGTGTAACAAGGAATAAACCTAAACGGGCCGGTACAAATCTTCCCACAGCAGATCTAAGAGACCACCGCTCGCTAGCGGTTCTCGGAGGGCCTCGCAATAATGTTAAAAGTTCGCGCGTTTATGTCGCGGCATTAACTTTGAGTAATTCGAGAAGTTCTTATCTCTCGTGTTGCGAGACTTGTGCGCGAGTCCTACGACGGCGAAACCTTTATACGTATATACCTATATTCTGCGTAAGAGAATCTCGTTCCACGTTTTGTCATTTTTGTGAAATTAATGTTACCGTAAGAGAAGGCAACAAGAGAGAAACAAAGAGAGCGAGAGAAAGAAAGAGAGAGAGAGAGAGAGAGAGAGAGAGAGAGAGAGAGAGTAATGAATTTTTTAAAGTGTTTTAACGGTAAGAACTTCCCCAGACGAAGAAGGTTAGTATCGAACGAAAGAGAAGAATGTGTTTGATGATAATAAAGAAGTAGAATGAAACTTTGAAAAAACAGCCGACGTCAGGTTTCAGAAAATATTCCAACCCCCGAAGAATTCTCTCGACGATAAAATTCCAAGAAGAATTTCATATTTTTATTTCTCCTTTTTCACTTCGCGTTTCTCTCGGTATTCAATTAATCGATTCCCTCCCTCTTCTACTTTCTCTCTCCTTCCCCCCGAATCTGAAACTTCTTGCTCCGTATTTTCTTGCCGCATTCGAGAGCTCAACGTGTCCGAGGAGGATCCTATATTTGCTGCAGCCACTGTAGGATTACTCGAGTAACGGGCCAACGTACGACCCGCTGCACCACCCTACAGTTTAATTAAATATGTACATAAGCGAAACGATCGATCGTGTCAACGATAAAGTCGGCCAACGATATTATCAAGGTATAAAGGGTACGAGTATTCGCATAAATGCGGAAGTTTTTGCGAATGCATCGAATGTTCTGCGTTAATGAAAAAGGGAAATGTATGGAATCCTCTTGAAAAGAAACGGAGGGGAGGGGACACGATATTCTGTACTATCGATTATTGTTTCACGGTGCTAATCGAAACACGACTCTTCCCTTTGCCTCGTGTGCATCAAAATGCGCTCGATGAACGTTCATCCTACGACGTATGACCGTCTCTGTATACCTACACGTATGCGCGCGTGTGCGCGTAAGTACGTTGAAAATCCAATCCTAGCCGGTAGTCAACGTTATTGGTAAACGATGCGGTGATTTCGACCACAGAAGTAACGGCTGCTACCTATCCTACAACAAAATGAATGGATTTCGCGCGGCTAGAGATAACACCGCTCGAGCGTATACAACAAACGTATTATCTCGAGAAGAAGAGTATGCATGGCTTCATTCGAGAGTATACGCGTACGTGTGTATTGTGTGTAATTGAATGTCACCGGTGTTTCACCGTGGATACGTCCTACCGCCAAAGTTTCGAGGCAACTGCATACGGCAAACTTTTCCAAGATACACTATACACCTGCACCTATGCACTTATGTATCTATGCATGTATACATCTATATATCGTAGTATGCATCGCGTTTGTCTTACGTTTCCCGCCCGACCCTTTATTGTCGCAACGTTATTTGCGCTTTCGTTACTCGATTTCCCCGCTCGACCCAGATATTTTTCTCCCGCGATAAGCTCGACCCACTTTCGCGATACGCTCGCGACCGAACTCCGTTTCCTCGGGGTTCTACGATCGTTGTAAATAATTATCTCGTGGAATTATCGGAGACGTCGAAACCGATAGAAAAAATAAAGAAGAAAAATATTTTATTCGATATTTTGTGCGTGTGTGTCATAAAATATTGTTGGGAAAAAAGTCGGAATAAGTTGGTCCTTCTTCGTCTTCTCCTAACGCTTCCATTAAAACTCTCCCATCGATTCTTCGAGTGTTCACCGCACGATCGCACGAGATCATTAAAGTTTAAAAGGATTCGAGTTACTGCGATTTTATCGGAACGCTTTGCGACATATAGAGATAGAGAAAGGGTAAGAGAAAGAGAGAGAGAGAGAAAGTGCGAGACGTCCGACCGGTGGGATTCGCTGGAAATAAAATAAAATTGATTTCTCTATCGTGGGATATCGTTAAAAACTGATATCCTGTAACTTAATATAATTACTCTTAAGTAAGAAAGAGAGAGAGAGAGAG
>JAIFRP010000031.1:7022481-7035510 GCA_032403825.1 Odynerus spinipes | reverse complement strand
CTCTCTATTTCTCTCCATTCTCTCTTTCTTCTTCTACGAAAGAAAGGAAAATTGAATGCAGACGATCTCACAGTCAAACTGTGAAAGACACGCACGTATCTTCCCAGCACACATAAACGAACATGCCCAACATCCATAGTACCTAATGTACGTGTACATACACATTGTGAAACGTACGTGAAAGTCACAGGAAGAATGGAAGAGAGAAAAAGGCGTTCGTGACATGTCGACGTCGATAGCTCGCAGTGATTTCCTACGTCTCGTGCCTCCTAACATCCAGGACGACGAGGACGTTTTTCGTATGCGTCGCGCGACTCCGAAAAGAAATAAAATTTCTGACAACTCGATGGATACGTTCGATCGAATTTCCTTAGCGGCTTTCTCGGCTTCTCATCTGTACTGCCTTTTATTGATTCGCTTTATGGATTTGACTCGTGGATTCCAGAAGACCCGTGACTTCTCGTATTCTCGCAAGACGGATGGGATGTGCTCCCGGGCTTTTCTCTAAAGGAAATAATAGCTTTGCGAGTGTCAGTGGTAAAGCCGAGGATTGGCCGCGACTAAAGTAGTACAACCTTACGATGCTCAGGCATTATATGTATATTCGCTTATGAGTGCGTCGGCTTTTGTATTAGTTTTTGTGGTGAAGCACCGTAGTTAAAACGTTGTTTTAATTATCTCTTAGTAAAAAAAATGTATTAGTTAATGTAAAATAAAAGAAGTTACTTAATAAAATTACATATCGATAATAACTGTTGGCTAGCATTTTTTATATGCCACCTAATTAGTTATAATTAATTTATATAAATTTTGTTAATTTTTATGTTAATTTTACTCGTAACGTTTGCTTATTACCCAAATCGAACGATTCGATTCGAAACGACGATCACTCTTGTAAGACCGATTCGTCCGAGCCATCGTTCGTTCGACTTTCCGTCCATCCGTATTCTCCCTGAACTTCCTTTTCTTCGGTTTTTACGAGGGCGAGGAAAGCGATTTCTGGCCGGGCGATCACGAAGCACGTCAGGAACAGATTTTTAGGGTGGTCGACAAGGAGCGAACGACGTTTCGTGATCGGACTCGATATACGTCTCGATCGTACACGTTTTCTCCGCGAGGTGAAACCTCCGACTCGTTTATCCTTCTTCTTTCTCGTTTCTCTTTCTTTTTTTCTTCCTTCCTGAGTGCCTATCGCTTGTATCTTTCGCTATTCTGACACGAGTTCCTTTTTTTCTTTAAATTGTACTTCATAATAAATCGAATAAAAATTGATTTAATTAACAAATCTTTGCTAAGTAGATATCCAACGGCGTCGGTAAAATTTTACTAAACAAACATAACGTAAATCAAAGGATGATCCTACAGGAGAACACAGGTGCGACAACAAAACTTTCCTATCCCGGTGTTCTCGAGCAAAATCGATAGCCCTCCGTTCTATTTTGCAAAAAATAAAAGGAAAAATAAATTAATGGAATCCGCGGATCGGGAATCTGTCGTTTTTAAGATACTTCGTCATGGACGACACCGAATCAAGCCCCCTCCCCCTCTCACTCGTTCTTTCATCAGATTCCGAAGGGTCGCGTAATGAAAGGAACAAAGTCGCGCGTCGCGTTGTAACCTGGCAAGCTACGCGAGCTTACAAAAGTCGATTGCATACGAGGTCGCTCGTGGTAACGCAGTTCGGATGTCAATTTACTCTCGTACAATGCTCCAATCAGAAGGCAAACAACATCGAAACGTAGTACACGCGGTGTTCGTGGCACAACGACGATATCGACGAACCTGACGACGACGACGAATCCAAGCCTGAATTTTACATCGTCGATGGATGTCTGCATCGCAGTATCCAACGTAGTACTCGCGCTGGAAACCAATAGCGAGAGAGCAGCTTCCACTATTTCTATCTTTCTCGCTCCCTCTATCTTGTCCCCTTTCCATTCGATATCGAAGTGCTTTTATGGGAATTACGCGGGGAGTCATACAACCGGAAGAAAACGCACCAACTTGGAAAAAAACGACTAGCGCATGTTTTCCTTCTGTAACAGCGAATACTAGGATCCTCCGACCGTCTTCGGAATTAGGTTCGAGTTCTAATCAATAGGACCGTCTACTTAATGCGCTTACGCTTTTCTTACAATTTCTAGGCTCCTTCGTCGTTTCCATTTTGTTGCTCCTCCGTTCTGATGGAATTATTGTGTGGGATTGGTTTCGTAAAAGGGAAGGAAAGTTTTCTTGCTAAAATTCTTCAACTTTTCTCGGACGAAGACAAATACCTTTCTCCTATTACTATTAACTACTACTACAACTAGTAGTATCTGCTACTACTACTACTATTCAAATTATGTATCGTGCCAAATTAACTCTAGCATGTATATCTCCGTTCGAGTTCGCCGAGATTCGAGTTAACGGATTCCCTCGTAACAAAGTCACGGTGGTATCGATTATGCTGAACGCATGTAGGTACTTGGTTCGTACATCAAAGGAATTGCCTGCGATATATCAAAGGTATTTAATCCATCGAGCTGCCATGAACCGACGATTCGAAGTCGATCAGACGATGTTCTCTCGAAAACGTTCGTTTTCGTACAGTTCGATCAGCTAAAATTCTGGAACTCGGTATAATATATATATGTTACCGACAAAGTATATAATTCCGGCATTCTGTATAATGCCTAAGATATGTATATAATTCCTAAAATCATCAGGCATCGTATGAAATAAATTATATTATATATTATACATTTACTAGGCATTCTATAGAATGCCGGAATTATATACTTTGCCAGTAACATATGTAACTGATAGAAGCTCCAGGCGACGAAAGCTTCTCCCTCTCTCACACTTACACACACACGTACACGCGAACTCCCTTAAATTGCTCCTCTCCGTTCGACCGTAATCGATAATTGATTTATGAGACACAGATTGGAAGAAGCGATTCTAAGTCCGGCCCGTTCCAGTTCAAGTTCCGCTACACGCTTCCACGATTACTCGCATTCCCTTTCGAATGAAAATTCGAAGAAAGAGAAAGAGAGAGAAAGGTAGAGAAAGAATTTTACTATTGATTAAGACAATCAATAATTAATCGTTTCAACGAATTACGCTCCCCGGTAAAATCGATAAGTCGTCCTGATTTCACTTCCATCGAATCCCTCTCACTCTCTCGACGAAAATTCAATCTATACTAGCGTTTCCTGAATTATTTCGAGATTACCTACGAAATCGTTACGATTATTTAAAACGACTCTTTGTCCTTTTTTTATAAATTTAAGTCTAAATTAATCGACTGCGGCAAAAAGTCTAGACTACTATTTCATCAATGGGAATTCCCTCTCGTCGATTTCAATAATAAAAAAGAGAAAACAGAACGTGTAAAGAGAAATTTTACAATAATACGAGCCGTAGAAGGGCGATCCTCGAGAAACAAGACGATTCTTTTGAACGGATCCTCCAATAAGAACAAGTTTCAGACCTCAGTCCGCGAATAGACAGTATTATAAGCTCGTTATGCCATTTTCACCAATTACCACCCGAAAGCCTGCGAAAAAGAGAGAAGATCTTGCCGGTAGCATAGTCGATCCTTTGAAACGATTTTTCATAGGAAAAGATCGGAGATACTCTCGTCTTCTTACGGAAATAACTTAATGCTAATAGCTCGCTTCGTTCGATTCGTATTCCTTTTTAAATCTCGTGCTTTGGTACGAGGCTTAAAAAGTATTGTCCTCCTTCGAGCTGGTCGTTCGACGCCGGTTATCCTTAATCGTTCGTGATTTATCTGACTTTACAAGGGAATAAAGGGACTTCTCCTTTCGACGAGCAATAAGTACGATTCTTTTTTTATCTCTCTCTCTCTCTCTTTCTCTCTCTCTTTTTATTCCTTTCTTCCTTCTTTTTGTGTTATTCTTTTTTTCTTATAATCGATTCGCGCATTCTACCTACACAAACGGGCCAACGATTTAACTGCTTCATCCTCGCCCATCTTGCGTTCGTTCCACTCGCGATACTCTTTATCGGATTTATTCCGTTCACGTTGAAAGATTTCCCTCGTTCGTTCGTTCGTTCGTTCGTTCATTCGTTCGTTTCTGGCAGTCTCGAATCAGCGAATAAATTCATGACCTTTGAAGCACGCGACGTTCACGACCTTTATCGAAATAGTTCATTCCCTATTTCGGACGATAGCAATTTCGTCAAGTTAATTACACACTTATGATGTTAATTACATAACGACAGAATGATACCTACCTAGTCGCCGTACGAGCAGAAAAGTAGAATCGATCGTCGTTCCCTTTAAGTTAACGTCGTTAAGTTTCCGCGAATCGGTCTCGTCTATTACCGATTCAATCGAACTCCGAGAAAATCGATGGTCCTTAATTCACGAAACGGCATTCACCGAGTCGATGAAAGCGTTTAACGATATTTCCTCGCGTCGATAACGTTACGGCTTAGACAACGCGATTCTTTATAAAATTAGTACCAAGAGGAATCTAATTTTTTTATTTAATTAACCTTCGAATAACACGAATTCCAATTGTCCGCATACCCCAGATGCACTTGAGACGAGTCTCGTACCCTTCGATATTTCGTCGTAAAGAGGAAGCGAGAAAAATTCGCGATGTGTTCGAACGTGTGCGCGATCAAATAATAATCGAACCGCAAATAATCGAGAAGTGAACTCGCTCGAACGTCAAACCGAATAATTCGAGTTTCTCCGAAGTACATTCAAAAGTACATAACAAAAGCATCGAGAACGAGAAGTGGTATTGAAAAGTTCGTAAGAATGTAGAGGGTTGTTCCAAAGTCAGTTTTCCTTTCGATCTTCTCGAGCCCCCGATTACCTCGTCGTTCCAAACTCGAGAATCGTACGCGTGTGAGCTTCCATTATCCGCGTAGAGGCACACACGCACACTCTCCATACACTAGGTCTCCTAGAAACGTACATAGTCGCTTAGCTAGAAACACCAGAGTCGCGGTAAGTTGGCGTAAAGAGCCGGTACGCGTCCTGCGGTGCTCTATATAGATATATACAGTACGACATTCGAAATGCTGTTACATCGTCGAAGAAGTTGCACGAGTGCAAGTACGGGGAGGGAGAGAGAGAGAGAGAGAAAGAGAGAGGTTAGACAGAGGGAGGAGGGGAAGTGTACGTGACACGAGCGACTGAGTGCTCCGTCAACATCGGCGAATTCTAAGCAGCCACCGTAAGTCTCGAGTGCGCGTTTCCGAATTAAGGATAGAGAGAGGAAGAGAGAGGGGGGGAAGGGTGAAAGAGATCAGGAGAGAGAAAGAGAGGGCGGACTCCTTTTGGTTTCGAGGTCTCTCCTCAAAATGCACGAAACGCAAAGCGTCGTCGCGACACCGTAACAGAACGGGGAGAGGTAGGGAGAGCTCTTTCGACGGCGTTACTCTAAGTAACGAGTCTTTTCCTTCGGTCGAAATTAACAGACCAGGAATGAAACTCTCACGATTCAAAGAGAGATAAAGTCTGTACGAACTGAATACTAATCGAAATTCTGCATTTGCTATCCATCCACCACCGGTATTCCGGCTATCAATGACGAGCAGTATAACGTTTCGTCCATGTACTTTGTAATCCTCTACGACCTAATTATCGTATAATCATCGACGGTTGGTCCAGGCCATTCGCCAAACCCATCATCGTCATCATTCCAGTTCTACCGTGTTACACATTGCAAACGAGAATACGTACGGCTAATGTGATCGAATATCGATATGACTACTACTCGATATGTGGAAATCCATCATCGTTAAACGGCATAAACGATAAACGTTTATTCGATTCTGTAAATAGTACCAAAGGATTTCGTAATTATATATTATCGCTTGAAGTAAACCTATTTACGAAATATTAAATACGTAAATCTCTGACATGTAATGTGATAGAAGCAGAATTTAAAGCACTGATCGCATTCCTTTCGATTTTATTTACTTTTATGTCGAATGTGAAACGTAATAAGAGGGAGGGGCTGAATAAAGGGCGAAAAGACTGCATTTTCTCGGACGATACGCGAAAATTTATTTATGCTTGTCTACCTGGAGCAGTGACTCTTAACCGGTGTTCCTCGGAGCACTGGTATTTCACGAACTTGTTTCAAGTGTTTCGTGAACTTCTATTACAGAGAGCGTATCGAAAATTGTGGTAGAAGGTAAAATAAACCCCCCGAAAGTTATTCCTCGTGTAAATGTAAGGTTAAAAATGTAACGAACCGATTTTTAGTTTCTGTTTTCAATTTTACCTTGTGTTAATAATTTTAGTGTTTCGCAAATTTTGTTTATGATCCAAATTATTCCGTGCCTTCGAAAAGATTAAGAACCACTGACCTAAAGAAAGGTACGTATCGGAGCGAGTACCAAAGCGAAATAAAACGACGAGATATTTGATTTGCGGACGGTAGGGTGGATTCGAAACGAAGCAACGAGGCTAAATGAAGTTAATGATATCAAGCGGCGTGGGTCAAAGGGAGAGGTATCGCTTTCTCTCTCTTTTTTGATTGGTCAAGAGCTTCAAAAGCTTGCCAACTAGTTAGTTGGCCAGGTTATTGCGCGTCCGTGAATTTTCAGAATTACGGTAGTCTAATAAAATCAATTCGTACGTTTACTTATAGGATCACCTTTCCCTGGTAAAAATAAAAAAAAAAATAAAAAAAAACGCGATGCTTTGATCGATCGTCGGCAAATGTGGATATATAATAGCATGGACGAAACTTTTTCTGAAAGAAACGCGATCGGATCAATCGGATACCCATGCAAAAAATCGTTGTCGCTTTTCAGATCTTGAGGTTGACCACGTGGACTGGAAAATATTATCACGGGCGTCGGAGCCTTTACGAGATGTCGCTCGCTTCATTTACATGTTCACACACTATGTTTCTCCTAGTGGTGGAAAAAGGAAAATTGTCTAGACTTTTCTCTCTCTCTCTCTCTCTTTCTCTCACTCTCGAATCGAATCGAATCGAATCGAATTGATGGTATATTACAGCGTTAGAATATAATACTCGTTCTCGCGAGAATACCGTACGTATTTGATGGAGGTGTACAGAGTCCAATAAAAAATGGTATCACGGGATTTACGTAAATCTTTCGCTCGCGCAACATCCTCCGAAAACAGTTTACAAAAAAAAAGGTAAAAAATACACGAATACTCGTTCGGTCAACAACGTCGTGAGAATTTTTCAGATCGTACGTCTCTCGTCGTTCATCCCCTCCCTTCGTGAACGTTGGGACTGGTGACTATCCCAGCGCGCTCGTGAGCTCGTAACACTAAACATCGGTTTATGGTCGCAAGTTCTCTCGCCGAAATATCCGCCGAGAGACGTGGCGCACCGGCGACGAAGTGGCGCGCTCGCCGAGGAGCAATTTGGCGGTAACGTTATATAGGGATAACTTTCAGCGCCATAAAGGCATTTTCCAGGACTACAGGGACGACTTCTTTTTTTTTGTTTTTTTTTTGTACTCCGTTGAGGGAACGAGACGAACGACGGAGCCCGCGGCTCGACCTTAAATCTTCTTCTTTGACAAAACTAGAAAAACGGCAACAAAAAAGACAGGAAAGTGATGGGTGAATTTATAGACGTCATGGGGGCGGGGGAACATTTGCCAATAATTTTCCTGCCAGTATTCGACGCGTTTATCCGTAATACATACACGTACCTATGCATCTCCCGTTCACCGCGAGATAGAAATATGAGAGTGAGTCGAGTGCGTGCTCGACGTTCGACGATCGTAACACCAGCAACAGCAACGAGAACGAAACACAGACAGCAGAAACCACCCCTTTCCCGGTAGTTTCCAGCGACAACGCGCGCGCGCGCGCGGTCGACCCTTCGAACGGACCGTCGATCACGTCGCGACGCATCTGCCGTCCCTTCCGCGCGAGCGTTAGACCCTTCCTTCGATCCGTGGCGGACGATAACGCTCGCGCGATTTCCGCATCAGCCCCGCGTCGATCGCTTCCTCCCGCTGGCGGCGCGCAACCGAGAACGTTAATTTTCCACGAACGCGACGAAACCTTCCTTCGTCGACTGTCAACCCCTTTTTCCGCTCGGTTTTACGCGCCATCGTTGCAGAGGAAATTAGTCGATGCCCTGAAATATTCACAAACGGGGGAGGAAGCGAATCAAAGGGAACGTCGTCTCTAATTTTCGAAAGGATTTTTCATATTTCTTTATAATTCGGGGAAAGCAAAACTAGATTTTTGTAATTCGAATAACGAAAGATGCTTTATATTTATTTTCTTGTAAATAAAGAACTAAAAAAGTGGAGGATAACCTCGTATAGTCAAACCGATCTTCTCTTTTATTACCCCTCTCTCACATTTGTTGGTCAATGCACCTGTATGCACGAACTACGCCCCGTTCTCGGCTCGAGGAACTTTCCATCGAAAATTAGTCTTGTCGTCGGCGTTTCCCTCACAAAGTTTCGTCCCCCGAACGTTATTGAAAAATTGATCGAGCAGCCGAAACAAAGTGCCACCGTCACGCGAGTGTTACAATTTTTGCCGAAATTTTAACGAAAAGAGAGAGAGAGAGAGAGAGAGAGAGAGAGAGAGAAAGCGTTAAACCGGTCTTCGTAGGAAGCTGAGAAAATATTGACTCATCGAAACGTACGGGCAACTGCTGTCTATTGAATTTATCAACGCTCGTTTCCCATCCCTTCTCTAACCCCCCATTGGAATTTCGTTCGAAATGTCCTGGAGTGGAAAAATTTTCTGCGAACGGAGAACGGCCGTTCTTCCGGAATAAAGAAATGATCCATAAAATGTCGAACGAAATTGTTCTTTACGTCAGCCCTTGCTTTCTCTCTATCTTCTTTCTCCTAGCTAGCAAGCAAGCAAGCAAGCAAGCAAGCAATATCGCGGTAAGTCACGATAAGCGTACGCGAGCATAGGTCCCTCCAACTATTTCACGTTTTTTCAACAAGTACGAGAGTATTCCGTAGCCGTTCTCAGTTTTGCTGCATCTCCCTCGTCCCACTTACTTATACACATGTATTTACATACATATACATGTGCAATGCCTTCGGCCCGGTTAGCTGACCACCAACGCACGGGCACCGTTATAAAACCCACGTCATTTTATAGTTTCGTATCTTTGTAGGTATATCGCAGTGCTCGCCCAAAGGGTATTTTCTATAAATACATATATACATATTACCCGTAAATACGTACGAGAGCAGAGTTCGTTGTTATTTCATACGATCCTCGATACTCCGACTTGCTTTCAAGGAAAATACGGTACGATCGCCGAACGAATATTCAAGATTATGTTACACGTGTGTGTGTACGCTTATAAAAGAGTAATGCATCGTCGATTTCTTTTGAAAATGTATGAAAATCGCGAGAGTTCTGCTTACGTCACGTCGCCCACTCGGCTACTACTCTTTTGCGGAGGATAAAAAGATGGCAAGTGCCGTGGCGTTTCTTCCTCGTCGTCATGACGACGCCAATCAACGAATGAAATCGCATTTGCATCTCTGCTTTTCGCTTTCCACCGTTCTACTTCCGGAGACCCTTTCTCTCTCACTCTCTCTCGCATAGTAAGATAACTTATCCGATAAGGCAATCTCAAATTACGATGGCGTACAAATGGTAAAGTCAAAGGTACGAAGATCAAAAGCAGGACGTGTCTCGCCAGGAGATCGGATTGAAAGAAAATAAAAAAAAAGAATCTCTTCGATATCGTAGGATCGTCGTCCCGTAAGAATATTCTAACATTTCGAATAAATTTCAGAATTTGGATATCCCGGATAGAAAATATGTGCTACAAAAAAATTATTAAGATTCCAGTCAATTTTCCAAATCAACGAATTCGTAATTCGTGACTAACGCAGTGTAGCTCGGGCCGATGCTTTAATGCATTATACGTCGAGTTCGCGAGAACGAAATGTAGCGATTGAAACACGTTCAGTCCCGGGAAAAGGTAAGTCTGGAGTGCGTAATACCGTTTGGGCTAAATTCATTTGCCGGAGTGAGAACGTTAAAAGTTTTGTCGCTCGTTTATAACTCCACTCTCCTCCTCCAAGGGGGAAAGAGAAAGAGAGAACGAGAAAACGGTTAAACTTATACATATGCCTACCGATCGATAAATTCGTTTCCATTTTTAATTTGTTTCCATTGTCCATTCGATAGGAATAATGCAGAGTTTTCAAGCACGCTGACTCTGATCCCTTCAAATTCATTGCCCATACTGATTAGATATTAAATCGCGATAATTATTTAACCGTTAGCTATAAAAATAGATCGATCTGATAATAAAATAAGGAGAACGATCGATATCGTCCCCCCTACATACAGAAAATGTTATCTCACGCCAACCCTTATCCTTCGTAAGGGTAGTTTAATCGCGGATGCACTCAAGTATTCGTTTCCTCGAAGCCGCGATCTATAGTAGAGAGCCAGAAGCGTATCGAACTCTCCTTGGCCTAATTGCTAGAATTATAGATACAAGACCTTCCCTTCGTACCTGCTGTGTACGTAACTCTGGGAGGTCATTATCGTACGTCCAGTGTGCTCTCACCTGCCGCGAATCAGGGTTAATGATTAATCGATATCCGGTCTAATAATTAATTTCATTCGACTGCCACACTCCCTCCCTCGAATAGTTTCGTGGAATTCCTTTAATGCGACCGTAACGGGTGCAATTATATTATTGCTTGATATTTTTAAATGAATACATTCGTGACGAATAGCGTAGGACGTTCGGCCAGATAATAGTTACCTGGCTGAACAGCCGCATATTTAGCGAATGACATTCATTAATTTTAATTATAACGAAATTATAATTAGAGTTATTGATTAAAGAATTTTTAATTAAACGCGACATTGAATAGTTTCCATTTACTTTGCTCTATTATTCAGACAGTGGGGAAGGAAACTGTTAACGTTATTGTCCTATACCTTTTATTTTACACTTTGATTTAAGCTTTTATTATTAAAGTGACAAAGAATGTTTTTACCACATGAAACCTCTACCTATGTCGGTATATTATTTATTATTTAGAAAAAAGTACTCCATTAAATATCCATAATCTCTCCGCTTATTAACATTTGAAACTATTTCGTATGCATGTCGGACAGTCACCAAACACTCGTCGCAAAACTAAAACTTAACCCTTTATTTTGTAGTGCTCGTAAAGTGGCTCATCTCTCGTCTAATATTTATGAGCAAAGTCGAAAAGGGTTAACGTTTCGGAAGAAAAAGAAGAGAGAAAAGCGAACGAAGCGCGGTCGAAAAAGCCGAGTACGTTTATAAAGACGGATAGATTTCGGTGGGTTTGACAAATCGATGGAAACTCCAGGGCAACTTTTTCCCCACTGACTGTTCCCGAACTTGCCTCCACTTTCTCGTAACTTTCTAGCGTGGCAGGAGCCAGTAACAGCAACAACGGGCCACCGTGAGTTCCTCTTCTTCTCCTCTCTTCTTTTCGCTCTTCTTTTCTTGCTCTACTTCGAAGCGACCATTTCACTCTTGGCCAAAGGAAAGCCACGGTTACTTTTCCCGAGGTTATCTCTTTTTCACGAAAAATACTCTCGGTCCGCGCGAGACGCGAATGAGACGACTCGGACGTTTGTCAGAAGAATGGACACACACCGTGCTTTCTTTATTACGAAAGCGCGTTCGCTTCCCCGTGCGAGGAGAGTCTCGCGATTTCTCAAGCCGGCTTTAAATTTCATCCTCGTTTTCTACGACGCATTGCTCCTAGCTTTTTATCCTCCTCTTTCCACCCCACTTTTTCTCCTTTCTCCATGAGATTATTATTCTTATTCGCAAAGCTCTTTTGTATTTTTTGTACCCGCGAGTGTTAAGCAAACTGAGATGAGTAGGTGTATTAAAGATTTTTTTTTTATCAGAGATAAATGTCGGATATGACATTAAGAACTATAAAAAAAAACTCGGAATGTGTTTATGTATTTCTCTCTCTCTCTCTCTCTCTCTCTCTCTTTCTCTTTCTCTTTTATTCTCGTCTAACAAGAGATATCTCGACCAACGATTAGTTTTCACTCAGACTTGTTTGTTTCCAATATTCCATTATCGAAACGAGAGTAGCGTCCATTTACATCATCGAACGTCACGAGAGATAGAGATATAGGGAGGGATGAGAAAAAATGCGCAGCATCGCAATCTTTGACGTGACGCGTTTAGCCCCAGGAGGGGGGAAGAAATGAAGGGAGACTAAATCTTTAAGTGGCATCGAAATGTCGTCGATAGTGAGCCGAAGCTCGCTCGCGATTGCGCGTTACGGTATTGTAAGGTCGCTTGCGTTCGAGTAATTAAGGTCGAGCAAACAGAGGGATAGTACGGTAACGAAACAGAGAGAAACAGAGAGAAAGAGCGGGAGAGAGAGAGAGAGAGAGAGAGAGAAATGAAAAACATCGTTAAATTCGATTCGATCAAAAAAACAATAAAAATTAATTATTTAATCTTCATGACTATCTAATTTACAGTTACAAACAATCGTTTATTTTATTAATTTACTTTTTTCTTCACAAAGAATACCGGCACTAGCAATAAAAAACAGTGGAGATTGATAAATGCACGTAGATTGAAAAAATCAGCTTGCGTACAAATCCGCAACACAGTGAGACATTTTCATCTCCTCCATGGAAATGTATAAGACAATGTATAAAGCGTTTTGAGATTTAACCTACATACATACATAGTACGTACTCTGATGTTTCGACGTAGCGCCTCGCGCTAACGCCATAACTCGAACGACAAACATCGCGAGCCTCGATTCGTGTGAAATGATTCCAATGACTAATTGTAAACGTTAAATTTATTTAGCGCAAAAATATACATCTAACAATTAACTACCGCTAGTATGTACGTTCTATACGTTTCGAGTAGATTCCGTCGATGCACGTTATATTTCGCGTTGTCGAGACGTCCACCGAATTATTCAGCTCAAAACCGAACGTTTCGCTTATGAATTGACTTATGAATTGAGGCAAAGAAAGCAGACGAAACGTATCGAGAGTGAGTAAGAGAGAATATAACGGTCGCCCTTTGTTTC
>JAIFRP010000031.1:6983139-6996449 GCA_032403825.1 Odynerus spinipes | reverse complement strand
TCTCTCTCTCTCTCTCTCTGGAGGCCGCATAAATTGAGAATCGTTCTTGCCAGGAAAGCATTCAATTAGTCCGTAGTCGGGTGGACGGGGGAGGAAGGTAAAGAGAGAGAAAGAGAGAGGGAGAGAGGAAGAAGAAGAAAAGAAAAGAGAAAAACGAAACAACCGTTAGACGAGGGAAAACCTAAAACCCCGTGCTTCCGACTTCGTTTTCAACGTTAAGAAGAGAGGCTTAAGTCTTCGCGGAAGCAAACTGACTATTTTAACGCGGAAAGAAAGAGAAAAGAAAGAGAGAAGGAAGTAAGAAAAGAGACAGGACAAATCCTCGCCTTACTCTTAAGTATAATTAACGGTGCTGATCACAAATTGAACGTCCCAGGGCGGGGAAGTAAAACGTTCCTCGAAGATAAAACTTCTCCCGCGTCTAACTCACTCTTTCTCTCTCTTTTCTTTCTTTTTAACGAAAACGGATCGGGTTCGCGTTAAACGAAAGCACGCCATTTAATATCCGGCACGTCGTTACGACGCGGCTCGTCGACTAGTGCTTGTTCACCGATATGACCGCTAAATCGTTGTCGCGTCGATCGTAATGAATACGTCGGACGAGCTCGCGAGCGTATATTAATAATTTATCATTTCGACGAGCCGGTGTGTGGTACGTATCGTAAAACGAAATAGACGGCGTAAAACGTTAACGCCTTCCGGAGATGAGAGTGTTGGCTCGCGTACGAAGTCACCAATACTAGTACCAACGCGTGCCGTAGCTAGAATTGGCAAAAGAAGAGTTTCCCGGCTCGTCATAACGTTTTTCTTTCCATCCTGCGAACTTCCGCGTGTCCTCGCTAAGGAAAGAGAAAAAGAGGAGCACGGTTTGTAATTAATTTCCACGACACGGCTAACATAATATCCGAGCACGCTTCCCGTTAATCTCACTTTTTCTTTTTTTTTTCTTTTTCTACCTCGTTGTCTAAAAAAGGAAAGAAAAAGAGAGGAAAAGAGGAAGAAAAATTCTGACCTTCATAGTATCACAATCGTCCTCATGCGCAAGAGCACCCTCTTCTTTGTGCTCTCTCTCTCCCTCTCTCTCTCTCTCCCTGTTTCCCTTCGAGATTGCTTTTAGAAATTTTACGGCACGTACCACCACGGCGCGCATCCGCGACTTTCCTTTCCCTCTAATTCCACGGATTAAGGAGATCTCATTACGCGGACTCGCAATCGCCCGCGAGCGACGCACGAACGTTGAACGTGGAGAACGAGGCCGATGAAAGTGATATTCTACTTCAAGTTCGTCGCGAGAAATGATCTAGATGAATATTAAATAGACGGAAAAATTTGAAAAATTCGAGATTACGAAATTTATAGCCCTCTTCGATCTCAGATATATTTTTTATATACTTTTACGATATATTTAAACAAAAATGCAAAAACAATAAGAAATAGAATCTTAAAGTGACACCATATCGTGTCTTCCGGTTCCGCACATTCGCTCGTCTCCTCGCGAAATTCTTCGAGCGAGAAAGAATGGTATTTACCCATCGTTCCTTCCTTCATTCGTTCTTGCAAAACGTTCTTCTATCAAAAGACGAAACAGTGGAAAATCGCGTGCCGCTTTTCTCTCGTCTATCGCCCGGTAACGGGGGACGATAAGTTCGCCCCTCCTTCCTCACCCTTTCTTCCAGTTTGCAGCATCCGCTGAATTATTTCTCGAAGTAATGAACGAGAGTAAATTTGCTTAGGTGGATGGAGGGCGAGAGCAGAAATAGAAGGGAAAGGAAAATGGCAAACAGAGGTCGCGTACCTACAGTGTATTTCGGTAAGGCACGCTTTGACTTTCGTTGAGATTCTAATCCTAATCTTCTTCTAACGTCATCTGGAATTCGCCAAATCGATCAGAAAACATTTCATAAAAACAAATTAATTTCGTAAAATGAATGAACCCCTTAGTAAAAAAAAGTTCACAATTTTTTTACTTTTAACAAAAGCTAACAATCTTTTTTATCGACTAAAAATAATTTGGGCTGCAAAGGGTTGAATCAAGAAATTATATTCTTAACGCGATAAACATTACCTTTATCTTCACTCATTTACAAGTTAAATGTTACGAGGGAACCGGTGCGCCTGTGCGTCACGACCAGAGGTAAAGGTAGTGAGAAAGAGGCCGCAAATAGAAATCGTACGATAATCTTGCCGCTTTCGAATCCAGCGACGTTATCCGGTAAGATCGCTACTTCGCGCTTCGCACCAGGATAATTTATTATTGCAGCGAGCCACGAGTACCTACTCGTGCGTTATCGATCGGGACGCTTTCGACCTTCTTCGGACTTTACGAGTCACCCTTGTTTTCATCGAAATTCTAATTTCTAATTTCTAACTTGTTGCATTAAACAAATAAAAAAGAGAATCACAAAGTCAATTATCTTTTTTGGAATAAATAAAAACCTCGTTAGTTCGTGACAAAAATTTTTCCCCAAGTTTTTGGTATTTAACGTCGGATATTAATTATCAGACCGCGAAGTCTCATTACGAGTAATAATTGTGCCACGAAAAGAAAAGCTCGTCGTGGCTAATCGGAAAGCGAGCAAGAGGGAGGGAGGGAAGAAAGAGAAACTTTTTGTCGACGTTACAACGAGGTCCTCCTTCTTTTTATTATCATTATTATTATTCTTTTCAAAGGTGCTAAGCCGTTTCATCGACGCGGTACTTTCATTCCGACTGAACGAGTTACGTGTCTGAGGACTGTTACAATGGATATTGTAACGAGTGCATTCCCGCGCGCTACGAAATTATCCCTTCTCCTTTTTTCTTTATTTTTTTCATTTTCTTCTCTCGCCTTCCCTTTCGTTCTCCGTATTTTTTCCCCGGTGTCGTAAAAAAGATCGGCTTGAAATGAAAATTCTCGCGGTGTAATCCACGATTATTAAAACGATTCACGACGGCCAAGATCGTGCGTCGAATAAAAGGAATACGGACGGAAGGGATGGAGTTTATTTCGATCTTCCTAATTTTCCGATCCATTCGCGAAAGCTTTCCTGAGCGTAAAAGGTAGCGATAAAAATCAGCGTTGGAGTACACGTTGCCCCGTGTAATTCGTTGCGAATACGTTCGTAAGGCACGTTCCACTGTTTAGCATAGAAATAGAGACTCCGAGCTTTTCTTATTTTCAAGCGAGTTAAATGGATTTACAGGCTCTCGAAACGTTCCCCCGAAAGAAGACGAACGGTGTGGAAGAAGTCTACAAGAAAAAACGAACGAACGAGTCGAGTGTATGTACGCGTATGTATGTATGTATGTGTGAGAAAAAGAGGGGGGAGAACGAGTCGATTGTATGTAGGTGTATGCATTTATGTGTGAGAAAGAGAGAGAGAGAGAGAGAGAGAGAGAGAGAAAATCGGGAAAAGGGGAATAAAACGGTCGTCAAATCTTTTTGTCGTACCGCGGTCGCAAAGTGAGTGCATAATGTCGGACGTCGAGAGGCGACTTTTCCCTCGAACGTGATTTTCGTTGAAAGCAAGGTGCCTCTCTGTCTCACCGGGAACGAGCCCTTTGACTTCGACGATCGTCGCTACAACACGACAATACCCGGATCACTGTCGTCCGCAGCGACGCAAGGTGGAACACGCGAAAACACCGATAAAAAAAGAACGATAAGGGTGAAAACTGGATGCTGTTCGTTGAAAATCAAAAGAACCGCTCGGTGAAAGCCGCGTTTTGGTATAGTGGACAACACCCACTTTGTCCATCCAAAATGAATTCGAGAATCCAATGACGCGGGGATAATGGTCCGCGAAATGAAGTGCCTTCGATTATTCTCGGGGACCTAAAAGCGAGATATTTGTGAGATAAATAAGAACGATCGTGTGCAGATATAACGCGTGTTATTTTAATACACGTTATTTGCTAATGGTGAAGTGAAATGTTACATATGTATATTGCACGGGTTTGCTTAAAAAATAATGAATAAGTACCCTAATTTCTGTTCAGCATGTACGAGTTAATTGTTCGTCCCCTGACCGTATTTACGCGTAAACGACTAACAACATAAGCTGCATTGTCGACAATCTCCTTGTCTAGCGTTTCTTCGTAGAGAGATGCGCGGACGCTCGTGAAGTTTTGTCGGGTGCATAGTAAACTAGAGCTAAACACGACGGAGCATAATGAAGCGTAATGCAGCGATAACACATTGCGCGTAGTACATACGTAATGCGCTTGCGGGAAACGAGTAGACCCTTCTAACGTTCCGCGTATCTACCTTCCAAAATTGTCTAAGCTCGTGATCATTAACATTTGAAACGGCATAAGTTTCTAGGGCTTACGCTGCTTTAGCTTTTGGTTACAAACAAACCGAGAACTCGTTAGTTATCTTCGAAAATGAGAGCCGTCCTTTCACAGCATCGACGTGTAAATTATTGCTTTTGCTTATTCATTAATCGTGTGTGTTTATGCTATCGAAATACATATGTCAATATGACGGAACACGGTTGAATGTCGTTAAAAAATAATGTGCTATAAATTGTACATGATCGTTTGATTAATGTAATCAATATTACGTAATTAAATTTATAGGCAGCATGAACTCGTAAAGTTTTGAAAAGAATAGGTACAATATGCCGTAAAAAATTTATCGGTCTTTTTCAAGTTTCTAGGAATTACTCGAGTCGCCCTCTCGTTGATAACACCCAAGAAAGAGTTTCTGCCGGTAAAACAGCAATTGAAAACATATGGCGTGCCTACTCTGCGACGCTACTTCAGCAGGAATGTGCGGCGCACTCTTGACACGTCGACATCTGTGCACCGAACGTTCGAAAAATATCAAATAAATAGAATGATCTTTGAACTTGTGTGTCAGTGATAATAATATAAATCGTACTTAAATCGCAATGTTGAACAAGTTATCCTGATTGAAGGTCTACAGCGTATTGAATCACGGGTTTGTGATTGACATGCCGCTACATTGGATTCTACCTACGATTTTTTCCTTGGTATTTTAGAATCTTATAATACAGTGTGATTCATGAAGAATGTACTAAATGAAATTTAACGGAAGTAAATTATCTGCCCGTCAAAACCTGATGACGATTTCTTCTAAGAATGAAGCTAATTCAACATGACACCGTGTACTATTTTCATATTTTATTTATTATCTCCATTTTTACTGGAGCGCTTTCCCAAGATTTTCTGAATGCTCAGGTATATCCACGCGTGTTTTTACATTTTGTTCAGATAAGATATTTATAAAAGTTACACCAAGATGTATAAAAATATGGTAACTTTGATTCTACCATTTCAGAAAAAGGTAATTCGCTTGCCAGAAACAAAATTTAATTTTAAGGAATATTCAGAATATCCTGATAACACAGACAGAAATGTAGGTCCTCAGGTGCCACAATGGAATGAAATACTTTCGATAAATCATAATGTACAAGCACAAAATGTCAATAGCCTCAATTCAGAAAGGCCCACGCAATCTTCAGATGTATTAGATCCAAGTGAGTGCTTTATATTCATAAAGATAATTTATTATATTCACTGTTTTATATATTATATTATCTATAGACATAGAATGGGATTCTCAATGGGCTTCCAATTTGAAGCTAGGACAAGTATCCGGAGTTTCGCTGCATCCAAATGGAAATATAGCAGTATTCCACAGAGGAAGCCGAACTTGGGACCAAGATACGTTTAACAATGAAAATAGATTTGACCCTAATAAAGGCCCGATAAAACAGAATACTATTCTCCTATTGGATAAGACTGGGAAAAAGTTGTTACAATGGGGTAGAAATATGTTTTACTTACCCCATGGACTGACGATAGATTTCAATGGGAATTACTGGATCACGGACGTTGCCTTACACCAGGTGTTGAAATTCGATGCTAGCGATATAGAAGCACACTGGGAAGACCTAAAAAGAGATCAATACAATACAGAATTAGTAGAGGTCGATACTCATGATCCAACTGCCTTATTTAAACACAGTATTATAAAACCATCTCTGATTCTTGGGAAAGCTTTTGAACCTGGCAACGACGAAGTAAGATTTTGCAAGCCTACAGCAGTGGCGGTACAGTTAAATGGAGATTTCTTTGTTAGCGACGGTTACTGTAATTCTAGAATCATTAAGTTCAATAAAAAAGGTGAAAGAATTTTGCAATGGGGCCGTCACTGGGGTATAACAGGTAAACATTTTTTTAATTACAAAAATATCTAGAATATAAGTCCTTATCTTAATACCCCTAAACTATATCTGTTTGGTTTTCAGAATTTGTATATAGCCAACCACCACCACCCAGTGCATTTATCATACCACATGCATTAGCTTTGGCTAATGACCCCGACTATATTTTTGTTGCCGACAGAGAAAATGGAAGAGTATCCTGTTTCTTTGCTAGTAACGGCACATTCCATAAGCAGTACAAATATTCAAGAATTGGTACAAAAATATACAGCGTAGCATACGCTCAAGGAAAAATTTACTTAATCAATGGACCTGACTCATTTGCAAACGAGCCTGTACATATAAGTGGTTTTATCATAGACATTAATTCTGGAAATATATTATCACAATTTGCTCCTCAAGAAAAATTAAGCAGACCACATGATATAGCTGTAAGCGAGGATGGATCAGAGATCTATATTGTAGACCTAGACACAGCCAAGATATACAGATTTTTACAAAGTAAGTAAATTTGAATATAATATAAAGCAATGGGTATAGTTTACTTTATCATTATATATTGTAGAATCAACGGACGCTAGTAAAATAGAAAATACTATGCATTCATCGAATCGTCATCCACCTGCTCCCTTAACAGATATAAATTCTGAAGATACATCCAGTACAAAAAATTCGATGCCAACTTTAATATTAACTCTTGTTACAACTGCTATTATTCTTATCACTCTCTGTGTGGCTACTGCAGCTGTAATAGCAAGATGTCAAAAAAGAGGTAGATCGCGTAACTATGGAGAGGCTAATGTGGAATTTAAAAGATTAGTCGAATAAGAATTTATTTTTTAAATAGTGTAAAATTTTGCAGCATAACTATATGTGCATGCCTCTTGTGAAGCTTGGGACGCATGTGCTCATAATGTGATAAACAAACTTTTATAACTTTTATTTTCTTATGCACTTGATGTTTCAATTATGTTCATTAAAGCTAGCTTTAGTTATTTTTTAATCGACATGAATGTGTATATTATTTTACTTTTCAGTAGATATATTCCTGCAACTATCTTGCCAATTTTGTATTAGAGCGGTAAGAGACACGGCACTTAATGCACAGCATTGGCACGATACTCTCTATAATTGTTTATTATTCCACCTCGTATACACTACTATTTATTTATGTTATTTATAATTTCGTATATTGTACAAATATAAATTCTTTTAGCTCAAAATTATACGTTCTTTATTTATCTGTATGAATTTTTTTATGCGCTTCCTCCTCACATAAAAATTTATCCTCCTCACAAAAATATTATCTAGACTGTAAACTTTTTTTATGTCACAGGGTGTTTGTTAATGATGCGCAAGAGAATGCGCTGGGAAGCAGAAAGAAGAGAAACCTTTAAACTTTCTAGTCTACTTGAAAAACGAAGAGGCAGAGGTTTCAAATTTTTTGAGAAGCGGCCGAACAAACGGGACTTCAGTAAATTAAACACCGAACCAGAAACTTCAGAGGACGAGCGTCCCGAGAATAGTTTAAACATGATGATTTAAGTACTTACGTTAGGAAATAATCCATGAAAACTACTCGAAAATTATGTAAAACAGTTCTAAAGTGAACGCTTGAGAATTGATCAATGACGAAATCAATTTTACTCGCAAAAATCTAACGACGTAGAAAAATTCATCGAATATCTACACTTACTCTTCGTTATCAGTATATACGCTTACAAAATGCGATACTTAATTAAACAAAAATGATATTTCTGGTGGATTAATGGAAAAAAACTTACCCCTTTCGTGGATCAGCGGAGGGAGTTCTCGTTCAAACGCGAACAATAGCGGAATAAAATTGACCAATCAACGATCAACGATCTAATTCGAACGATTTTGTTATCGCTCTTCTTATTGGTCGAAATTTAGAAGTGACCGTTACGTACATTCGTACGTCGAAATTTCGCACGAGCGGTTACAGCTATTTTGAGGAATAAAAGGTAAACAATTGATAACAAATTTTTAAACAATATAAATGGTATAAAGGTATGAATATTCGAATTCGTAAATATAAAAAACATCAATTTTATCAGGATGTGATGCATAAAAAAATGGAATATGACCGTTTTTTCTTCGTAATTTGTTTAACTGTCCCGTGATGTCGATGTATATATCAGTATTTCGAAAGATCATACACACTACTATAAGTACTAACAAATATTTTAAAGGAAAGGCTGTAAAAAAATGAAATTATTATTCCTCTTATTCTCGTACTATAATACGATCTCTTGAGATATACATTAACCCCATTGTCAAATATAAAGTTTTACATGTACGTCTTTGGAATTGATCTGATTCGATCGTAAAGCTCTTGGTATATTGTACATACATGTAAAACATGATGCCGATTGAATAATAAGAATTTTGTCGTGTTCGAAATAAAACAAATCTAGTCATGGATTATCGTCGATAAGTTGATAAAACGCACATAAAAGTAATCGTCGGTAAAACAGCGAGTATGCATGGATAAGATAGATCACCGATTATCGACTTGACTGTTGATAAAAGCGTTTAGGAAAACGTGAGGCGGTGGCGTGGTAACCCCTAGGCCGTTTGAAACGAATTTTCTAATCGAAGAATATGGACATTCTCTGTCGCATGTAAACGAGTTTTTTATTCGTGCTTCTAACTTTTTCTATTCCTATCTTTGTGACTATTCGTATTCAACTTGTACGAAAAATATCCGAAAGTTAAAAATCCTAATCTCACGTAAATATAAGACTCGCAGGTTAAAGTTTAAGACGTTGATCATCATTGAATACTTAAAGTTCGTTAATTAATAAAATCTATGTCACGCAATGGTATATATACACACAGTATTACAGTGACATATCGTATTAACATTAGTCAAGTTCTCTAAGATCGTTTGAAACAAGCGCTTATTTAAGTGTAGCTAACACGAGTGTCGATATACATATAAGCAAATTGACTAATTCAGCTATTCACTAAACGACGACTGCATCGTAACGATTAACTGCTTTACAATCTCTATTTAACTGTTCCTCTAACGCGATCTATAATTCTATATAGTCTATTTGACTATTACTATAACAAAATAACTATCGATAAAGTAATTAATTCCTGGATTTAAAAAAGAAGCAACTTTGACTAATCTCGTTCGCGAACGATGTTCTTCTAGTACCTGAATATAACCCAATATCTGATCTTTGCGCCTATCTTAATACCACTCGAAATACACGATAAGTTTTAATCGTTTCCGTGTTCTCCCCTTCAACGTTATATACTGTGCGTACACATCGTTACGATAACACAAGCATCATCGTACCTGTACCCGCGTATTCAAATATATATTTTCAATAAGATCCTGTGTCCTTCTTTTATTTATTATTTATTAACATAATAATTGAGGGCCAACACAGAACGCAACGTGCCTCGACGTACTTTGTTAATGATTTATTTTACACATTTAGTTGACCTCTATACACAACTATACAACGATGAAAATTAAAATTCATCTATTTATCACTAAAGACGATAAATGGGATCTGTGACAAAGGTGCGAGACGAAGTCAGTCCACTTCCTTTCTTTTTTTTTCTTCTTCCGTTGCTTCTAACACTGTTTTCTATGAAGTATATCGTATTTATTTGCAAACGCTTTTTTTCTTTATGACTGGAGAGCCTTCGGTGGCGCGGGAAACAACGCGAAACGAATTCTCTTAAGTAACACACACGCACGCACGCTCAAGCGAGGAAGCGCGTTTTAAAAATCGGAGTCTCGTGGTGATATAAATGCCGAATGTGCGGATAATAACGTACCTCTTTCTTTCTCCCTCTCACGCAGCAAACACGCAGACGCACACTCACGCACTCTTTCTCCCTCAGTATCAACCGTAATCGATTTACACACGTACGACAAAATAAATAAATAGCTCGTAGATTCATTTACAAGTAACAATATGCTCGCACTAGCGATCGCCGTTCTTTCGACAATTGCATGTTTTTTGCGAATGAAAGACCGCAAATGTGATTAGAAATTCGCATAATGTAGTGTTCGAAGAGACGGGATTCTAAATAGAACAAAAATCGTCCCGAAATTTGATCAAACAAATATACGTATGTACTACGATCGTCGAGCGTAAATAATATCGGTTTGTTCGTAAGGGTTGACTGGTAGGAAAAGGATTGTGGGTTGCGAATCCAGGGGGATGGTCAGCTCTTAATTCTTTTCGCCGAGCGTGACGGAAAAATATCGAAATCGGACAGAAGATAGAGAGAACCGTCGTCCGCTCGCGTTTGTTCGATCATTTTTTTTTTTTCATCGCAAATTCTTTTCTTCTTCTTCTTTTTTTGGTTTGTACATTAAAAATCGTATACGTTCGTAGTAATACACCGACAACTTGCCTATTATTAGCTTTATATTTATCGTTAATTCTCACCTAAGACCTACCGTAAATTCGTAACTAGAATAGTCGTCGACCGTCGTTGCCGTTAACACGCGGATCGGTTATTATCGGTACGCCGCCATTGATGATGTTCTTGTAATAATCAGAGAGTAGTAGCTCGTAGTCGTCATCGTCGCCATTTTCAAAAAAGAAAAGAAAGAAGTAAGGGTTGAAACGAGTCGACGACACGCCTGGTAAATATCACAATGTCCAAGTATACTCAGTTATTATAGTAAATCTCCTCTCGCGATGCACGGATGATAAGGTCGCGTTTTATCGTTCACACGATCCTCGCTTTTTATTTTATCGTATTTAGGTACTACCTTAATTAGAGACGTATACTTTATATATACTTACAGACCTTGCGTCTCGGTGACAACAACTCAACGATCTAGAATTATAGCGTTTCTAATAAGATTATCTCGTAGGGACTCGTAGACACGGAGAGGTGCGATCGAAACTTTTCTCTCTCTTTCGAGAATTTCGAAATCTTCAACGATGCCACAGATCTATCGAGTTCGTCTCATATTCTCTCTTTCTCGTTTCACGACCGATCCCTTTCTTCGTCGTCGACGTGTCTCGACGTATCCTCGTCGATTCTCTTCCTATTGACTTTTGCAAATCTCGAGGAAACACGTCGAAATACATAGACGAGCCAAAGCGACGCGTCGTTTGCGAAACCGACCTTAATTTATGACCTTTCGTACGTCTTCAAAAGCGACGCGATCACCGAACAGGTTGGCCCGGTCATAATGACATAACGCCTAGCACAAAAGGTGTGAGCGAAGGGGAAAAAAAGTAAAAAGAGGTATCAACGTCGAAAGACAAAATAACGTACCGTAAAACCGGTCCGTCTGTGGATTTAGGATATATCGTCATTGATGTTCAAGAGAAAAGAACATAACGGAGGAATACGTTCTCTCGGCACCGGAGACGATTTTCGGCACGGTCCGACACCGATCGACCAGATCCGTAGCATTCGCGCGATAATGATCAAAAAACGAATAAGTATGATATCGATAATACCTGTCACGTCAATTCCTTAACATATATTTACAACGTCTCTTACGTGGTAACGCTTCAGCAACGAACCTAATCATCGTTTACCGAAAACGCAATTTTTCTTTTTCGTAATCACCGTATACCGTAATACTAAGAAACTCGTCGTATACTTTTTTCTCGCGTAACACCTTCCGCCGATCGAGTCTCGAGGGTCGACGCTCGAATTATTTCAATTTTCCAAATCGCACGTTGAACTCGCATCGATTGCCTATTTCTTCTTCTTCTTCTTCTTCTTTTTCTCTTTTCCTCTTCTATAAACGACCAACGGAGGCTCGAACGCGAAGACGAAAAAATCGGTGTCCTCGAAGAATCGCGATCACTTTCTCTACGATTTCACGAGTTTCCTGTTCTTCGTACCGTCACGAGACGCGCTGCCTCCTCTCGCAAGCAAAATGGCCGCCGTGCGTAGTAGTTTCCAATTTGTGGCTTCAGTACGCGGAGTTGTACTCCATTCCATGCGTGTACTGCGGCGGACCCGACGGTGGCGGATGCGGTTGCGGACTATACTGCTGCGAGGTGTCCGAGGCTCGACGCCTAAGCGCGACGATGCTGTGCGCGCCTCTCCATCCCGACGCCTCGTCCGCGTTCACCTCGCCACCGACACAAGATAGACCGCTTCCTGCCGCTGCGGCACCGCCACCACCGGAACTCGAACCCGGTGAACCTTGCGCGCAGTTCAACGCCGAGCCCAAGCCACCTGCTTGACCTCCACCCACGGACGATCCTCCTGGTGGTGAACCTCGCGATGCTGACACGTGCACGCCTCCTATTAAGTTTAAGAAGATTCTTTAGAATTTATGAGATGGGTCGATGATTAGAGAGCGATTAGATAAAGATAGGAATTTATTTCAGGAACTATTAGGTTCGGTGTGTCCCTTCACTGATTCTTTGCCAAGTAGAATCAGATTACATACATCGTTCCTAGAATTAATAGAACATCTTAGTTCAAATAGACAAAGTCTCGAACGTCTAGAAAAACCGAAGTCGACGATGTTTACAAAACTTTAAGTAAAGACCACGTTCATTCGTCCGTCCAGTCGCGAAGGCTCCTGGCAGGTAGCAAAAGGGCAATTTAAAAGGGCGGTATCGCAGGACGCACGCAAAGGTAGTCCGGCTTCTACAGCGAGCGGTGATATTAATGCGGTAGATTCACAAAGTGCGTGGGTCGTGCTACCGAGCGTCGTAAAACACTCGCCGTTGGTGGCCTCCGAGGAGGAGGTAGGACAAGAGAGGGCGAGGGAAACTTTTTTATGGCGGCTCGAGTTTGCGGAGGAGGCTGCACCCTTTCCGAAAGCTCCGATGAAAGAATGGGGATAGATAATAACCACGGTGTTTCTTCGTTTACTTTGCACCGAACTCCAGACGTGTTTTGTGTTCTCCGTATGGAATATTCGATTGTGAAGAAAAAATTATCCAATTTCTTCTGATTTATTTGTTTAATTAACCCTAGATAAGTAAATATTCGTTTCATAGTCTACCGACATTGCCACATTTGCGAATTAGAGATGTTCCCGAATGACTTTTCAAATCTACCAAAATTGCAAACGTTAATTTCTACTTCTTTTCTACTTTTTAGTTAATGACTAATAATATATCTCTTAAGTCGTGCTAATTTGTTTGACATAAA
>JAIFRP010000031.1:6956589-6983087 GCA_032403825.1 Odynerus spinipes | reverse complement strand
AAATATTCGTTTCATAGTCTACCGACATTGCCACATTTGTGAATTAGAGATGTTCTAGAGTTAAGCAAACCAATCTTTTAGGAATACCCTACATCGTACAATAGGAGAACTATGAATCCCATAAAAAATAGGGCACCGGTAGATGCTAGTTAATAGGTAGGTACCTCACGAATGAACGAAGAAGTTGAAATCGATTGGAGCGACGGTTAAAAAGTTCCAAAGTGGAACTCACTGATCGTAGCTCTCGCGGCGCTCTCGGTGCTAATTATCATTGAAAACCGAAAAAAGATAGCGCTGCTCTAAAAGCTGTTTGCCCTAGGCATTACCGGAGAGCGTAAAAGGCGAATGGTAGCCGGTGAAGAGAGAGAAAGAGAGAGAGAGAGAGAGCCCGGTCACCCTGCTTCGAAGTCTAACGCGGTAACGTTCGGCAACGTTAAGCGTCGTTCACACGTGCGAGCTCGCACGCTAAAAGCACACACTCGCGAAACAGACTCTTTTCTCTCTTGCTTTCTTCTTTCCTTCCATCATCTCCATTTTCTTCCATTCTTCTCTCTCTCTCTCTCTCTCTCTCTCTCTTTCCCTCGTTGCTTCAGCGGACCCAAGCTGGTAGGACGATAATGCGCGATAATTGACACCACGTTGTACGTGTTACGTACGAGCGTAAGTCGCTGGCTGACTCTGCCTTGCGTTAAGTAGACCCTCGGTTGAGGTTGTGAAACTGTGTTACGCCTGTGAGACGATCAGAAATTTTGTCAGCACCATCGAGAAAATTTGGATCGACGATTAGAATCTAACGATGGATATAGAATTTATCTGATGACGATGAAGATCACGTTACGAGTATAATATCGATAAGTTAGGTTATCAGAGGACATCATCAGTTCCGCGTGTTTAGGGACAAAGACGGGAGCGTCGAATTGTCGAAAGAATAAGTAGACTTTTCGGGAAACAAAGGATCATTCGAATATACCCTTCCTCGAGAGAGACGCAAGGTCCCCGCCAGGGGCGAAGCGTAACTCTCAAACCAAGACAGGTTGCATCGAGATGTTATGGTAAATATACAGCGAAAGATCTCGCACCTAGGTGCGAGACCAGCCTCGGAGTTTGCCTGCGTAAACAGACGGGAGGATGAAGTTTATGTTTCTGTCTCAAATTCCTTACGTGCAGGCGCATAACCCCTTCGGAATGATAATGCACCGTAACGTTTAACGACTTCGTCAAAGACACGCTTCTCGTTCTCTATCTTTCTCTCTCTCACTATCCGTCTCTCTTTCCTTCGATGCTGTTTGCACACCGTCTTTTTTAGAGGATCACAGTCCGAAAAGTTTGGCAAGACGATTATCGAAGTGTCCATAAGCGTCCACGTTCGAGACGCGACCGAAAATTCGTGTTTAACTTCGAGATATCTCAACGCTTATTCACTGACTAGTAATAGAGACTTTAACTGCACATTAATAGTTAACACTCGCGTAGGAAAGACACGAAAGGTTATATAATAATTAGTAAACACCGTTCCAAACTGTATTTGCACCGATTCGCGTTTTCGTTCTCAATAATATCGTGCCTTTCCAAACTCGAATCTTTCCATGTTGAACGACGTGACTTACCAAGAGAATTTAATCCGTAACTCGTTTGATAGACCGTCTGCGAGGGACTGCTGATCGACAAGTTGCCGAGGCCCAAGGTGGAGCCAAGAGTGCCGGGGTTCTGCTGACCTAATTGCCCAAAACTACCCATGCCTATGCCGCCTTGTCCCATCTGTCCGAGACCTGTAAGATACGTAAGTGACAGATATGATCTCACTTGGAAGTGATTCGATAAAATAGTTTTCGTCGGTTCACGTTTTACGCGTACGATCCCTCTGGATCAAGTATCGCGTTAATCCTCGAGTATCGAGAGAATTGAAAACATTGGCCAGACCGAAAGCCCGGAAGAGTTAGCGATTCTTTTTTTGCGCGCGAACGGACATCGCGCAACAGCAACGACTGATACGACTAACGTAAGTAATTCGTAGCTGACTCTCGTCGTTGAACGAAGGAAATTAAATTAAAAGTCAAACACCGTCGCGACTTCGCCCGTTAACCGGTCTTCCCTCTCCTGAATACGAACTTCTGCTAATTACGTATACCGCGTGTTAAAGTGACACGGCGAAATTAGATCTAATCACCGTGAACGTATTATCTATGATTTGTATCGATTAACTTTGCACTCGGAAGTGCCATGTCGCGCTTTCATTAACGAAAAATTCACGAGCTTTCTCTTCCTGTTTCTCGTGGCTAATCGAATCGAGAGAATAGAAAGAAAGAGAAAAATCGATCGATAAGGTAACTATGAAAGAAAATTATCGACGTCTGACCTGTACTCACTCCCCATCTCTCCGCGGGTGCTTGAAACATGCCGGCTCCGCAGAGATCCGAACTTATCGGGCCAAAAGGTGGTAAACCGTGCGACGGTAGCAACGTACTGGCCGTACCGAAGACGTTCGTCGTCTTCTTACGTTTCTTCCACTTCGCTCGACGATTTTGAAACCACACCTGAAGCACAAAATCATTCTAATATGAATCCTCCATTTCTACCAAGTTTCTTTCATATAAACAAATTTTACCAACTAGCCTATCTATCGTCAACCAAATTTATTCGTATTAAACTAAAAGATTATCGCAAAGATGTTTCATAGCCTCTCCATTGAGCACGAAATCGATACTTTCGTGTGACGAGGAGCGCAAACATTCGAGATCGATCTTCTGAATGTTCTCTTTATCGACGCACCGACGATTTTTCTTCTGTTGTGTCAGAGGGTGAGAGGGGGTGAAGGCTCGACGCGAGAATCCAACGCAAGGCGGTAAGATGTCCCTGGGCGTTAGGACAATATCTTCGACCCCACCGCGGGTAGCTATTAGCCGACGTTATGAGCTGTTGATTCTGGCCACGTAGTGCCCTCCTAAGCTGCCGGGGTCCCGGGGACTTGATTTATTGATATCGCATGCAAAGCCCGCCTCTGTGTTCTCCGATATACCTACCCTCCTGCTTCTCCCCTACCACTACCGTCACCACCACCACCACCACCGCAGTACGCTATGTTACTATACCGTACAGTTCTGTGCGCACAAGCTAGAGTCCCTTTTCCTGGCACGGTAGTGCGTAGTATAGCCGTCTCATATGTGCCCATAAATTAGTACTTTAGCGTTGCTCGAGCATGGTGCGCAGACGCGAGCTCACCTACGACCGAACGAAACGCGTTCTAGCAAGAGAGAGCCAGAGAGAGAGAGAGAGAGAGAGAGAGAACGAGGGGATCGCAGGAACTAGAGACACCCTCTGCTAACGTGCAGGGATTATACGAATCTAATTGGATATATGGGGTTTACACGTTCTAGCGTGCTTCAGGTATTGCCACGAGCACGAAACGATCGTTTTTGGATTCCTCGAATCCAAGGACGACCGTTGATACGATCTCACTGCGAATTCTGATTTCCGTTGTGCGATTGTCTTAGCATTTTCGATGATGAATCGTAACATCAGTCGTAGCTCTCTCGTCTCTCAAGGATACGAATGGCCGATCGTGACGAGAGAATGGCATTAGAGCAAGACGGTGTTAAGTGCATTGGGACCGAATCGTTGGCTATGCATCAGCCGCTATATCAAGTTTTCCCTCTCTCTCCCTCCCTCCCTTCCTCTCTCGTGCTCTCTACCTATCTATCTATCTCTCATTCCCTTTCTCTCTCTATCTTACTAGACCACACGTCAATATCACGCTTACACGACGAACACGGTACATTTACAATGGTGACCGAGCTTAGTTTCGGTGGATTCATTATCGGTTAATTCGTAATTTAACTTTGTTTCATTCCCAAACTTCGGGAGACGACGTGATCACGTTTTACGAGTACTTATGTTAGTATATGTGCTATTTATGGAAATTTAGTTATATGGCTCGACGTGTTCATCGTTGACACAAAAAGATCGTGCTATCGCTGATCGTGTGGATTTATTTCCTACAGACAAGACACACGATCCCCTGTCTCGCAATCCGCTCTATGTCTCGTAGGTGTGGTTGCACTGATTTCACGCTAGAAGTAAGGCTAAAAGCCTGTGGATAATTCGCCGTTACACGCCGAGTGAGCATCGGTGATACAACCCACGGGAGGGAAAAAATACGAGGGAGGCACGACGACGAGTGCTCGCGCGTGCATACACACACATACATACATACATATATAGGAACGTTTATATATCGCGTATTATCACGTACCTACGTACGCTCTCTGCACCATCGCGCGGCTGCATCGTCGCATGCACGTACGACGGAACTTCCGCTAATTAACGCAACCATACGCTAATGATTCCTGTTACGAAATAACTGCCCGCGAACGAGAGCTTTCGAAGAGCCAGGACCTACATGTATATCGATGAGTTACGCGCCGTATTAGCGACTGCAATTTTTTTTTTCGTTACGTGCGTAACTCGAGCCGATCGGACACTCTTCGAGTATTTTTGGAAGCTGATACGTCTTCTCGTGGATTCTCGGAAGGGAAATATAAAATAAACATTCGTTTACGGAAGCGCCTGCATGATCGATGTCTTCCGATTTATAATATTAGTTTAAAAGTAATGCGGCCGTTTAATTTAGCGTCATCTTTTATGCACGACTCCTATTTATTCTGAATCCAACTTTATTTTTACATTGAATGCTTTTAACACCTAGCGAGAATGGTAACCGGTCGATGTAAAGATATCGATTACTCAGCATTCAGATTTCAAAGGATATCCACTAGGAGATTAGATAGGGGTAAGGAACAACTGGCTTGGAGGATCGACCAAAGCATCGAACACACCTTTCGATGACTAAGGTGCCTTCTCTTAGACACCCCTCCTCTTCAATGATGAATACCACGTTCGTTCTCGGATCGGTTGCGAGCGGTCAATTAGGAACATTGCTTTTTAAAAATTGATCAATCACTACGTCGTCGGTGCGAGGGCGCGTGCGCCGCGGCAGCTGTTTCCCAGGATGAGCACCTGGAATCACGGCGAGGGTGGAAACGGACGTGCTGGCTTTCGAGTAATCAGCATCAGTTCGTTGTTAACGATCGGAGTCAAGGTGATACCATCGCAACGTGATCTTTTATCGATTTTGACGTTCCTCTCATCTATTCGGTAACTTTTTTTGTCTTTGCTCTGGTGGGTCTCTACTGTATGTGTGGTACAATTTTTTTTTCTTTAATTTTCATAATCAACGCGATGGAAAGATTGATGAGTAAAATTATCTATCTAATGCACATTCATCGTCCATACATACAAGAATCCGATTCCCGTCTTTCTATCGTTAATGTGTCTCTTGTCTGATTTTATTTAAGAAACCTTGAAATTAAGTTTATGGAGTGCTCGTATCAACACTGTGGTATAATATATGTAGATTATTTTAGAGAGGCGTTGCCGAACATAAGAATGCAGATACAAGAATGATCAGTCGATTACCGAATGTTACGGGGTATAGATAAGGCTACGCGCTGGAATAGCGTGTGAACTTATTTCATATTAATGAAGTTATCTAAATACATACAGTTTAAATATTACAAACACCCTACGCAAATTCAGACCGTCCGCGAGCGCGTTCAGAATACTTCGTTAATTTCTTTGGTTCAAGATCGAATCACCAACGTTTCTTCTACATCGAAGGAGATCGAAAGGAAATCGTGGAGAATCGCGAGCTCGACTTTTTCTATTTCCTTTCGTCGATCGCGAACGGCTTAGTTTAACTCCGAAAGAACCCTCGAGTTTTCTTCTTCGAAGTAGGAGGAGTAGGAGGAGTAGGATGAGTAGGAGGGAAAGAAGGAGGGTCGGTCGGTGTTGTCTTGAAAATGGCGAAAAAGCTCGCTCCGAAGCAGCAAGGAAACGGGCAAGGGTAGTTCGAGACGCTTGCGAGGGTGGTGAGGCTTTAGGACAGGCAACGTTGCTTGCCAGTGGTGCCGAGGTGGGGTGTGGAGTGCTACCACGGCGAGACCTCGTAAAGGGGGTCTCAGCAGGCGCTGATATAAATTGAGCTTGCCATCAAAGCAAGCGCTGGGATCTGCCCGAGACCCCGAAGATATATAGCAGTGGCTTTCAGAGCGCCATTGAAGAATAGTCCGACTCGTTTCACCAAAAAACGTCTCGAATCGAAACGAGATAACGTTTCTCTCTTTTACCGATGGCTTTCGACGAACTCTGCTGTCGTTCGTAGGTAGGTAGGTACTCGAGAGATTCGCGATTCGATATTTCAAGTATTTCGTATCTATTCGTTGTCTATCGCTATTGTTATTATCATGTTTCGTTGAAGAAGATCGAAGAGGCAACCGGATGATCCTCCATTCCGTAGGAATCATTTTTCCCGATCAAATAATTCACCGTGGGCACATATTTTTCCACGAATTTATATGGTGACATTTACTCGTCCATCTCGCTACACCTAATGAGAATAAATACTATATAAGTTCGCGGGATGTGCACCGACCCTGATTGATGATGGTGGTGGTCGGGCTCTGCTGTCCGAGGGTTGCAAGACGCATTACCCGGACCGCCTACTGTTTCACGTTGCGTTCCGTCGTCGGGAGAGATTTTCGCCCTGCCATTAGTGGCTCCTCGGGATTTTAACATCGCATCGAATTAAAAATCGAACGAGCTCTTTTCGACAGCCTTCGGGAACGCGTCCAAAGAATAGTTTCCTTGTGGCAAACTCATTATACAATGTATACGAAAGAAAAAATGAATTAATTAGTTCCAAACTTTAATTTTATTCGTTGAGCTTTATTAGACGCGACACGAGTCGGGTTACGCGTCGATGCTGCGACGCCGGTGAAAGAAATTTATCATGAATATAAAAAAAATGGGGTTGGGATCATTTTCTCGGTTAAAGCGGGGAAATCTCGTAAAGTGTTTGTCGTGAAAACGGCGATAAAATGCATAGGACGACGACAAAACGACGGCGACGAGGAGGAGGACGACGTTCTTGCATGCAACCGCGCCTCGTCCTGCCGTAAACTTGATCCATTTATACTTTATTATTATTTCACGCTCGCGCGCAATATCGTTGGCTTAGGAGTCCCGTCGTGAAATTAGCACGAATTGGCCCATGGAACTGGATTTACTTCGGACCGTGGGATAACGCGGCCATGGCTACCAGACTACTACCTACATATTCGTTCGATCTCTAACGCGCGTCGTTTTCCGCGACACGAATCGTCGGCATCGAACTACTACTTTCCTCCGATAATTAAAACCGCTCGTCGCGCGTTTTATCCGAATATTACGAACGAATTCATTTTGCATTTATGAACGATCGCGTATTATGACTATTACTGACTGCGTCGTTCGTATTTCCATAAAGAGGCTAAAAAATTCGCTGCTCTCCGTTACGATTTCATTAATTATTAATTATAAAAAAACTCTTCATTTTATGGAAACGAACGAACCGAAGTAGTAAACGGTGATCAGAGTCAGGCAGTAAATATTAATACGTATCGGTACATAACTTATTAAAGTTTTATAAGTCTACTTTTTATAATAAAAACTTATGCACTTAGAAAAGAATACAAAGATCGGAGATCAGAAAGGCACGTCGTTGGGACGGATTTAATCGAAGCGAGGCGGAGAGCTTTACGGTAATCAGTAGCCGGTGCGTTTCGCGGTTGTGAAATTATTCAGAGGACGGTAGACGTCATAACAAAATGGGCGTTAGATGATGCTCCCCGGGGTCACCGCGGCGACACAGTTTATCCATTGAGAACCCCAATGCTGTCACGGCGCTCCTCCATATTCCTGCCACGCACAACACACATATACACGTACACAAGGAAAAGGGGAAACAACGAGGAAGATAGCGCTCTTCGTAACTTGTACATGCGTGCACGCGCGGGCGAGAACTCCGCTCGGTATAACGCACCCCGCGTGATATTTTTCGGACGACGACACGTAAGAGCTAATATCGTGGCCTATGCATATTTATACGGCATTAAAAATCACCCCTCCCTTAAAATGCATAGGCTACTGCATAGCAGACGCGTTGAATCTTCGCAGCTCGTAGGCGGAAACGTTTTCCTCGCGACGGACCTTCGCGTCGCGCACTCGGCTAAACACTTTTTTTACATTCTTCTTCCACGAGATTTTATTCTCACCGCTTTTTATCGATAGATATAATAGAAAGATAGCGTAGGAAAATCCTTGACCATTATCGAAACGTTTGCCGCGGGACGTGCACGCACGCCTGCGTACGTTAATAAAACACAAAGCACCGATCGACCATTAATTCGGGGGCGAACGCTAATCGATATTTTGCGCTACGGCGTTGGTAAACAACCTGCAACTACGATGATTTAAACGACCGACGCGTCTCGTAGTTTTGGTCGAGCGTAATTCTGCCGTTTCTAACGCGCTTGGACCATAAACTGCGTCCACGTGTCTGACCGCGTACGGTGCGTAACTACTGCCGTTACCACTACTACACTGCTACTGCTACTAAAACATTGCTCGTCTACGATAAATCGCGTCGAAATTTTGCCGAGGCGTATCGATCACGCGAAATTTCGTACCGCCCGGAGACGCGTTCGGTAATAATAATCGGGAATTAAGAGCGTCCCGTAAACGAGACGGCGCTAACTGTATATGCAACGCTGAGCGGTCCATTCACCAGAGCTCGTTCAAGTTTTCTCTTCGTTAGTAGGAGAATAACGAACTTGTTGGCTGACCAATTGATATCGCCGTCGGTTGGATTAATAAGTCAGCAGGTTGTTCGAGTAAACGTAGCTTTCGTTCGTCATTTTAGTATCTACGTGCAACAGTCTTTTGTAAGTAAATAATAAATTCAAATAGCTAAATTAATAGTCAAATAATTCGTCGGTGATTCGTATTCATAATTTTCGATACGATACACAGATGTTTCACGATACTTGTACTTTCTAGGATAGAAAATCAAATTCAACGAAGAGGAAAAAGATTTTTCGTGGTCGAAAGATGAAGAATCCAGAATCCTCCTTCGGGTCCGTTTCCGCCGAGACAATAACGAAGCGCGTTTACCCTCGCCACATAGTCACTTGTTTCTCCCAGAGGACCGGCGGAATGACATCGCCATTCGGCCGGCTCCCGTGGGATACTTTGAAAGCAATACTTTGCAGCCGCGCACCGCGACGGGGCCTCTTCCCCGCTCTCGAAGCATATGTGACTTTTAGCGGCGGTGGTGTGCCAGTTTGACAGGACGTAGCGTTGATCTCGGGCTTTGATTTTTCTCGCAAAAGTCAGCGACGATATCGTCCTGGGATCGACTTCTCTTCGCAAACACGTCATGCGAGAACGTTTCGTTTCTCCGAGCAAACTCGGCCGTCCTAGGAAGCGATTTGTTTCTACGAAGACTTTTGCTGCGTAACTAGGTAGTACTTGTGTTGTGTGATCGAAAGATCAGTTAATTATTTAATTACGTTATCGGATAGTTGGTAATTAATTATGTCATCGGATAATTGGTAATTAATTATCCTATCGGCTAGTTAGTTTTGTAGATCGTGTCATGTTTGATAAAAAAACTCAAGTTATCGAACTAAATATCCCAAAGTGGAAGACCGTTGTAGATACTCCGGCCATTTTCGGTCCTATCACGCTTATCTCGATGAACCGTTCGAACAATATGGGGAATCGAATCGAGCCTGTTTCACACCCCCTCGTTCCTTTTATTTTTTTTGTCGCGCGCCCATCGCTGGGCAGGCCGTGTTCACGCGCAGCGGCAGGATCGGGTGCGAAAGTTCGTGGCCCATAAAATTTCCGGGCAGTAGTAATCGAAAGGACCCTTCAGCCTAGAAACGAGCAGTTACCTGAGGCAGTTAAGTTAAATGCCTGTTAGCAGACGTTAACTGCTCGGCGCTATGGGTTCTATTCCGCGGACGATTGCAATTTTAATCGGCTCTTCATTATGATTAAATTTAAATCGGCCTGTGCGCGGAGTCTAATAAAGCTCGTTCGGTGCAAACGCGCGAGCGGAAGCGCGAGTAGGTAGGTACCTACGTAGGTGGATAGCACGTAGCGCGAGCGCGCCCGCTCCGGAAATAGAAAATGTCTCCTGGGCGAATTAAAATACGCGTAATTAAAACCGTAAAGCGCTGATACGCGATCTCGAAATAGACCGTCGGCTTTTTAATGAATGCACCGACTGAAAAAAGCTTTCCTCGTCTCAGCTCTCGCTGCGATCCACCACGGTGCGCGAGATCGTCGGTGCTCCTCGCTCGAGCTCGCGGCCAATGATTGAGCTTTATTTGAAACACTGTGGCAAGGGCCGAATTAAAAATTGCGATGTGATTGACGGTAAGAAATAACGTTGCGCTTGTTCTAAAATCGCTCGCCTGCCGGCGAATGAAAAAAAAGCCATTGACCCCAGTAGCCTCACACCCTGTCCCACCTCTCGAGACCAAACCTCCCACCATCACCATCGTGAGCCAACGCGGGACGCGTTGTCACTCGTTCTTTTTTCGAAAACCGATCCGAAAAACGCGACGACGACGAGGCTGGCTGGCTGGCTGCCTGCCTGCCTCCCTGCCGTCGCCGTTCATCGTTGCGATGCTTCAACGTTGCGCGCCACGATTTATCGTCGAAATAATATTCGTGTTTCTTCTAACGCCAGTCGGCCAGCCTCGTTCATATACGTTCATTTTTTTTCTTTTTTTCCGGTTACGAGGGGAGAACGAGAGAGAAATATTTATTTTCATTCGCGTATTCTGAATTATATAACATTCGTTTACCGGCTGCGAATAGGCTGTTCCTTTTTTAATAGTCCTCATCCACCCCCCTCTTTCAACCCTCCCTCCCTCCCAAACAAATGTTCTCTATCTCTCACTATGGTCATGCTACACTTAAACGTTCGCCAAGAATAATCTCGCGGATTTGGAAATATTTATTTCTTTTTTCTTCCTCCACTCTCCCACCCTCCCTCCCTCTCTCTTCTCCCATTTCAAATAATAAAAGACTCGATCTAATGTAGAATCCATTATATCCATTAGTATTAATTAAACGCGTAGCGGACGCGCCGGCAAAGCTTCGTGCATTTTTCAGTGATAAAGTCGACAGCTTTTGATTATTTTATTCTCACCCACTCGGCCCGGCTCGGACGACGATGGGGGCACAATGATGATGGTGCCTGGGGGTTTTAGTTTCGCGTTTATCGAATTTTCTGCGATCGGGCCGGCGACGTACGAAATTTTGACCGTAGAACGTTGCTTTTGACTCTATAAAGAGAGAAGGAGAGAGGAAGAGAGAGAGAAGATTCTGTCTCTGCTAGTGACGCATGATCGATAATCACGTTAAAGGATATAATTAAGCACTTGGCATTAACGAAAACAGCCCTGTAATAATACACCACTTGGAGAGTGATGATCGTTCGTAAAGCAGTTCGGGGGCCCCCCATGTGTATAACGGTTTGCTAATTAACGCCGATTAATGAAGTGTACCGATTTCCTCTATTCCTCGAACACGTCGCACCGACATTGGATGATACATTCGGTTTACATAATACCAGGACGATTTAAATGCGGCAGCACGCCCATTATACGTAATCGGGGCGATTCGTTTAATTCACCTCACGCGTGTTTACTTGGAGAACAAATTTATCTAACGTCTTCCATAGGTACTGCTAAATAAAAAATTATTTAAACAAAGATATTAATTCTTTTATCACAACTTTCAAAATTTAGGTTATAACAGCTCTAGTCTCTGATTTCGATTATTCCTAAGATCAACGAAATAATAGACCCAAGCCGCGGCTCGTAATTTTCAATTCGACGTTCTTCGATTATTCAAATTATTGAAAATTGCAAAGCTAAGTGAGATCGCAGATTTTTGCGATTTCGGTAAAGGTTCGTGCAAGCGGTGGTAGTTCTGGTAGCGATGGTAAAGTGAGGTAGAGTTGGTAGGAAACGGTGAAGGGGAAGAGGGTTGGAAAATATTCTAGCAAGGTACGTCGTCGTAGTGGCCGCCATGGCAAGTCAAGAAATCTTTGATAGCGACGCTCGATAGCATAGCCCGGTGGCTGAAGCGCCGGCGCCTTTCTCTCGCAGCCGGATTGGTGTGCCTGAGGCCCTCTCCACACGAGTGCCAGCCGCACCGGGTTTCCTTGGAAACGCTTCGTTCGCTGCTCTGATGTCTACCCTCGCCCACGGAAAACCTCTTTCAATTAGGCACCCAACCATTCGACTGGGAGAGACCGATCCCTTCTACTTCTACTTCTACTTCTTCTTCTTCTTCTCTACTTTCTTTACTTTTTCCTTTTTCTTTTCTATCGACCTTCCAAAGACGTTTCTTCTCTTTCTTCAAGAAATTCAAATCCAAAGAAATTAGACGTCGTAATTAACTTATGTCGAGCAGTTAGAATTTAAGTAGTAATAACTCGATTGAAAAGCTATTTTTTAATGTTGCTTCGTTTGAGACGTTACTTTCGAAACATTTTTTTTTGTTCTGAACGAAGACCGATACAGAGAAAAAATCGAACACGGTAGATAACTATATGCAAGAGAATCCAGGTTAACGACGGTTAATACGAGTGAAAGCTTAGGAATGACGTGGAAACGGGGAAAGTCAACGGCGAGTCTCAATGAATAATGTAATTCGTACAAAAGAGGAGTCGTCGGTATGTAAAACGTTAACGAATCGTCTTCCTGCTTTCGTTCGAGTTTTGTCGATACTCGACTTTGGCTGAAGAAAGAAGATGCTGATGAAGAATCGCGATAATGGAAGATAAGACTCGTCTAATGTTAAAAATTCAGTATCTTCGGTGACTGTCTCGTTGGAGTTTCTTGCAGGCACCGAACGTTCGCAGTAATGCAGAGATCTTGTACTTCTTCACACGTGTGGAAGAAGGAAAGGAACAGAGAAAGAGAGAGAGAGAGAGAGAGAGGGTAGAAAGAGAGAAGGCGAGGAGAAGGAGTGAGAAAAACAGAGGGACTGCTTGATATGCGGCGCAACGCTCGGCTTGACTGACGCCTCCAACTTGCGAATGAAATTTTCATGAATTTCTATTAGCTCCGTTTTTCTCGGCGTGCCCCGAGGAAACGGAAGGAGGAGAGACACGAAGTAGAAAAAAGTCACCGCAGTTACTCGATCGCGCTTTTTGCTTCGATCGTCGAAGACGGCTAGATACAATAAATGCTACACGGTTATCAATTATTACCCGTGTAGTAATTAACAACGCTCTCGTTAATTTTAATTCGTTCACCGATGTATTTGGTTAGGATTCAATTCGCAAATCGAGAGTCCCGACTTGCGAGGCTGTCTTTCACTTGGAACGCGCAACGACGGAATGTAGGTAGTGTCCGGAAAGTTTTGCGGTCGTCTTTGTGGCGAAACCCACCAAAATTCAAGACCCCCGTAGCGTTGCGAGGGCTTAGCTGCTGCTCCAAGTTTCACTTTAATCCGAAAAGCCACGGTAGGCCGGCAGAATTGATTCCTAAACTGTTGTGTGGTAACCGGTGTAACGTCGACGAGACGCAGCTCTTCTAATTTCACTTCAAACTCTTCGCATAATTTCGAATCGACGGAATATCGATCCCTGATCAGACTATTTATAGAAAAAATGGAAACAAGACCGTTTCCACAAAACTGAATCACCATCGGTATATCACACCGTTAACAACTTGATATCGCGGAATCATAATACTAACCGTATCGCGGTTCGTTAACCAAAAATTTGTCTCCCTCGATATAAAACCCTCCGGGTTGGTACCTATCACGATCGTTAAATTGGTAATGAAATGCATCGTATTCAGCAGGATGGAAAAAAAAGTTCAACGTGCGAATGAAAAATCGTTTAAGGGACGCGTCGCTTGGCCACATCGTACACTCACCTGCACGCGACTCTCGGTGAGGCCAATTTTAGCTGCGATCTCTTCGCGACGGAAGATGTCCGGATAGTGCGTCATACCGAAACACTTTTCGAGCTCCTGAAGCTGAGCCGGTGAGAATCGTGTCCGATGTCGCTTTTGCTTCACGGGTTTTTCATCTCCCTGTCCGATTCCTGCTGCACTACCTGCAAATCAAACATATACAGACATGTGTATGAAGTGTTCGTTTTTTCTTTTTTTTTAACCCTAGATAACTAAACTATCCTGTGAGGTGTCAAGATGTCGATTGAAGTGTTTTCTATTTAACAAGAGAAGTATTTTTTTTATAATCAAATAAGATATATGAAATAAAAGAAGGAGTTACATTTAAACATATTACATTGAACAAATATAAAATTGAATCATTTATAACCTAGACGACGCTGTATAGTTACACTGGCTTAACCTATTAACTTCGTCATTTTGACAAATATTTCGTTATTTAGGGTTAAAGGCTTGAGCTATATTTAAATTGCCGTGTTCGAACAGCGCATAGACCGTTCCTAGAAATATCTTGTTGTACGTTTCTATCTACCAGGGACACGCGTTACGTCATTCGAACTCATATCACGCGCTTCGTGTATCGCGAGAAGGTTAAAAGAACACTATACGCGTACGCGGGTTTATTTCTAGCACAAAGGAATTGAATTTTGTATTTAAATCACTTAACCTTGCTTTAATCGATGTTTATCGACGCTAATTGTTCAAATCTTGATTGATATACTTAATAAATTTTATCATTATCTTAAATTGATTATAATTTATTATGCTAAATTCGTCGCTCTTTGTCTCACCTGCGCCAGGCATGGTCATTATTAATTCCTGATGAAGCAGCCCGCCGCCGGCGGACAGTCCGGTGCCCAAGTTCACTCTCAACACCCCGTCCAACTTCTCGTGACGTTTTAGATCCTGCGTGTGTAGATCCTTCGCTCCTGCGAACGTGAAAAATGGGAAAAGAAAAAAATCTACTTGGTGTGCTCTCCACCGTGTATGTCTGTTTTCTCTTTCTTTTTTTATTCTCTTTCTTTCGTCCTCTCTCTTTCTCCTCCCTTCGCTCTTTTTTTTTTCGTCCACCGCTCTATGTAGTTTAAATTTGTATAGGAGCAGAAGCCGGTCGACTGGTGGCGAGGGGCGCACGAACCACTTAGCAGGAAAGTGCGAGAATCGTCACCGGCCTCCGGCTTCTAAGGCTCGCAGCGAACCTTCGCGGAGGGCCACGCTCTCGCGCGCATACGTAGGTGTTTTTGTGCGTGTGTACATGTATATGTGTACGCGTGTGACGAAAGAACGGACGCCCACGCGAGCGGAAAGCCGGTAGGAACGTGTGGAAGTAACGATTGGAACGCCCATACGAAAGGAAATTCACGAGTACCCATGATCGTTCGAGAGCTCCCTTAAAAACCGAAGATATAGCGCTTTGTCGAAAACTAGATAGCCATTACGTAATTTCGAGTAGGTAAACTGGTTTAGTCAGCCGCACTGACTTCTTCTGGGAAGAGGAATCTCAAGAAAAAGAGCCGTTCGTTTTTTTACTTCGTTTTTACCGGATCTTTTCTTTTATATCTATTATATAGTGTTTGTTTCAGAAGTGTAACGTACGCGAAGAACGAGCCGGAGTTCACGTCGAACGATAATTTTCCGAGTTTAATTAATTAATGTTCTTGCAGTATAACGCCGCGGGTTTAGACGTCGAGAAGTCTCGTTACGGTTGTACCGAGCTCGAGAACTTGACTGAAACTACGCGTTCTGTATTTACGTGGCTTCCCAGTTGCGAGTTCGCTAGCGAAGGTAAAGAAAAGTGATTGTTTTCCTTCTTTTTTTTTCTCTATCTAAGCAAGTTACTTCTTTTTTTCAAGCGTCGTTTCTCTCGACGAATGGTCGACGAAGAATAGCGAGAATGGATAACGGATAGTAAAATTAATTTTGCAACCGCATCGAGGGATTACTTATCTTCGTTTCGTAACTCGCACGAAACCGAAAAGAGTGGCGAACGTTGTTTGCGCGAGACGTAAACGGACCGAAAGTAGTTTATCGTGTTCTGTGTTTTATTGCACGAAAGGAGATCGAATTTCTTCTTACGCTCGTGTGAACTTTCAAAACGTCTTATAATGGATAAGAAGAAAAAAAAAGGCGCGAAAATCGCGTCTCGTTTTTCCTTCATTTTCTTCGACAATTTAACGAAGCACACGATGATGGAATCTAAACACCGGGACCACCGTGTAGGAAGGGTTTTTCTGAATGAAGCTTTCGTACACTCGTATGAATGAACTTTACGACCGGTCCTTATTTCTCTTTTATTTTTATGAGGCCTTTTATTGGGAATCCCGCCGTTTATGGGTGGAACCTCGACGAAACGAAAATTCGGCAGGTCTCTTTGATCTTCCTGTCGCGTTCCCTTTGTTTCTATACTTATGGAATATCTTTCGATTATTAATAAAATAACTCTAGCGCGATCGAGAGTTAATTGCTTTTAAACTTCCTATCGGTTATCTTAAATATTTATTTATTTATTTATTTATTTATTTAAACAACGACGAGACTCGTCTACTCGAAGTCGTGTAATTGAATCATAGATCGCGTAGAAAACAACGATTCGATCGATTTATCGATTATCGATGTTACGGTGCTTCTTCCAGTCCGTTTATTTCCACGAGATGCTTTCATTAAATGTATTCACCCTCTCCTCTCACTCTCTCTCTCACTATCTCCCTTTCTCTCCCTCTCTCTCCCTCTTCGTGCACTCAAATCCATCGAAATAAGTTTTCCACCCCGATGCAGGAAAAAATACTGATAATAGTATCCACGTTGATCGGCATTTTTACATTTCACGATTGACAGCCGCGGCAGCCTCAAAGTGTCTGAATAATAAATTCATAAATCAAATTATTCTTCCGTGAATATTATGACGGACGTATTTATTCAGTTGTCACGGCCGCGAATGCACTTTTCTGATGCACGGAACGATACACCGTTGACGTTTAATCCATTCGGGAAAAGGGAGAAAAAATGAAATAATAGGAAGTACCGATAGCGTGGATCTCCTTTCTCCGTTCTTTAAAATCGAGTCTGCGTGATACCGTCGATGATTCGCATGGGAATTTACAGGCGATTCGCGTTATAATCGAATCATAGACGAACGATATGATTCGACCGATAATGAGGGATTAATTATTTTATTGCGAACGGCATAATAATGCAATTTATTCGAGTTCCTCGAATAATTCATTATGCGGAACAACGATATTTGCGAGGATTCGAAAGTACCGACCGAACGGAATCGTACGCGTGCTTGATTACGAGGATAAATAAATAATCGTGAGGATAATGAGGCTTGCGAGAGTTCCCGAATAACGCGAGAAACTTCGAGGCAGGATATGTATGTACTACTACGTTTCGAAATCTCGAACGTTATCGATCGGAGCGTTTGAAAAAAATCGACGATCGCGAGATCGTTTCCTTTCCGTCGTCTGCTCGACGCGTCCTCGCACCTTCCTCGCAGTTCGCACCGCTGGCAACATCCTAACTCTCTAAATCGTTCCTTAACTTCTCGCCTAATGTAATCAGTGTTGAGGTAATTAAGGTCATCAAACTCGAGAAGCGCTTTCCTTGGGCGAGGTGGAGGCCCGTCGCCGAGACCACGTGTTGCGGCCACGAGGAATTCCTTCGCTGCTCCCCCCTGCCCTGCCCCACCACCCGTTTCTATCCTTTTTTATACCGCTGAAACTTTTCCTTCTAATTTCATTGCCGTTTAGCGCGCGCCACGACTCGGCCTGGGTTCCTTCGAGTTCTGACTTTTGCGATCGACTTACGGAAAAGAGTCGAGGGGGGAGGGGGGTTGTCGAAGAGACGATAGTGTTAGTGTTTTTAGTTTTGTTACGTCTTGTGATCTGTTTTGAGTATTGGAGTATATGCTAATACGTATTATTGATGTTCATGTATTAGAGCAGCGTTTTTTCGTGAAAACAAATTAGAATATTGGAAAGTTTGTATGTTTGTACGATTAATTTCGATATTACTTTAAAAATTTTTTGATTCTATAGGTAATTAATAATAGAACATTGTAACGTTGAGAAATTCACTGTACGAAGTGATTCGCTTATCCGACGGCTGACCGAGTGCGATCGACTCGAAACAAGCGGAGTCCGCGTGCGCGTCGCGATTTTTCCTTCGGGTTCTCGTTACGGAAAAAGAAACAGACATTCGATTAATTATTTTTTTAAAGTACATACCACAACTGTAAATTCCAAAAGTGACTTTAACGATAATCGATAAGTAAATACATAAACGGGTAGTCTTTGCGAGAGCATAGCAGCAATTGTATTTTCGTTTCGTTCGTGACGTTAGCGTCATCGAACATTTAAAAACACTGCTTTCCGATAAAGATCTCAAGATGTGTTCAAAGATGATTTAACATTTCTTTTTTTAACAGGTTCTTCCGCGTAATCGAACTTATTTCATGTAGATAATATTAGAATATTTTAAGTAACTGAATTTTTAATAAATTACACTTTAAGATCAAAATATTCAATCAGCATTTTTACCAAGTGACTCGGATGTCAAACTTAATCTTAATATCCAAATGTTCAATAAATCTCATACAAAAATCTACACTAAATATAAGAACTTGGAAAATTGAAATTTCGTTCTGCCATCCTAAATCTCAAAAGCAGCTGACGATTGAATAACTCCGAATCAAGGAACGATTAAACGCACAAATCAAACTCGCGATACACTCGACACACGTACCTACCTACCCCTACCAGCTCAACAAAAACCTGTCACGTTTACAACGTCAAAGTAGAAATTAAAACTTTTAATGAAAAATAGATAAAGAATACTTACCGGGAATGCCGTGTACGGAACCACCGGGCGAGATATTGTTTAGCATGCCGCACCCGGGGAGCGTGGCTCCAACACAGTACGCGGAAGCGGAAATCCACGCGTCTACCGCGAGCACCGTGCCCTTCCTCGAGGGACTCCTATTATTATTATTATAATAATTATTATTATTACTCCCAAGTATCAGTGCGTCGATAGGCGAAAGAAATCCGTCGGCGTAGGACTCGTATTCGCGTTTCGTGTTATTCCAGAATACGTGTTCGGGGCTCGCCCGAGGAACGGCCCGCGCCTCAGGAAGGCAAACAGCGGACTGTCTGGCTGCCATATCCGAACTCCCCCACCTCTTCGATCGCAGCCACTGTCCGTCCTCCTCGCTCGAGAGCGAGCCAGCCCGTTTGCACGCTCCTTCCTAACGCCCCCACTCTTTCTTCTCTCGGGGGCGTGATATTAAATCGTCCCTATCCTTCGGCCTTCAGGGCCGTAGCTAGAAACTTCACCTTTGCCACAATTTTTTACCGGTAGACAATTGAAGCGAACATTTGGTAGAATTTAGTGGGTTGGAAATATCGAAAAAATTGTGAATTACATCCGTCGCTTCGAAGAAGGTATCTGGGTATCGAGAGAATTCTCAAATTTATGGAATTGATTTAGGATGATCTTGAGAAAGTATCGATGACTCTACGATCTCGGTTATAAATGGGATCTAACCAAAAGTGACTGTAAGTATATCTCCCCAAAGACAAGATAAAAAAATCAAAATGTCTGAATAAAGAAAATGTCCTATTTCCAAAAGGAATTTTCCACGCGAAGCGGTAGAAGAGTCAGGGGTAGGAGTAGGGAAGAAAGAACACAGCCGGAGTCCAAGAAATCGAGAAACGTTGTCTCAGTTTTGCGAATCTTCTACGGGCAACGTTGGTTGGCAGCCGGTCGCGCAGGCCTGTCCATATCCCGGGGCAAACTCTATCCAGGTTACAGTCTCCTACGACTGTCTTTGTTTTGCGGTAGGCGGCAACCGCCACGACCGGCAGCTCCAATGAGCGAGTAGCCCGCCCTCTGGATGCCCCACTAGCTTTCGCTACCCGGAGATTTATTGAAATTTTATTTTTATGGCCGGCGAGCACGGCGAACCGGCTGCGGACGGTGGAGGAGGACGCTCGAGGTGGTGCTGTTGGAGGTGAAGGTGGTATAGGAGGATGAGGTTGTGCCGAAGAGTGGGGACGGGGAAAGGGGGGGAGGGAGAGGGTCGACGACGAAAGGAGAGGAGAGGGACACCTTCTTCTCGCTCGCTGCTACCACCACTCCTACTCCTCCACGTTCTCATCCTCCTTCTATTCTTCCCACTCTCTTTTTCACTCGCACACACATTCTACCACCGGCACATACACTGTGCCTCCACCCTCTATCCCAGTCACTCGCTTTATTCGCCTACGTCCTTTTAATTCAATAGCTACCCCTTTTTATATAACGCGAGCCGTCCGTCGAGCGAAAACGGAAGTCGCGTCTCTAACGGCGACACAGTAGAGACGACGATAGAGAGGAGATGCTTTTGGGAGATACGCTCACAGGATAGGGGGTTAACTTCAAGGGGGTGAACCTTAGGCAAAATTCCTCCAGCTTTTCTATTAACAATACAGATGCGTTTTAAATAAAGCCTTTATCAAAATTAGCCGCGAGAATGATAAATTTGGAATTTGGAATTCCAGAAGCGAGCATAGAATTCTGCGTCAATGGCGGCTACCATATTGCTACTTTAAACCGTACCAGAAGCACGCGATGCGTCAAAGGGATTTAATAAACACAGGGCTGTGCTGGTGCGTTCTACACTTTGTAGAGCATACAAAGTTAACGCTCCAGTAGAGATCCATAAATTTCCACCATTTCTTTTTATCTCTCGTAGATCCCTCGGCGAACCGGGAACCCGTCCGATCGACGTACGAGCACGATTATCAATTAGGCGAACGGCCCGTTCTTTTAATGTTCCTCGTTCCTATCGCGTTTTCTCTCTAATAATAACACGTGGAAACAGCGTCGCGTGCTGGTGCGATCGGAAACGGTGCAGCGTATGCAAATATATCGCTAATCTGATTAAGTATAATTAACGTCGCGGACGTGTAGCCGAGGGTGTACGATCCGTAGAAATTTTCGACTCTCTCTTCCTCTATCTCTGTCTCTCTTTCGCTCTGTCTATCCGTCTATCTCTCTATCTCTCTCACTTGTGTCGACATGGTTACATCGAACGCGTACACGTAGAGGACAAACGCTCTCGCAACGCGGCGGCGGTCTCGATGGCTTCCACCATCGTATTTCCAAAAATTCTATGGAATCTCGCGTTTAATGAAACAGATATAACCGGGGAATGCAACGCGGGAACGCACAACGGAATCCTCCGTCGATGTATTTCAAACGCGTATAATATATTTCAAACGCAGCGGCCGTCGCATCACGATGCATTCCTTTCCTATCCACCGAACGATCCTTTTGTTTGGTATAAAAGAGAAAGAGAGAGAGAGAGAGAGAGAGAGTATCTTCCTCGCGATCGTTAGCAGAACGCAATAGCGTAAAAATCGTAGGCGTGCAGTTCCGCCTTCGAAACGGTAGTAGGTACATTCGTATTTTGTATCGCCGTGCCTCCCGCGAACATGTGCCTGGGCGCGATCGATTTTAAACAGACGGGACGAGCAGCGGCAGCAAATTGACAATGTGTCGAATGCACACGCGAGCGATGCCTCCCGGCGCTAAAACACTATCCTGCCTGGTGACAAGCCCGAAGTCCGTTCTAGATACAATTTTATACGTCTAAAAAGGTGGATACGATACTCATCCTCGTCGTTGTCGTTCGTTCGTCGAGTGAACTTACTCGCCCACGTTATTCCCTTATGAATGCACGCATCAAGGAAATAGATTCCTCTCTCTCTCTCTCTCTCTCTCTCTCTTCCTCTCTCCCTTTCGCTCTCTATCTTATTTAAGGTTCACTAGCGAAGAGCCCACGGTGATGTTCAGCCAGAGTGTCGATCGGAAGATAGATTTGTTTTCCGTGGGTAAATAGTCGAGCGACGGCGATGGCGGGCGGCGGGTGTATCGGAGCTGTTGTTTAACGTCGAAGGTATATAATATTCATAAGGATCATTACAGCTGCTCTGGGAGCGATATCGATCGATATCGCAGACATGCGTCTTCCTTTCTTGACGGTAGAGTACCGAGACGTCGTCGAACTACTCTCTCACACCATTGGGGTCTCCTTAACTTTTCGATGGATTTGCTTTCGTGGAAAATCCGATCCTTGCCAGGAATCCTGGTGGCCTTAGTATGAACGAATCTTGATTAAGTATCGTAAATGATGTATACCTGATTAATGTCTCCCTTTTTTTGTTTTGCGAGGATTTGCACGAAGCTCGGATAATTGGTGCGTGGATGGAACGGCAAACGATAGGAAGTGGAAAAATTGTTGCGAAATGTCGGGAGAATACGAAGAAATTAACGAACTACTTTCAACAGAGAGACCGTGTTTCGTCGAGAGATTGAACGAATCGTAACACAAGTATCTCTCCCCCCTCCCATCTTTCCTCGCTTTGCCCAGCAACCCTCTCCTATCAGAAATAATACCACTTTCGAGCCGGCGATGCGCCTCTCGCGTAGTTCGAACTCGAACGTAACGCGCACCGGCAACAGGCGACATAGGTAGACAGGAATTTCTGATATTACATACCAGAAACAGGAATGCCCACATAACAATCCCCCGGGAGTCTACGAGCTTCTCTTCACATACGCCAGACTACTCCGTGTTTCTCTCTCTCTCTCTCTCTCTCTCTCTCTCTTCCCCCTCTGAGTTCTCTCGCTTTTTCTTTTGCTCCCTATCTCTCATTCGCCTTCCATGCTTTCCTCTTATCAGCCGTTCTCCTCTCTTTCTGCCTTTGTCTTCTCCCGTCTATCCGTCTCTCTTATCCTCTTTACTCTCTCGGCTCCCCGATCTCTCTTCCCTCGAAAATCTCGCGTTACCGCGACTTGCGAAAATACTGGAGCCTCGAGTATCTCAATAACGATTTTTTCGATCGCTTTTCAAGCTTTGAGGGAAAAGCTCAGGTCGCGACACTTCTTTCTTGAATGCAAGGTGCTCGCAAATAGTTAATCATAATAAATGTTAATAATATCAGTGTTAAAGTTTTTTATATCTTGAAGTTCTATAAAAATAATAATTTTGAAATAATCCTCAGCTCTTTTTCTCTTTCGATTGCACAAAGATCGAAGGAAGCGAGATAAGAGAAAAAGAGATGAAGAGAGAGAGGGGGGGAGAGAAGAGGAACGTCGATCGTTTTCGAAAAGCAGACGGGGTGTTCGTTGGAACGGCGTTTTAAGCGCACGGCACTTCCTCACTTATCACGAAAATGGGCCGCGTGTTGAGATAGGTCGTTCCGCAAGGATTTAGTGCCTTCGTTAAGCCGTAAGCTTCATTCAATTTTCTCCAATTTGTGGCAATTTGTGCTTACAACACCCACGTACACTCACGGATCTCTCCCTCTCTCCTACGCGTGGACCGTGACGCTGACACCAACGGCGGTAGAGCGAGTGCGCAAGCGTGCGCGAGAATTCGCTAAATCTAAACGCGATTTGTTTAGAAAAAGTCGACTTGAGAAATTTTAATTTTCCCAATTTTTTCAAGTTAATTCTTCGAGCTGCCTTAAAAGATGAAAAAAGTGTCTATGGTCACCTAATCGTTTCTAAGTTAAATTTCTAATCACCCATATAGGTACATATAATATAAGTTTATACCTTTTTATTGCTCTAGCAATATGATTTAATTTTCACCGATCCCAGGAGATTCGCTCAACGAACTGTGCGTCCGTCTAGAAAATTCCGTTACGCGTCCTTCCGCTTTTTGATCTCGATTTCGACTCGAATCGATATCGATTTCCCCGACAACGTATTTTGAAGAGATTCGCGCGTACTCGAGCAAGCATCGCCGACCGGCGGCTTATATCGACGTATCGAGTCGAGATTATTCGTTTCGAGAGTCGATCTACCGTGAAACGTCGTTTTATCCTCGAACTAAATAACGTTACTGATTTCTTGGAAAATACCGAGGATTCGATATTATGTCATCCGGTACGTAGGTACTTATATAGATATATATATATTATACCTAGTTCGTATATGCGTAGATAGGACTCGTCTTTGTGGAAAAATCGTCTCGAAGGTTATCGCACGTGCCGTGATATTCTGAACGTTTAAATAACGTCGAAAGTACTGCAAGTGGGGGAGAGAGAAAAAAATTGCTGGCACTCCCGCATGGAAATCGTAGGGAATATCTCGTTTCGACGAGCACCGGAATAATGTAATCACCCGCCGTACGAAAGCTGTGCATCGTTGTAAAATCACGAACGGTACCGCGAATCGGAGTAACGCTTAGCTTTTTTTCATAAATTATTTCGTTAGCGTGGCAACGGTATTAAACGACGCGTTATGAAACGAAAGGGAGAAAGGGTAGTGGTGGAAGAGAGGAGGATGGATATCGAACGTAAAACTCTCGTCGTTCTGCTTTTCGGATTTATTCAAAAGGTATATAGGATTCTACGAGTTTGGAATCGAAATAATACCGGCGGTGCCCTTATGAAAAAGAAAGTGAGTTGTACCTACACTTGCAACAAATACCACGTTCGATTATATTAGAGAAACCACATACAAAATGACACACGGGTAGAGTTTTTTATTTTTATATTACATAAATAAAAGAATTTAATTTTGACTTGTTTTAATTAATTTACATAACATCGTATTGTTTAGGAATTCAACCATCGCGTTATACGGGGGTTTACTGTATAGCTTTGTAAGATTTTGAGAAACCCAGCTATAAGAATGGACCAATCGAAACATCGTATCCTCGCACAGGGAAGAACGTTGAACGCAGAGAAACGATATGCGATGTCGAATCGAAGCGAACGCGAGCCAGTTAGCGGTCGTTTTGCGAGGGAAGCTTTCGAGATAAAGCGAACCCGTAGAGAACACGAGAAAGAGGGACGGATAAAGAGGAAGGGGATAGGTAGGGCTCGATCCCGAAGAGTTTCTAATAAATCGCTCTACCTGTTCAGGTTTTGCGTGCGTTCTCGACGCTCGAGAGTCGATCCCGGTTGCGCGCGATTCCGAATAGCTATACGCGTGGTTAACCTTTGTTGCAGAAGTACAGCTCTCTGAAGTACCATTCTGAAATTATTACATTCTAGTGGGCTGGATATTAGGTACGCGCGTATGCTTTCATTAGACGTTACCTTCGAGCGCTTCAATTTAACGGCGCAACCACCCCTCCGGCTCGTTCACAGGTCTATAATATCCAACCGAGCACTTGTCGACTCTCTAGCGTGCTTCATTTCGACGAGTCGATCGAGTTCCGACCATATCTCACATTCCTACTACGGCCTGGCAACGAGTTACCGAACGGTTATCGCCGATGCCAGATTTCTCTGAATGTTTTGCCACTCGACCGTTCGTATTTCGCTAATCGATCCCGACGCGGCTCGTCTCGAAATCCTCGATAATTCTCCTGCAGTATCTGCGTGGGATGCTGCCGCTGGACCACCCCGAGTTCGGTGCATCATTCGCTATCTTTTAATATAATTCTCAATATCGGTATAACGTGTCGATTTACAAGCAAAGTATCACTGGTATGCCTACTGTATCTTTTTTTATGTTTATTAACATCGTTACAAACAGGAAATGAACAACGGAGATTGTAGATTCACGATGACGCTAAAAAGATTAGTAAATGACGCGACTATGGATCCTTATTGAAACAAATCTCGTTTCTAGGTGTATATTTCCGTATCCTTCTCTCTTTCTCTTACTCTCTATCGATGTAATAACGGTGTTATTTGATAAAGTATCGAACGGAACACGGGGACAAGTCTTTGTAGACCAATGACGAGATTTGGACTATTGCTTTATTCGAGAGCTGAAGTCGATTGACGTAATAAAAAATCGTGTCTGGAAACATCAGTCAATATTTAATCATTCTCAAACTCTTCTTTTTTCGTGGTCCTCTCGAAATACTTCAGGAACTACGAGCGTTCATGATTCTATGATGAAAGCGAGAAAGAATTTCGGCAATATCGCAAAAAGATTTCCTTTCGTGCTCTCCCAGCATCTTTGAAAGTCAGAACTCTCCTTCTGGGTTAATCCACCCCCGTAGGATTGTACGGTAGAGGTGAGGTATGAAACTTGTGGTCTCTCTCTCTTTCTCTCTCTGTGTCCAAAGTTTAATTAGTTTTTAGAATGTATTGGAGCTTGGAGGGAGTGGGAAGAGAAAGTTAAGTTTAGCGCAAGTTTCTAGTGGCGAGACAATTTTGCCAGGAAGTTTTTCAATTTTCTCTCTCGGGCCACGAGCTTACCTGGAATGTCGAGGAGGTGGGGGAAACGGAGGAGGAGGAAAAGGAAGAGGAGGACAGGTCCAGCGTTATATTTTCTTTCTCTCATCGATTTGTTTATCGTTCGAAGCTATAAAAAATGAACAACCTCGGCTCTCGATCCACTCGGATATTCTTATCGATCCATCTTTTTTTTCCTGTGAGAAAAAAATGAAATTTCTTCTGACTTATTTTCGCTTTGTTTTTTCTTCCCGATTGGAACATAGCTGTGGTTGACAGGCGGCCATTAACTAGAAGAAAAAGGAACACGGACCAGCGTCGTTTCTGGATGTTAATTTCACGGGATGAGAATCTGCAAAACTTCATTATAGTATAGTCTTCTCTCCTCAAAGTTGGTTTTCTTAGTTCGGCTTGTCCCTTCGTCTTT
>JAIFRP010000031.1:6937521-6951608 GCA_032403825.1 Odynerus spinipes | reverse complement strand
CCATACTTTTTTTTTGCAGAACCTTTAGGAGATGTTTTTAAACGGGGTGGTTACCAAAAATAGGTGCATCTAATTCCCAACAGCGATCGGTGAATACCGATAATGAAAATTCGTTTTCCTATTGGGTACAAAACGAGCGGATGAAAAGTAATCTTTTTTTCTCTATGGTTATGTTTCTCGTCGGGCGGTCAGCGAACTCGTTACTCTAAACTTAGCCGTATCTCGAATGCAAGAAAGATTTCTTAACGTGATTTTATAAATCGCTCAAAACGAGGATTAGATTATTTCTTCGATGCGATAATTCATAGTTCTCGTGTGGTAAAAGCTTGAGAAAATACGACGGGGCGTTTCGCCTGACGTCTCGCGCGCGTACCAAAAGGATTTTATGAATACGACGATCGTAACGATAGAACGATATAGCCCTATGGAATATAAAAGTATTTATTGAATAGTTTAGCTCGTACGAGCACAGTAGGAACGTAGTATCATCGCGTATTCGAGAGACACGACGATAAATTAATAAACAAGCGGAAGGAAGTACCTACCTGGTATACCTACGTTAAATATTCGCTCGATGTATATATATATGTATGTATGTATCTATCTCGCGACGTCCGGAGAAATACGAAGTCTGGGAAGCTGGCAATATACAAGGGCTAGATGTCGCGTTTTTTCTCGGAGACGATACGGCTCTGTGAAAAATAGCGTGACGTATACCTAGGTAGCTAGCGCGCGCGAGGATACATTACTTTTCATTTAAATATCGTGGCTACATTTAAAAGTCAAGCAATTCCATGCAACACCCGTATATGATACCCACCTATCGATCACGATCAAATTGAGCAAAATTGGTCTATCGGTCTTAACGATGAATTTAACGATCCCTTTCATTGTCACGATAGGAAAAGATTAAAATATAAGTTATTTTCGAAAGCAATAAAAGCGACGAAAAGGAAGAAAAAAGAAACGAGTAATAAGGGAAGCCAAAGCGAAGGATCGTAGGGCCAAAGAAAACGGCGGCTATTCTTTACCAGGTCCGCGCGTGCTTATCCTCGTGATATAGCGATCCCTTTTCCTCCGACCGTAAGGTAGGAATTTTTATCGTGATATAATGGCCACGGGCACGGCAGCCCTTTTACCAGCTCGAATAGGAAGGCAAGGAAAGGAAAGGAAAGGTAAGGTAAGGCAAGCACAAGCCTGGCAAACAGGCAAACAGGCAAGACAGACCAGCAGGCTGACGGCGTGCTTTCCGTGCTTCTACTAGCGTTGGATTGGTATTAGTAGGAGTATAGTTGTAGTAGTGGGTGATGGTAGCGGTGTAGGGTGCACGAAAGGGATCTATCTCTCCCGGATAGTCCGGGTGGGTGCTCTTTCGCCGTATCACGGGGGATGAGCAGCACGGCTACAGAGAAACGGCAAAACACAAGACACTGGAGAAAGAGAAGGAGGATGAGGAGAAGGTTAGAGAAGGAGGATGGAGGTGAGAGAGGACCAGGCGAGGTAGCGACGTCACCACGGAAATCAAGAGTAATGCCAACACGAAACTGCACTACCCCTCGCGCGCGCACCCTTGCCAACGTTTCTCTCTCTCTCCCCCGCCTCTCTCTCTCTCTCTCTCTCTCTTTCCCTAGCTATCTATCTCTCTATCCTTCTCACTCCCTCCTACCAGCTTACTCCCTTTATCTCCGTCTCTCTTCTCCTTGTACTCTTTCGTACCAGCTCGAACCCTCGCTTTCTCCCTTCCTGCTTTTCCTCCACTACTACCACCAGCTTCTCGTCTCACCTCCCGATCTCACCTACCCCCGGGGAATAACCCCCTTACCGCTCGTGTTATATAGACCGGTACCGTTGGTCCGGAGGAAGCGCAGGATGAGAGAGAGAGAGAGAGAGAGAGAGAGAGAGAGAGAGAGAGAGAGAGAACACGTATTGGTTATAGAGCTCTCTCGGCTGATACGAGGGTGAGCCTCGACGATTCTCCTGCTTTCGCTTTTTTCCACCCACCATCACCACCCCCTTTCACCACCCTACCTCTTCTTCTTCCTCGGAGTCTTCTTCTTATTCCTCTTCTGCGTGCAACCTTGAATCTCCCAGACTTTTCCTAATCAGGATCCAAGTATAATTCGAGACTCCGCGTAACGGTCCGATCTCAAATTTAATATTTACGAATTCCCGTGTCATCCGGAAAAATGTTGCGTCTTTATCACGATTCGTTAACGATCCGAAGAGAGAAATCTTGCTCCTCCTCCGAGGTTTCAATTTGTAATTAAAGAAAGAGCTCCCGGGTTAAGTATAAAGCGCAATGCCCGAAGTGCCTTTGTAATTCGATTACGCGCCACGTTTTCCTTTCCCTTCTTTTTCTTTTTTTCTTTCTTTTTCTTTCCTTTACACCATTTTCTCCGGAGCACCCCTTCTTCCTCCTAATTGGAGATAACGTTCGATTAATTTGATTAATCATTTACCCAACGACCGATTCGATCTTCGAAGTATTATTTTTTTGTTTTAAATAAGAATTGATCGGTGGTTAACGAAAGTGCAGGATTAGAAACGAAAGTCGTGGTTGGTTGCGAAGAGAACGAAGGAGAGAAAAGTGGACCGGTGCTTTTCCCCAAATCCTTCGCCTCGAAAATGCGGCCATTCGTATGATCGGCCTATATTCTTGTAGCCCTCGCCGGAGGATCTCCGAGAGGTCCTTTAATATACACTATATCTTCGAGCGAGCCCAGGGATTTCCCCTTTGGCCTTCCATCCTTCGAAGATACAAGCCGGTTTTCTTAAATCCGTCACCCGTGTTCTATACTCGACTATCGATAACGCTATTACGTTTTCTTAGATCACTATGTATTGGCAAACGAGTACTGGTTTCATAAAAATCCTATGGAAAAATCATGACGTCGCCGTCCCTTCGTAATAAACTCCTTTTGGATACTAAACGAATCGTGTTTCATTTATACAATAGTAGTAGTAGCACTAAATGGATACGAATTTCAGGGAATATGTTTGATCGCTATTTAAAATGTTCGCGACTAATTTTAACCTACTAGAATAATTTTATAGTTTACACGGGAAACATTTAAACTCGTGAGCACACGGAAAACGATCCATCTCTCCTAAGCGATTTCTTAACGGGCAAAACGAACTCGCCCTTGGGACTCGATCGTGGCGCGTACGGAGACCACAGAACGGATCTCGTCTACTTGATATTGTAGCAGATTAAATTAATTTCACCAAATTAATTGGTAGTTAGGATGTTTAGCGTTAAGTGAGGAAACGCGAAGTCTCCCCTTTCTCTTCCTTCGTGAAAGTAACCCTTCTCCTTTTCTATCTCTCTACTCCCTTAACGTTTCTCCATTTTTGTTCTTTATTTTTCTTCGTCTATTTTTTCGGTCATCATTTGGAAGGGTGGGTTTGCTGTCTACGTTGAAATTGTGAATTCGATATTTATATAATTTCCAATTTTGTACAAATTCGTTGTTAAATTACATAATACTTAAACGTCCATGGAGCATCATAAATATTAACGAAACGCGATTCAAAATACGAGCCATTTGAAATACGAAAGAGAGACGGTGTTAAAAGTAATAAAAAATACATTGAAACTCTGCTGTTGTTTTCGTACGATGAACGAGTGCGAAACAAATCATTTAAAATATGAAATATTTTGTGACGCTCATTCGAGTCGAATTAAGTCAATGTATTTTTTTTTTTTAGTTATTATTTAAACGTTTTGCGATCGTAGATGACGCAATCCGACAAACGTTCCCGACTTTGACGGTAATCCGTGCGAGCTCCCTTATCGACTGGCCGTAACATTCAACGGTCGATAAATGTACCGATCCCATTTCGTCCATAATTTAAGTTTCTTACTGGTGTAGGATACAAAAGAAGTAGTCCCAACGTCACAAATTATCGGACCTTTCCGATATCTTGTGACGGCATTTGAAATTCAAAAAAAGTCATGTTAAAAATGTCCCCCCTCCTATAAATTTATCGTCACGAATTTAAATTCTGCAAAGCATCTCTGTCAGCCAACTCCTCCCTTATTAGCTGCGCCAACCTTTCCATGGCCTGTAAAAAATATATTTTATAAATCAGAATTTAAATATACTTCTCATATGATAATTAGCAGGTATGTTATTTTTTCGATTGTCGATCACACAGTTTTCGGATGTTACTGTATAGAAATCTGTTTTACCAACCGATAGTAAAAATCGAAAAGAACATGTTCCCGACATAATTACGATAGATATAGTAGAAAACGTACGAGATTCATCTCTTCGTAGGAAGCTTTAGAAAAGCTTGCTCTGATGGCATTGCAAGGTTTCGTAGGGTCCTTCGTGAAGGATGCACCCGGTGCCATGATAACTCCCTGAGCGACACCTCGCTGCATCATCATTTTCCAGGTATCCTCGATACCGCGTATCTCCATCCACAAAAAGAATCCACTGCTTGGTACGGCAAAGTCAACCAAGCCTATAAATGACAAGGAAAGTTATAATAAAAAATCATACCAAATTTCTCTATTAGAATTAATGTCTCTTTTCTTGTCTAAAAGTACCAAACAATGTACCATTTAAATGTGTTTTCGCCAAGGATACGATCATGTCCCTCCGTTCCTTGTAAAAATGTTGTATACGATTCACATGATTCATCATACCCTTGTGCCCCCATATCTTCAAGAGCTTGTACAGCATCACCTAAAACCGGAGATAAGAGAAAACATCAGCTCGGTCGCTTCTTTCGCGCCACGAGAACCAAACGAGATAACCTATGAACAACGTTTACGCTCAAGATAAAGCCCGACACGCGCCACCATCCATTTCATACTCTTTTTTAGTTCCGCCGATGATTAAGTGAAAGGCGTGCGAAGCTCCTCCAATATCTCACGGTGTTTCGTCATCGAATCCACGAGAAGAGAATAATATTTACAATGTGGCGTGCGCGTTCAGGACTTTTTTTCCGTTATCTCTACTTTTTCAATTCGCGGCCGAATATCGTCAGCATTTACTAAGAAGTTCTAATGTACTTTTCAACGCACGATATACGATACAAATTCATCTTTTTTTAGTAAATCATAATTAGATTTAAGTTTTTTTTTTCTATAATTTTATGAACAGAGGGATTTTATTTTTACTTTAGAATAAAACGATAGTCCTACATGTAAGTCTCATAGGCAAGTTTATATTAAATCTTATACGATTCTCTTTTTAAATTTTAAACATAAAAAATGTACAATCTACTTATTATTATAACTTTAACATACAAAAATGAACAATTTGCTTATATTAATAACAAGAATAGAAACAAATCTATTACTAAACTAGAAACACTTATAAAGAATTAGGAACAAAGTAAAGGAAATGTTGTATTTAGGTATTTCCTAATATATCATTCCAAGGTATGGAAAAACATTTATTCTGAAAAAAGTTACCAACCTGTGATAACGCAGGTGCGTGCAGGTGACTACTTTGCAAGTGTAATTCGATACTGGCCAAAAGTGGCGCTGCTGCAGTTATGAAGCCAACCCTCATACCGCTGCTAATGACTTTGGAGAATGAATCCACTCTAATAACACGTCCTTCGGTATCGAGGGAGAGGAACGATTTTGGTTTTTCCTAAAAAACAATTAAATTCACGCGGTTAATAAAAATACATTTTTTGAAATAATATACACGATGAATGACTAGTAGTACTCACATCGCTATAACTGATAAAACAGTAGGGATCATCGTCAAGGATTAGAAAATCATATTCGCAAGCTAATCTATAAATTTCCTTCCTTCTCTCCAAAGGTATGATGACGCCCGTCGGATTCGCCCCAGTCGCGTTCACGTACATAATTTTCGGCATTTTCTTCCCAGAAAGTTGCCTGTTCCTCAGAATCTCTCTCATATCTTCCGGTATAACTCCGAGATCGTCTTGAGGTATCGATATGAGTTCCGCTTGATGCGGCGTAACCTTTAACGATAATTTACATGGAACCTTATGCAATATTTATGCATTTATCGTCACGTTCGATCGTCGGAAAGTATATTTACGAATAAATTAATTTCCGATAAGAGATGCGAGCGCATTATCGCAGACACGCGCGAGACGTTGCCAAAAAACGACCATCTAGTGTACGAGCCACGTGACCATATGGAATTTTTTGTGTACACGCATTTGCTTATATTAACATTCACTTTCTCTCATTAATCATCGTTTTCCAATTTATTATAATAAAATTTGGTATACTTGGAAATCGACGTTGACGTAACGTTTTCTCCCGTGACGATATTAAAAAAATGAATTCGATATTTAAGAAAAGAAGGGTCACCGATACGAACCACAACTTCGACACCAGGATAAAACGGATCGGGGACCAGAATAGGATCACCGGTACCGATGACAGATTCCAAAGTCTTGCTGAGACCGTCCTGAGCACCGGCAACGATGACGATGTCGCGACTTTCCCAGAGGGGTGGCGCGTGCACCCTCCTTTGGAACTCCCTCAGGGTCTAAAATCAATTTAACGTCGAACGTCGTTAGACACGCTGCAGCCAATCGCGTTATTTCAAAGAAAGAAGAATTTCTGTGTAACGACTTGGTGGATTACATCAGCGAGAATCTCTGCGTTAGTTAACGGTCGAAATAATTGGATCGTTTCGCAAATAGAACAAAATCTCTTTTCTCATACGTCGATGTGTGTATACGTCTGTGTGCGTTTCATATACACCACGTTAACATCTCGAACGCTCTACGAACGAGGACTTTGAGAATCGGATTATTTTATCCGTAATATTCCGCGAAATGAGACTCGCAGTCGAGTTAAATCTCCAACGTTGAAATATACATGTATACATCTCACTCCCGTGTATTTATGTATTCCTTCGGAAGGAACGAGGGCTGGGAGGAGGGGGTGGCACCGAGGAATATCTTAGGAAGGCTTTAGGAAATTCATGAAATTACCTGCAGTAGCGGAGGGTAACCTTGAGTGGGTATATACTGAAGAGCCGTGCTCAATTCATTCTCCTCGAGTGTAAAAGACGTGCCGTCGTCGAGTTTCACGGAAATTTCGGTGAACGGGAACGTCTTCTCGTTCGGCGCACCCTCCGCCAACGTGACGAGGCTCTGCGATGCGGAAGAGGCTATTTTTACTGTGTAGTAGAGAAACACAAAGTAGAATCGATTCTTTTTGTTTTTGTAATTTCGAGTTTTTTAGTATCTCACCCAATTCTCGAGTTATCACGGGTCTTCTTCTCTTCGATAGGTCCGTCTTGTAGGACGAGTAATCCATCGTGAGGCCGTTGCTTTGTTTCAACGTGGAAGACATGTTCGTGTTGTATTAACAAATCCAAAGGGAAGGAATTTAACGAAATATTACTCAACTAGGTAAGCAATAATAGCAACACGAAAAATTCACTCGTAAATTGCAATTACAAGAGCAACACCGCGGGTATTTGATCATTTGCGAGATAATTCGTAGAAATCCACGAAGAGAATCCTTCAGTTCTCTTTTACGAAGAAACCTCGGAGAAACTTTTTCCCGCTTTCCTGGAGCGAACGTTCGAGAACGACACAACCCCTGACTATACTAACGCCGGCTCTCGTTTCGTCGGCTTTTATATTTAGCGATAGCATTGCTCGCGTCAGATAACATTAGCGTACTCGAAAACGAGCATCACAGATCACGTACAACAATCGTCGGTAATGAAATCGAACGGTAACCGGAAGAAAGTACTAGGAAAATTGGACAGCTCCTTCTATAATTAAAAAAGGAATGCTTTATAAAAGGGATATATCGAAATTGTCTTTCGATCGACGGGTTTTCATTGATTATAAAAGTTAAATAATTATAAGTATATAAAATTAAAAGTGATAAAAGAGGATAAACAAACAGAGTTAATTTCTACTCTTTTTTCTGCAAAAACAACAATTCGTCCTTCGTCTCCCAAAAGTCTCGCAAAAAGTAAACAGATGTCGGCATCGAGGTCATTATTGCGCTTTCAGCCACACTATGATGAAATCGAGATCACGACCCGTACGGTGTTTTGTGTACCAGATGTCGCCCAGAATCATCTCGAGTTCGAAAGTATCTTTCTCTTTTTCTCATTAACAGATACTCTCTCTTTTTTTCCTTTTTTGCAAATACCCCTAACCCTAACAACGTTATTCTTCATAGGTCAAATAGCGACTGCGATAAGAACAATATCTATCGCCGTAGATAAGAGCGTGTGAGCGGACGCGCGTTTCTAATGTAGCAGAAACGTAAGGAAAACACGAGGAGCTTTCTCGAGAGGAATGAAAGGGATATGAAACGAACGAGGAAAGGGGAGGAGGGGAGACGAAGCGATTCGTCGGTGAGAAAAACGTTTAATCGAAGAGAAGAAGGGTGCCCTCGCGTCGTTTAATTTCAGACTCTTAACGATGCGATTAAAGAGACGCGCATTTTTTTAAAAAAAAGGCAGCTCGTAATTAGCCGTGACATTCGATCGCGTTCATGAACAGAGTCTCTCCCCCTCTCTCTTTCTTTTTCTTGGATACGAAGAAGCCTATCGCGTTCGTACGAGCCGCCCTTAATGGATTTTTAATCGCACCTCTTACAATTACCTACCCGCTCTCGTTTCTTTTCACTTTTCTCGCGTTATCTTCTATCCTTGTCTTCTCTCTCTCTCTCTCTCTCTCTCTCTCTCTCTCTCTCTCTTTTTCTCCTCTCTACTTTGCTCTACTTCTTCTCAATTTCATGAAAAAATTAACCTATTATCTAAGCATCGTGCTTACGTCAAATCACGTAAGCGCCAATCTGATGCAAGAAAGCGATCGAATTTACTTATAAAGAGAGAAAGAGAGAGAGAGAGAGAGAGAGAGAGAGAGAGGAACAGAGATTAACTTAGCGATTACTTTGGAAAATTTACACGACCGTCCTCCCACTATTCCGATGTTCTATCTATTCGACGCGTCAGAAAATCATTTTCTAACGCTTTACGAGGCTCCGTTTCATAAACGCCTGATGCAATAAGCCGTGAGCGTTTCTTTCGCGACTACCTCCGAGAAAAAGTCGAGAAACACGAAAAACGTAGAAAGAGAGAGAGAGAGAGAGAGAGAGAGGAGAGCGGGAAAAAATAGGAGAACAGAATCGTAAACTTCTAATCACTATATTTACATAATTATACATATATGTATGTATAAGTTTTCTTATGCAATTTTCTTCATTATTTGTCTTATTTTCTCGGCGATTAGAAAGATCTAATGTTAATTAGCAATATAGCAATAAAATTGAAGCGTAATCTTTAAACTACACCATCAGCAACAGTAATAAAAAAAAGTGTACGCTTTTAGTATCTTATCACTTAAAGCACACCGTACGTTTAGAAATCTCGGAATAGCAAACTTTCTGTTAACTCGATCCTTTTATCATGACCATTCTTCTCCTTTCATTCTTGACCGTTCTCTCATTCGTGTCTGTCTTAATCTATGTCTCTGTTTCTGTCTCACTTTCTCTTTCTCTCTTTGTTAAGAACACCAATGAGACGTTGCCGATTAGCATCCGTGAATAATAAACCAACTACACTTTTCTTCTTCCTAAGACAATAACAATATTCATGTAACGGCGCGACGGGTTATCAGGTTATCCTTCTTCGTTCCTTAATTGCGATCGTGACATATCATAATCATCGCTCAGACGAATCTTGTAGATTTCTCACTTTGAGCATCGATATAGAAAGGCGAAGTTTCGAGGAGGTGTCACTTTACTCTCGATTAAAAATGATCGATAATTATCCACGACTGAGATACTCTTATCTTGTCTCGGTACAGATGATTGCTTAAAGTCGGTCTCTCGCTTCCATAAAAAATATAAAGCATTTTGAAACGCTATCGGGTTCTTTGACCCCTGAATGTTGCGGGATCATGAAAGAAAGCTACTGCCTCTTTATCGACGTTCGACCGTTGTTACTCGAGCATTATATTGTGCCGCTAATCGACGAGTTCTCGTGACTCGAGTGTCGACAGATTGATATAGCGGAATCTTGAGAATGACGACGACTTCGGAGAGAAAGAAAGAGAGAGAGAGAGACAGAGAGAGAGGAAAATAAATAATGCCGAGCGAAGGCACGCCCGTTCGCGTAATCTTTGCGAAGATAATACTGAATTTTGGCAATGTATAGTCTTCGTGGCAACAACTTCTCGATAACGGTGTAATCTTGTATGACGAAACGCGAGATGTCTCTCTCCGAAAATATCAACATCAACGAAAAGATTAACGGATAATCAGCTCGGAGAGAGTCCGTGAAAGACGTTCGCCATTTTCGAACGGTGAAGACTGATCTTCGAAAGTAGAGTGTGTAGGAGTCGTAGGTGAAAAATAGGTGCAGATCGGTCTCCGGTAGAGGAGCCACTTCGCGGGCAAGGCGGAGATGGAGAAACGTACTTAACGAACGGAGATGTTCATTAAAAGCGAAACGACATTAGCCGACCTAAAATTAGTCCCTGACGACGAAGCAGTCTATCTCGGTCTCTCTAACTATCTATCTATCTATCTATTTCTCTCTCTTACACACGTAATACTCTCGTCTACTCGCAGTCGAACCCTCTCACCTTTGGAACGGTTACAGGTGAGTCGAGGCTAACTAGGAAGGAGAAAGAGAAGTGTAAGAGAGGAAGCTAGCGAAGGAAGGGTGGGTAAAAGGAGAGTGGAAGGGAGGGAGGGAACGCGAGGAGACGGAGCTCCGTGAGAAAAAAGCCGACGAGTCTCTCGGAGCCGATAGGAAATGGATCCTCGCGATTGGCGCGAGTTAGAGCGAGATAGAGGAAGGTAATGAGCGACGTCTCGATGCCGCTTTGGAGATGATAGAAAAGGGGGCGGGGTAGGGCGAGGCATAGAAAGGGCCCATCTTCTCACGGGAGATTGTCTTAGACCTCACCCTCTTTTACTCCCTTTATCCTAGCGACCTCGATGCGACCGCGATTGCAGACTGTCGTCGTCGTTAGCGAGTTAATAGAAAGTTACTCAGAGACTATGAATTGCCTACCGATTATCCAGAAATTTCATTATTCCCCGGCTCCGAGTGGGAGGACTCCGATCGGCCGATCTTCTTCTACCTTTCTCCCTTCCATCTTGAATCTCTTCTTCTCGCTCCCGGACATGGCGAAATTTCCTGAACGGAATTGTTCGAAAGAATGTGCAGCGAGGAAGTCGTTCGTACTCGTTTCCTCGAAGGCTTCGAACCTCTTGGTCTCGAAAAACGGGCCGAGGAATTTTCATTGAACGTTCGACGTACATACAATTATATATATTTCACATGATTTATAGCATACACGCAGGACAATGTAGGTATCTAGAAAAAGTGAGAAAAAAGGGATAGGGACAACGAAATATCCTTTCAAGCACGAAAGTGGAAGAACTCGTTAAAAGACATGGGTACCAAAGAGGGAAACTATCGAATCTTCTTCCTCTCGTTCTGTGGTATAACAAAAACAGTGTTCACGGGCCAGGCGATACCTAATTGGGTGCACCCCGTGGCCGGCTCCATTATTCCGGGTGTCAAAATACTTTTCACCTTTCGTAATCCTAGGTGCACAAGCTATAAGCACGAAACCCTCACCATCTCTCCTTCTCTTTCTCTCTCTATCTCTCTCTCTCGTTCACTCACGTTCGCTCCTTCACGCTTTCTCGCGAGGGACAAAGGATATGCGTGCTTGTATCTCAAAGCGGCCGACCGAATGGAATGCACAATGGAATTGTCGCCACACGTCCTTTTCAAGAAGCAAAAGACGTTTTCAGCGCCTTCGTCTTGTAGTATACCTCGTAAGCCGTTCCAGAAGAAAGACCCTCTGCCAGAAGTGCTTCCCTCGAGTGTGACACAACTCGCGTGCGCACGTGTATGTGTATGTAGGTATAGATATAGATATACTTACATGTTGTATGTATATACATATGTTTCTTTCTTTCCCTTTCCCTTTCTCTTTCCCTTTCCCTCTCTCTCTCTCTCTCTCTCTCTCTCAATTCTCTTCTCTTCAACACTGGTGCGACCCTCTATACGCCGTCTTACCCTCTTTATTTCCTTCAAAAGTTGGCGTATACGTGACAATTGTACCGCGGTGTTCCGTTCCTTGAATTTCCAGAAAGGAAAGCAAAGAGAGAAAGGGCAATTTTCGTCGTATCCCGTGGATCGAGATTGGAGAATTCACTGGTTACCCCTCCTCTTGAGTCTCCTCCTTCTCTTCTTCTCTTCTTCTTCTTCTTCTTCCTTCTATTCTTTCCTTCTTTCTTCCTTCCTTCCTCTTCTCCAAACAGATCGATTACGATACGGAGGAGAACACTCGTCGAAATGAATCGACGTGATTTCGTTACAGTAGTTGAAAGCAGTCTCGTGAAATGTGGTGCATACCGTAGGTAAGGACATTTCGCAGTGACTCGTTTGATAAATAAAAGCTTATGATTATTTCGTGTAAATTACATTTCCTCGTCGCTCACTTTCCTCGCTGTAACTTACGTGAGAGGTAAGGCGAACGTAAGGTACCACTGGGTAGAAGGTGTTTTTCTTCAAAGTTGCACCGACATCGTTTCTCTCGTCGATCTTCGAAATTAGATTTTACCTTTGAAGGAAATGCTTTTAGCAACGCCTTTTCCAACCTCAGTGTTGCTAACGGAATTACACCGAAGTCTCGATAATTGCTGATAATTTCGACGAACTTCGTTAAGACGCTTCATCTACTTGAAATGAGTGTGTGTGAGAGAGAGAGAGAAAGAGAGAGAGAGATGGAACGCTTTCGTTCAAGCCTATTTCCTTCCTTCTCCTCATAAAAATCTATTACATTGATCTAACTAATACTAATACCTACTACCAAACTTATGCTTATCGCGCTGGTTCTTCTTAAGAGAAATAAGATAAGAAAATATAAGAGGCAGACGAGCAAAGATTAATGTTGTTTCAGCTTCGGGAGTGTCTAATGATGCCATTAGAAGAACGTCTAATCAATTTTTACGAGACTTCGAAAAAATTGCTTATCGCGGTTACCGGGTTTCGGTGGACGACATCAGTATGGACGAAAAGAGTCGAAGTTTTGCACGCGTGTGAAAGGAACGAGTTTCCCCTCGACGCGTCTCCGATTGCATTCTTAAGCCTAATTAGGTTTACGAGGCTCGAGGTCCCGGCGAGGAAGCAATTATTGGTAATTGCGTAAAGATGTCACGCCGTAAGCGGATTGCCAGCGGTTTTACAGCATTGTACTCCTCTAAGCCACACCACGAGGCCAGCAACGACGAGAACGCAACAAGAGGAAGGGGACCCCTTCCTTCTCTCTCTTCTCTCTTTTTCTCTTCTTTTCTATCTCTCTTTCACTTACCTCGCAACCGTCGACGACAATAACTCGAACTCGCTGCCGACTCGTTCTTCTATCTGTTCCTTTTATTTTTTTCGAAAACGACGATTGGTCGAATCGGGGGACACCTTTAAATTCAGTTTTTAATGAAATTTATTCTAATCGATGATCCTATTAAGAAGTGTTAACGTTATTTTGCATAATGAATAATATTAATTATAATGTTCGTACAGATACAAAATTGATTGTCTGTGTATTTGAGCGTGCAATATTTTTTATGTAATTTCTTACAGGAATTATGTTAATGAAACAATTTCTCGTAGACTAATTTCAGTGTAATTAAGATATCAAATGATTTCGTATAGAATCTCCTTCGATACTTGGATACTTAAAAATACGCTCCCCCTTCTCTAAGCTCTCGACGTACCAACGCACATTCCGAAAGCCGTTAGGCAGAAATTAAATTAGTTCACCACGAGGCGAAGATCGCGAAATCTCTTAAATCGAGGCAAAACGCGGCTTTCCGCGAGTAGGAATGCTACTCTCGGTTTGAAAAAGAGGGACGATGGAAGCGAAGGGTTTCCTTCTTGGAGGAGTAAGGTAAAGAGTAAGGGAGGGTTCGGTCGGAGAGTAAAAACTCAGCGCGCCGCGAAAACTCGTTTAAAGATGAAAGGCCGGCTAACGACTTATTTTCGATAAGGAAAAGTTAAGGCGTTTGCCCCTCGCGTTTGCCACCACCACCACCACGACCACCACCATCGCGAAGAAGCCACGCTGCTAAAATGGGG
>JAIFRP010000031.1:6916848-6929208 GCA_032403825.1 Odynerus spinipes | reverse complement strand
GAGACAGAAGAAGGAAGACCCTTTAAAAGTTTCGAGTCTGGGAGATCAGACTCTGGAAAATTAGCTAAAACTTAAGGTAAAGTGCCGAGGGTATAGGATCGAAAGGAGCTAAGGGTAGAAAATAAATGTGGCCGATCTAACTCGGTAGGTTTCTACCTCATCTTCTTTCTCTCTCTTACTCTTGCTCAGTCAGATATTTATCACTGTAAGTGGGATCCGGTTAAATGCAACTGTGATCTGATTTCCACGGGGGACTTAAAAGCTTTTTCTTCAGCTTCTCTCTCTCTCTCTCTCTCTCTCTCGCTCTTCGGGTCTCGTGAGCCACGAGCTAGATTCGTGGCCGAGATTGGGCGGGGTGGAAAATGGCGTTTGTCAAGGACTCCTTCCTGAACTCCGTGCGATATTCGCGAGAGGCGATAAGTAAATTCCACGTGACACGCTCATGGGAAACATTGTTGTTAGACCCTTTACTTCGGGATTCGAAACTTTAACTTTGCTTTACACGTGTCTATCTTTTCTGGAATCGCTCCAACGCAGTTTGGTTAAGTATGTAGCTTTAATAAAACTCGTTGGAAGTAAAATTAATATTTCATAATAATTTTTTTGATAGATTTTATTTATGTCCAGGATAAAGTGGAATGCCACGTGTTCGAAAGTGTGCGGAAACGATCGCGAAAGAGCAGAGGTGAAGGAGAAGAAGGAAGAGAAGAGAGAGTCCTTTTCCTATATAACGGCTGGACCGGGAATTCATCCGCAACGTATAATTTAGCTCGATATAGTTAGATCGATTTTGAGCAAGCTACTGTTTCGCTAGAGGCGGATATCTTTTGTCGCGCGGTTTTGTGGGCGTACACTTCCCCCCGGGCTAAAACGCCAAATGGTAACGACGATACGCGGAATCGAGCGTGGAATGGGAAACGGGGATTTATTTTGTGTCCTCCCTGGTTTTTGGTCTCTCTACGTGGAATGGAAAAGAAACAATTTCCAAGCCGGACGCGGCGTTCTGCTAACCGGAAAAGCGTTCCCGCTTTTTGCTGCTTTGTCACCAGGCAAATCCCGAAAAACTCGTGAAAAGAACGCCGCGGATAAAAATCTGTTATCCGCTCTCTCTCTCTCTCTCTCTCTCTCTCTCTCTCTCTCTCTCTCTTTCTTTCTCTCGGTTTCTCTCCCGTTTTCCGACGATGGATCGACGAAAATTCTTTCGACGGCGCGACGAGTTTCGAGCTTTTTCACTTACAAACAAGAATTCAGAACAAACCCACGAAATTTAATGTTTTCCACAGTTCTACGTTAAATCATACGGATATTTTTAACTGTTATTCTAAATTAACGTAAATTATGTTTTTTGATAAATTTTTTATGAGAATCAAAAAAAGCTAACTTATCAAACAATATACCTACGCAGTTATACCTAAGTGAGGAAAGAAAATCAGTCATCAAATTAATAAGAGAAGTGTGATCGGCTCTTTAAAACGATATCGTGAAGAGAGAGCGAGAGAGAAGACATTAATACGAATACACGTCGCAGGTCGTCCAAAGTCTCTGAAATTCACGAAGTATATACACGGGAGCGTAGGAGGCTCGGCGTAAGCGGTAAGCTTTACCTCATTTCTGGCAATTACAGGGGATGCCAGAATCCGCCGCAAGAATCAACCCACACCGGGCACCCTCTCTGCACTTTCTCTCTCTCTCTCTTTCTCTCTTTCTCTCTCACTCTGTGGCTACGCGCACTTCGTACCTGCACATGTACGCGTGTGTTTGTGCGTATACACGCGCGTGTTCGCGAGTCACCCCTCAGCTCGCTTTTGCGCACGTTCACGACCCTCCCTCTCTCTCTCTCTCTCTCATTTCTCTACATGTACATACACACATACAATCTCTTTCTCATACATACACACAGTTGACTGGAAACGCGCGTACGGTGTCACAGAAGCCAGAAGAAAACTCGTCACTCGACCATTCCACCCCCTCGGAGTCTAACGCGAGCCGAAAACTCTCCCCCACCGTGTCGGAGGTGGGTTGAGAAGAAAATGTCGCTAGGATTGAGCACCACTGCCTCGCCATGTTCCCGAATCTCCACACCGATTGGTCGGACTCTGGTACGAACCTCGTCGCGATTGGTTCTACCAAGCCACGCCTATTCGTTTCACGCACGGACCACCTCCTTCTTCCCTCGCGATACCGTGGCCTCCTCGGGCCAAAGAGTAGTTGTGTGCAGCTGCAACAAAGGCCACCCCGCTAGACGACGGCCGGCTAGTCCTCGAGTAGGACGCACACGCTCTCTCTCGGAAAGCTACGGCCCTTAGACACGGCACGTCTCGCTTCGGCGGACAGAAAGAGATAGAGAGAGAAAGAGAAAGAGAGAGAGAGAGGAGAAGGAGGAGGAGGAAAAAGATCACGATCGGTCCTACGAAGATCTTCAGATCCAGGATAAGTGTCGTAACTCGTCTAGGAGGACATTCAGAAAATTGTGATTTCTCGCGGTGAACACTGCTCCTGACTCGTTACGCTTCAGAAGACTATTGGAGATAAGAAGACTCGTGATCGAAGTTTTTTTCTGTGCGGTGAACAAATTAGAAATTTGGGATGGCCGGTGTCACGGTGCATTTCGATATGGAAACTTCGTGATTTACGAGGTTTGTTGTCTCCCTATCTATGATCGAACAGTGGTAGACTTTAATCGCTCCAGGAACATTCGTTTAACGAACTTAGAGTGGCATTAAATAAAAATATTTAACGAGTGACGAACGTATTAGAAAATGCGAAAATATTTATCCGTCACTTTCGCGCTTTAGCGTGTTAAAAAAAAAAAAAAACAGAGTGCATCGTCCCTTTAGGGCGATAGACAACGCGGTCGGGAACTCAGTGGAATCTTCGGTTTCCGCGGATTGCATTAAATTTCATTGCGATGGATTCACAGCAGCTCGTGGAGACGAGCTCGCAAAATAGTCAGGACATCGTCCTGCCAAAACCGACTAGCAGCACGCCGCGACACAGCATCGATGCGATCCTCGGCTTAGCTAATCACAAGAGGAATCATCAGGAGATGGAGGACAGCGCTCGCGAGTCGCAGGAGAACGCTGGTACTCGTCTGTTTATCATATTTTATTTATCACAATTCTTTAACGTGTCTACTTGGCAAGCTTCGGTTAGGTTCGTTTTTTGGGTTCCGTTCTATGGGTGAGTCGATAACCATTGCTATGTAGATGAAATGTTAATTCCATTAGATTTTGGAAAAATATAATAACGTAATTACTGAAAATTTTATTAAAATTATTTGGTTTAAAATTCAATTGGTACAAAGTTCTTATTGGTACAAACTTCATCTCGCGATAATTATTCACTCACCCTGTATAATTAACGCCCAGCATTCATTTTTTTAGAACGAGGTTTCCGAAAAACTATAACATTTACCTTCATGTTTTTGTTTCTATTCTTTTAACAATCTGTAAATTTATTGAAAATTCTTTGGTAATATTTTGGCATACTTTCGTCGATATTAATAGCCGGCTTAAATACATAATTGTTTTTTAAAGACGGTCGTATCACGTTGTAAATAGAACAGAAAATCTACGGACATTATCTCGGTGAACCATCCGACGGTACACGCGCGTATTGCCGCACACGCGTCCGCCATGTCTCGAGTGAATCTAAATTCCGTATCTAGTTCACTCGAAATTACCAACAGCTCGTTTTATTACAGAAGTTTAATTTAATAAGCAACTTAGCTTAATTCTCTCGATCGTCGTCGTTAGAAATTCGAGCGTGAAAATTTAACCGAAAACTTTTCATTAATATTACAGATCCAATCTAATCTCAATTTCGCTTCTAAACACGAACGAATGTTTCTACGATGCTTATGTCTATTTAAAGAAAACAAAAAATACGTGGAATAAAAATAATCTGAGCAACACCGTGAAACGAATCACGCCATTAAAATTTAACCGCGATTGTATTTCCCGTACAGCTATCGTATTCTAATCGTCGAAAAGGACAATGTGTCTTCCGAGTCTCGCTACGCGTCATGCCGTCCAACTAACGGGGATAGCTGCCCGGTAATGTTAGCGTATAATTGGAAAATCGTTATTATCTCCTGGATCTCGAGTCGGGCGACACGGCAGCGCGCGTTAATTCGCCGTCCGAGTCGAATCGAAGCGTTCTACCGCGTTCCCACTGAATTTCTTTCTTGCTCGCTGTAATTACGTTCGTACGCGGACACGTGACAACTTTAACGTAATCGTGAATTTTTATTCGGTACAATTTTTTATATTTTATAAATTACTTGGATGATTTAAAAAAGATCTGCGTTTTCAACCCCTCTTATTAATAGCGTAATTAATTATTAAATGATTTTTGATGGCCGTATACGTGTAAATAAATGTCTATAGTTTATGGTCGATCATCGAGTAACATATCCAATAATTCCAATTTCGAGGCACACTTTCGTCCCACGTACGGTCGAATTTATTTTCTCCCGGCGAAAACGAGCGTCGTTTCCGTGTCATTCTACCGCTCGTTCGCGTTTCGTGCAGGTGCACGTATCGACGCAACACTTTCGGTGGAAAGGTCAGAATCGACAAAACAATTTCGTACGGGCGCTACTACCGTTATCGAGAGATAGACCGCGCGAGGGTGAAACGAGAAAGAAAAAGAGAGAGAGAGAGAAAGAGACAAGAAGATATAGAAAACGAGGAGACGTATCGAGTAGTAACGACGGGACAGAAATCAGAATCGAACGGTGTTGAAGTAGCGTTAGAGAAAACATGCAAATTTTACACAACGTCTTTAGAAGAATAATAAAAGTTGCTACGTAATATTTAAAATGGATAAGGCGTGAGGTACTAGAATTGGGGAGATATTTGTCACTCGCATGTTGAATTAGTTAGTCGGTGATGGGCGGTGACCCGTGTTGCTTGCTATACAGATTTATCTTTTTATTCACAATTAACTTTATATTATATCAAAACATATTGTAACATTTGACATAATTTAATTATGTAGGTATTATTCTACATAGCCCCAAAACGAACGGAAAGATAGAAGATAGAAGAGTAAAATTTCCATTACGAAAAAAAAGAAACGAAGCAAAACTAAAACAGTCTCCATAAATCATGACGATCTACATATATCCTTATCTAAATCGAGTTAGATCGCTTAGATAATCCAAGCACGAACGCGTCAAGCCAATTAATCCCACATACGTAGACCTTGCGACGTATCCAACGTGTTACACACGATGGACGAGGTAGCGAAGGTGACTCGCGATTTTTGGCGAACGCTGACGTTAATTGCCTCTTAATTAACATCTTAATCGTCGACGTCGGCTGAGACGCGTCGACGGTTCCACCTCCTTCGCGAGGAAAAAGCGTATGGTACGTTATCGTGGTAGTAAGGAGTGATAAGAAAAAAGAAAGAGCGGATGAATGTTAAAGGAGAGAAGAAGCTAAAGAGAGGAGAGAAGGTTAAAAAAGGAAGAGAGAGAAAAAAGGGATACTCGGGGGCTGCTTAGTCAAGGTCCAATCTTGTCCCGCTAATCGAATTATCATTAATTATGATACCGTATGCGAGAGAAAAGGTAAAAGCCGAGCAGCCGCGGCCTCCGCTAATAAGTACGCTGTGCTTCGAAAGAGAGAGAGAGAGAGAGAGAGAGAGAAAGAGCAAGAAAGAAAGAAGGGAAGAGAGAGAAAGAGAGAGAGAGAGAGAGAGAGAGAGAGAGAGAAAGGAAAAAAAGGAAATAGATGGAAGCGGCTTTAAGTCAGTCGCTTCTTAAGAGCCGAATTGACGTGCCTACTAATGGATCGCGCCTTCATCATCTGCTTTCTTTTTCATCATCTTCATCTTCTTCTTTTTCTTCTTCTTCTTCTTCTTCTTTCCTCTTCACGAACTATCTTAAAACGAAGTTAACAGATCCGCTATCTCGTCGAGACAAGACGGATCGCCTTTTCGAGAGCGCGATTGAATCATTAGGATAATTAGAACAGGTGTTCCTTTAACGGCTTGATTAATTTCTTTCGGTTTATACGGCAATTATCGGCATCGTTTGGACGATTAACCAAACTCCGTCCCCTCTCTTTTTCTTTCTTCGTTCTCGCGTTCGCAGAATTCTCAGACGACAAGTCGCTCGTTAAAATGCAAAACGCAAAATATACACCGAGGGAGATTAGTTTTTATTAATGGTACAACGTTGTTGCATTATCTTAATGCGAGCTAACGCGACGCTTTAAAGTGCACTCGATATTATCATCGATACGAGGAAACTAGAAAGCTGAACGGAAGTTATTATTTCTGACCGAGCGGCACTCTCGTCGCATGCCGCCAACTTTGGATAGGTATTCGACCAACGGGTACAATTCTAACTCTTTACTTCTATTTCTAACGCGTCCTTGCTCGATTCAATTACTATGTACAATTTTCCAATGATCCTTGTCTCTCGTTTTCCTAGAGAGTATAGCGAAGTACTCGTTCCTCTCTCTCTCTCTCTCTCTCTCTCTCTCTCTCTCTCTCTTTCTAATGTCTGTATTAGGGAAAAAGATCGTGACACCGTCTGCGAACGTGTGCCATACGCAAAAGTACTTTGTTAGAAGGGGTAACTTCGATCGCGTGACCAAAACAATAGAACGTAGGTGGTGTGCGTGCATACACGTACACGGGAGAACGTGTGCGAGAGAAAAAGAAGGAAAGAGGTCGGGGTGCAAGCAATTACGTGTAATTTCATACCCGTTTATTGCGAGAACAGCTTGTTTTTTGGTCGGGCTTTCTCGGGCCAACGAACATACACGCTCGCGCGAGCCGATGACGAAGCGACAGAACGAGCCGACGGAAGAGGGAAAAGTTCGACGAATAAACGGGCTTCATTAATTACGTCGCGCGCACTTTTTCGATATATATTCCTATCAATTTACTTTATCGCGACAGGGAACGAGCGCACTCGCGGGGCTCAACTTCGAGGAATTTTTATCGACTCGATTCGTTCGATTTAAACGAGGGTCGCTTGTTTACGCTCCGCGTATTTGTCCGAGCGCTAAATTAAAAAGGAGAATCTTCGTGATCCCGGAAGGGGTTTCCTCGCGCGCCCGCGCACTCGCGCATTTCTATCACGGAACTTCATTTCGAGCTGGTCGAGGTAGAAAAAATGGAAAAGGAAGAAAAAAGATTTCCATTTTTCTCGTTCCATGCTTCTATCGTGACACTAGAACTACCGACAATTAACGTGTACCTATCTCTATCAGACCAGTTAAAATGACTGGCTATTTATAGAATAGTTTATGCAAGGAAAGTAAACCTTCGTTAATATTCTTTTAATTGTTATACTGTTAATAGATAGATATAATATTATATGTATTTATACTATTTAGAAGTACATTTGTTTCATACTTCAATTTAAGTAATTTTTAAATGAACATTTAAAGCCAGTCGTTTTGATTGGTTCACTAGTTTTAGCGATAAACATATAGCATCTTATGCCGAGAGTTAAATAACGAATATACTTTATTTTTGCTATAACTTTTATTTTGATCGTTACCACACGCGCACCAGGTAAAAACCGACTGCATTTTTCGTCGCGTCGTTTTCGTAGCAGCGACAACCGGGCGATCGTTTGTCGCTTCTTTTCGACGCCATCGATAAGACAATCGCTTCCAATGTTACGAACTCATGTTTATTCCGTAGAAAGCCTGCATCTTATAATGCTTTTTCTATCGCCCCAAACATAGATATTTTGGACACTAACGTTTCTCGATCTTCCTTATTCTAAATTGAGATCTTTTCCTAGCGAAATCGTCGAGACCGAGAGCAGTCGAAAGATCGATAGCAAACATCGAAAGAGAAGATAGGTGGAAGCGGGAGACGAGCGCAGCAATTTAACCGAATTACCGACGGATCAAAGCTTACGAGTGGTAATTGGTGCACAGGTGTCGGCGATCAATCGTACACCGGGAATCGTCGCGGAACCTACTTTGCTTCGCCTGAGAGATATACCTACCCGAAACACGGGGTTCGCGCGGCGTGTGTGATCGATAGTCGACGACTACGAAGCGACACGAATCCCGGCGCGAAGACAGACGCGTCCAAACGGAGATAGAGATAGAAACCCTGCTTCGGTATATACTACTACTGGGAAACAGAGTGAGATAGATAGATAGATAGAGAGAGAGAGAGAGAGAGAGAGAGAGACCCAGACGCTCGTGGCAAGGTATTCGCGTAATTTGTGCTCCGATTAGCAATCGGTACGTCATTACCGCGATTAATATTGACGCCCGGATAATCCGGAATCAGTATACGCGTTCCACCACGTTACGTATACTATATATAACACGTTCGTCAAACGTTTTCGTTCGAAGAATATCGTTTAATCGTAATCGTCGATTAGATACCGTTCAATCGATTGCGATATATTTTCGGGTAGGTAAATTGCGATAAGCGTTAATAGCTCGAGTTAATTTCTGCGTTTAGCGTAGAGCTGATCAAATGATTTCTATGCGGTAGGTAGGTAATACCTATACCTACCCAGAGGTACCTACCTATAGTGTTACGTGGGTAGCTACCTACTTTGAAGGAGTAAGCACGCTCGATCATCTCTCAAGAATTCTCTACCACTCGCATAAGTTCGCGAAATGTGAATTTTAGCACGCCAAGTGCACGCGCGTCGTTGGTATCCCTTTCGCGTAGCCTAACGAAGGTCGCTCGTGCGCCGATGCCGACCGAGATATCCCAATAAAGCGTGCACGCCAGGGAACAATTAAATTATTAACCGGTAACGATAAAGAGTTGGGGTGTGAGGAGGGGAGAAGAAAGGAGTAGCTGCGTTTATTACAACCGTGGTACGTAGGTAGTACTTATAAATTCGCTTTTTATAACAAAACCACGAAGAGGGTAATTTCCCGTTGGAAAAAAAGAAGGAAGAAAAGAAAATATGCGCCCGGACAAGACAAGATCGTCGTACCGAGATTTCCAACATCGATCGGGAAAATATCGTCGTTTCAAACGGTTGATGGGATCATAAAAAGAATCTCTTCTCTTCTCTCTACGCCAAATCATCGTATTTCCGTTACGCTTAAACACGAAGTATCGGAAATCCACTAGGATCCGTATTTCCAGCGATTTCCAACGAAAACGCGCAATGATCAGCTTAATTTCGGTGAGCGTGGTGAGTCGAGTCGAAGCGTGCTCCGAAAATTTTCCAAACTTTTCCGGCAACGAGCGACGAACGCTCGCGTGCGGTTAAACGAATTTAGCGGAAGGGGATTCGTTCGTGAGATTCGGAAAAAGATTACAAATCCGTTACGATAAGTAATCTTATGGATCGAGTGGGAGGTTAAGTTGGCGCGGAGAAGAACGAGGAGGAGGGGGAAGTAAAGAAAAGAGAAAAGATCTCGACGATTCCACTTTCGAATTCCATTTTCATGGCGGTTGCTCGACGAGTCGGTAAAATAGCGAAGTTGCCTCCTCGAGTCCGTTGACCCGTTTAAAAGGAAACTTTATCCTTGCGGCAAGAACTTGATGACAGCTTAAGAGCCTTTTCTCTAAGGCAAGAGTCGGAGAAGAGAGAAAGAGAGAAAGAGCTGGCTCTTAAGAGCACACGCTTGCTAGCACGTTCGCCAGCACTTTGACAATTTAATAATTCGATACTGGGTACGCGAATAATCGACGAACCTGATACTCTCCTGGCCTATGGTGGATCGAGAATCACTCCGTCTCTCTCTCTCTCTCTCTCTCTCTCTCTTCCTCTCGCATGCATACACACTCTCTCGCTCTCTTTGTCCTTCTCTTTCAGTCTTTCTCGCGGCAACGGTCGAGAAGACAGGCGAGGATTAGTGACTCGATATGGAACCTGTTCATTAATTTTATTAAAAGACATGCAGATTACTCGGCTGTACACGCTTCGAGCGATGATCAAAGACCGTTGAGGATAAGCGCTTTTCGAGGCGCTAACACGAGCCATGTTCGTCGAAACGGAAGAAAGACAGAACGAAGTGGAGTAAAAGAAAAAAAGACAACAACAAAAAAGGAAACGGAAAGAAACGGATCGCTCGACTCGAGTTCTCTTGATTTTTCAAACAGCATTTCGAATCGACAATCCGATGTCCGATGCTTCCGCACGCGGTAAACATATTCGCGTAAATTCGAAATCTCCGCGTGGCTATAAACGAATCATTTTTTCATATCGCCCCCGCGTTTATTGGAAGGAAAAAGAAATACCTATTCGCGCAACGTTTTTTTTACTCCCGTTTACCGGGGGGTGGGGGGGAAACGGGGTAAAAAAATAGAACACCGAGTCGAGTTTCGATAAAATTTTAATTACGACAAATTGCGTCCGGTTCGGACACTATCGTATCGCCGAAGCTACACGTACATAAATAAAAATTCTCTCGTGTACTGAGATATGAAAAAAATTCTCAATGTTTTCGAGATCGAATGAAACGAAGATTCTCTCTCTCTCTCTTTCTCTTTCGAGAGAAGAGAGAAAAAGAAGCCCCGATCGATAAGGTGCGTCGGATTAAATCGCGCGAAAGGTGACAGTGGCTTTTACGAAGAAATTTCCGTCGAAACTTTGTGCCGGCGCGCAAAGTGGCCATTGCGTTTCGTTCCGGAGATAAAAACCGAAAGAGTCGGCTCTTTCTAAGAGAAAGAGAAAGAGAGAGAGAGAGAGAGAGAGAGAGAGAGAGAGGAAAAAGTGAGAGCGAGAGAGAAAGAGATAGATAAAAGATGAGAGAAAGAGAGAAGGAGAGCACCGGTGACGGTCCACGAGAAGACAAATTCTGTAATCTTCTTTGGTCGGCGAGCTAAGCCCTCTGTGTGACGGCATACCATCTTCTTTCTCTTATTTCCTATCCCCCGATTTTTACCCCTCCTTGTCTCGAGCTGTCCTCCCACGCCGATCAAGGAAATTAGATTTCGAATCGACAGCCGTGCTTAAGTATAAACGACGGAACGACGTAGGTATCGTGCGTCTCCTCGAACATCGAGCAAGGAACTTCCCATCCCCTCTCCCGTCCCCCTCAAGCCCTCCGTTCCTTACCCTTCCTATTGTATCACGGATGAAAAATAATTTGCTACGCTCCTGTCTGGGCACGCTCTATATCTCTATCTCTTTCTACCTTACACGCGTGCACGTTCCATTGGATATAAGTCGGCGTCTCGTTTGATTTTTGTTTATTTCATTTTATTTTCCAGTAACTTCGGAATTTATCTCTCCTTTTACGCTCCCATAAAATATCCGCTTCGATATATCTATCTTATTTCTAGATAGCTAGCTAGCCATCACTAGTCTCTCTCTCTCTCTCTCTCTCTCCCCCTTTCTCTTTCTCTCCCATCGTTGACCGACTTTCCGAAACGCGCCCGTCACGAGAGGATAGCTGACTTCTTTTAGCGAAGAGTAATAAACCTTTCAGTTAACGTCAGTCCATTATAATCGGATTAATACGAGAGCTCGCATTCGAGGAAGTTAATCCGTTTAGCATTAATTATCGCGCGTGACGTTTTGCCCGCAAATACGCCGAGAACGGTGGGATTATGGGATACGATGATGGTGTAGCCGTGTGTCCTATGAGCAAGAAGGTGAAAACGCGTCGACGTGTAGAATTTTTCGACTCCTTTCCGAAGAGTGAAGTTTTAATCTCGGCCAGGAGATACCCTCTTAGCTACGAGAAGAATTTCAAGGTGTCCGTCGTTCGTACGTGCGACAAGTAAATCGTGAAACGCGTAAGAACGCGAGGCGAAACGAATCCAAACTCGATTCGGTCGTTTTTCGATGGATTTAAGTACGAGAATAGGACGAAGGTGAAGTTGGCAACGCAGGTGAGACGATCGGGAGCGTTAACGTGCCAGCAGCCCGTTTCTTAATCGACGCCTTAACTCGATTAAGCAGCCGAGAAGAATCAAAAGGCCCCCACGGCGTTTTAAAATTTATCAGCGATCAGTGTTGGCCCATTAGAGTCAGTGGTTCGGGTAGGAAACCACGGGGCCGACCACTTCGTCCATTATACTATCTTTTCGTGTCAATCTCTTAAGTAGCTAGAACGCGATAGAACTCCCACCCCCACTCTCTCTCTCTCTCTCTCTCTCTCATTCTATCCGCGATATTATCTCGCTCTCGTAGAAATACCGACAGTGACCGACGCCTTTCGCCTTTGTTTCTTTAAAGAAACATTTTCTCCGAATCTGATCACACAATTTTAGCAATTCCGTACCTACCCTTTAAATTGCACGAATCTTATTTTGGATTTGAAGATTCATAAAGTGTAAATTTCGAGTAGCTCGAGCTACTTGAGCATCCGAAACCACGAAGTTTAATTCACGATTCGTCTTGCGAAGGCAACGTAGATGGGAAAGGGAGTCTAGAAACGTGTTGGAGAGAAAGAG
>JAIFRP010000031.1:6903507-6916843 GCA_032403825.1 Odynerus spinipes | reverse complement strand
GAGAGAGAGAGAGAGAGAGAGAGAGAGAGAGTAGAGCGGTGAACACGGCGTCGTCACGCCGACATTCTGCGCCTGCCTGGTAGAATTTAATCACGATGATGGTTACTCTGTCCCACCGAAACCAATTATTGCGCAGACGTATCCCCGTGCGGCGTACACGCCCGTATCCTTCGCTTTGCCGCGCGTACATTCCCCTCCAGACGCGACCGTCTCTCTATCGACTCAAAACTACTACCTACGGGAATTTACGCCGAGCTTTAGGCAAACTTTCAAAATTACCAAACGTCGCCGATACTTCGAATTTATATAGTTCACAAAAATTGATTTTAAAATCGTTCGGTAAGCTCCTAGTGATTTTTTATCTCTTCAAATATTCTATAAAGTTTATTAAATATATTTATTTATTATTAATACTTAACACCTTCCTGGCAGTCTGAATTCTGATAACTTTTCGTTCAGGCCGCGTGGGGCGTAAACGCCGCTCATAGCGTGGGGTATTATTCAAATGTCAGTATGACAAGCATTTTTTCAAAATTCTGCATTTCACAGCGAAAATTCTTTATGAATTGAACGGAAAGTTTAGCATACGCCGCATATACATACCTACCCTACGTGGCATGGAACGTGTTAATTATATTGAAAACGTAAACTTCCAAAATGATCCAATAGGAAGGAAATGCAAAATCTAATCGTATCGACAAGAAACAAGCAAGACGATGGAAAGGGAGCGCGGTGGAGTGGGTCGAAGGGTGGGGGAGTTGGTAAGGGAGTAGTCGGTGGCGTTGGCACTCTCGGGGGCCATTATTGATTGTTGTTGATAATTAGCCGGTACAGGCGCGTCAATCACGAAGCAAGGCGAGGTTATTAGCTCCACGGACACAAGCCAGACGCGAGCAGACGTTCGGTTGGAAGAGGAAGAGGGAGAGGAAGGTGAGGAAGAGAGAGAGAGAGAGAGAGAGAGAGAGAGAGAGAGAGGGACAGCACGTTGGGCCGACGCTTAGGGCCGGGCCGCCATTGAGCCACCCGATTACCCCCCACAATTCGATCTAATGCGCTGCGCTCCGATGCGAGAGAAGGTTAATTATGCAGTTAATGAGAGCCTGAATATATATACCCCACGGTGTGCGTCCGTCGGTGAGTGTCCAACCAGTGACTACGATCTTGTTGATGGTTGATAACTCGAGTTATCGTTTTTTAGAGATTCATTTGCAAAATTTTAATTCGTTATAAACTGTGAACGTGATGGATGATCGACGATTTTTTTTTAAATTCTATACGCGGTGATAAAAAGTAGAAGAAGCAAATTTTATTTGGAAAATAATTTCGGGATAGTACAAACGAAAATGTTCGTTGATGTAAACAAAAATGTTGTGGCTTCAAGTTCGAGGTGTTGAGACGTGTACAGGTGACCGGCACGAACGAGTCAGTCGTTCCAAAGTCGTCGTCGTAAACACACGCGTCGCTTCTAAGGCTGCGAGAATCTTACATCAAGTTAGATACCTTCTTACACACGTGTGATTTGTTAATTAATTAATTTATATTATATCTTAGTTTATTACCTGTATTATGTATTTATTATTAATTTTATTTATTTTGTAGATGTCTGATATAATCGATTTACATTTCATCAAAGTAGCGATGGAATTTTTAGAATCCACTGATTCTAACTTACATTTTTCGTAGCTTTTCGACGAGCTTTCGAAAGGCAGTGTTACCTCGTGAAGTTAGAAACGATCGTCGCGTAGTTGGACGCGGAGAGAGTAATTTGCAAATAAAATGGTCGCGTGCGCGTTCGATAGTAGTAAATCTTGCGGTTCTCTTTGCTCATTTAACGATTACACAGCGTAGCACAAGGGCGAGTGAACGAACGAGAGAAGAAGAGAAAGAGAGAGAGAGAGAGAGAGAGAGAGAGGAGAGAGAGAGTCGGTTGTTAGTCGGTTGCTTTAGTAAAATGGTAGATAAGCAGCATTGACCCGGGCATACACCACGATATAGAATTTTACAAATGTTGCCATCGTGCCACTTGATTTCTCACGTGCCACCCGGTGTATGAACGTGCGTGCTATCGCGCACTTTACACAGTGGTCTTCAACCTACGCTAAAAAGCGATAATGCCGTTTCTTGCCTTCTTTCGACGGCGAAAGAAAACCGCGCGTTGTTACTTCATTAAGTCGACTTTGATCACGTGTCCTAATGGCTAATAAAACGAATGCAAACATTGACCGGCACTTTATTAGCGTGGACGGACAGAATCTTGGCGCTTTGATAAATTGGAACGTGTTAAGAAGCACACAAACGATATTTCGATATATATTTTCCATGAATTGGATTTATTCTCCTTAATCGATATAATTACATTACATTAATTACATGTAAGATGTTAAATAATTATTTTTTAATCTAAGCGCGACGTATCGAAATAAAGGAAAAGTCAACGTTGATGAAGTTGACCGATCGAGAAGGAACAAGCGTCGCGATCGTAACTACCATTATCATGCTCGCATAATAGAGGTAATAGCTTGGTTGCCGGTGGATAAATCGATGACCATTACCGTCCCCATTAGGCGTAACGACCGCTTCCTCGGAGGTCCCTTCGCGTTTCTGACCGCGGCCTGTGTGCCGTTCGCTTTGCGTTTCCAGGTGAGAACAGCTGCAACTCAACCGGCGGTGGTAGCGACGAGGAACTCGGCGCGGGTTGCGGGGACGATATTAACGGGAACGGAGGCAAGAAGAAGCATCGTCGTAACAGAACGACCTTCACCACTTACCAGCTGCACGAGCTCGAGAGAGCCTTCGAGAAATCCCACTACCCGGACGTCTATTCCAGGGAGGAACTCGCTATGAAGGTCAATCTACCGGAAGTTCGCGTTCAGGTCTGTTCAGACTTACTTTTTTTTCATTAGGCTTGGCGTTAGCATTTTAATTAGATTCTGGGCTGTCGCGATAGCTTCCGTGGGTTCTCATTTTGTTTTTCTTTCTTTTTTTAGAAAATACCATTCGATGTAATTTTATTAAAAGAGTCTTTAAAACGATCGGAACTTTTGAAATAACTGATTCGAAGTAATCACCATCGATTAGTATCAGGTATTAACGAAATTTCCTAACGAGACCAAAAACAGATATACCTAACGGAAGGAAATTCTCTGGGATCGACGCGCGACGCGATTTATCGTTCCACTTTGGAATTCGACGTGATACGTGATCGTCGGGGCTGCCAGCCGGCGGCGACTTTAATGGCAGCGTTTCCGTGCAAACAATCGGAATGGCAATCGCCACCCAACACGGCCGACGCTTGCCGAGCGGCCGGCCGGCCGGCCGGCCGCCGTATTAAACTAAATTAAATTAATTATGTGCGTGACAGCGATAAAAGCACGCAGTCGCATGCTACGGCGCATCGATTAGGTTTCTCTCTCTCCCAGGGGCACGCTTTCCCATACCGGGCCAAACTCGACGTTCTCGTTGTAATAATAACCTGACGCTGTCGCCTACGCACCGGCACCTGCTCGCTTTTAATATTCACCAGTGAAAAGGCATTGATTTGTACCGTTCTTTTATTATTATTAATTCGATCGAGATTCTTTCATCGTTACTTATTTTTTTCGTTTAACACGTTAAGCGCCATGTCGGTCACCAGTGATTGACGACATACTTTTCGTTCAGGTTACGTCAGTCACCGGTGAATGACGATAGAAAATTTTGTTAATTTTCTACCATTATCATCCGAGCCGTTCACGGCACAAATCGATTAACTCCACTTTTTGAAAAATCTTAGATTTAATCGTAAAAGCACTTGATGTAACCAATGCACATTATTTCATCGCATTTCCTCACTTTTTGTTTTATGGAGTTAATCGATTTGTACAATGAAGGGCTCATTTCCAATTTGTGTTGCACTGTCTTCGTAGTAATTCTTACAATATTTTCGATCTTTAAATGGTCTTTTACTTTTGTGTTGCAATTCATGAGCAGATATTTAAAGTGTATTTACAATATCGCTACGATTGATATCATATCGGCGGCATATAAACTCGGCGCTTAACGTGTTAACTTTGAATCGGGTCAGTCGTGATAAACAAGAACGATTATTTAACATTTACATGAACGCACGTGGGGATAATGTAAATTTTCTGATATCATACGATCGCAAGGACAACTCGTTAGAAACGTACGATCAAATTTTCTAACGTTCAAGATGTAAAACGAATCACGTAGGGAGGAGCGAGCGATATAAACGCTTTCATTCGACGATGTAACGAGATAAAATTGATTGTTTCGACCCAATCGATTACGAGACCTTTGCGTATCCTCACGCGTGTTTAACTTCGACGATTAACAAATCATCGGATTTAATAGCTCGTTCTCCGACAGCTCTAGCACTGATTCGCTTTTTATCGTTTAACGATGCGAAATAGATTTTTATTTCGGTGTATATTCCACTACCACCGGATTACGCGAACGATGGACCTATTGACAATTAGCTCAATTAAAACCCTGATGGCTGAAAAGAGGACCTCTTGCTGACGAACAATGCACGCGATATTATTCGATAATAAAAATTATATTACCGGATATGGTAACGATAATGACAACAATCATTCTACATCGTTGTCGCGTTTGAGCTCGTCGCAATTTGCACTTGATCGTCGTGAAAGTATAAAATGAGGCCAGTTAAGCGTCGCTATCGTTCGTAGCTGAATAGTTTAATAGACGATCTATTAACGTGTTTGCTTTTCCGTAAACTGCAGAAATTTTATATCGAGAAACGGACACGCGACTTTTGGATCGCGATCGAGGAGCTTTTTTTCACGTAGGTAGGTACCTATATCTCTTACCATCCGTTTATCGTTGCAAGCTCGTTTGAAAAAAGAGAAAAAAGGGTAGAAAATAATAAAAAAAGGTAGGAGGATAAAGGCAGAATACCATAAACCGTACTCGCCCGCGCGGAAAACGATGGTGGCCGATCTCGATCGAAAGTATCTCTGGCAGAAAATGTGGCGAATCACGCGACCGTACTTTTTAACGTTTACGCGTGCTCAACGAATCGCGATCGAGCATACGCTCGTATAACAGTTATATACACATGCATATAGAAACGTTTCAAGTAAGTTACAGTCGTTTATTAAAAATTTGCTGCTGCGTGCCGAGGATCGTTAAAACGCTCCAACATTTTCGTTCGTAACCAAAGAATATTTTATAATATACAGGGTGTTCGGTAACTGGTGGTACGACCGGGAAGGGGGTGGTTCTAGGTGAAAAAATAAATCGAAAATGCGGAATAAAATTGTTTTATGTGATGCTTTGAAAATTTGTCCGGCACGCGTGCACTTTACTCGTGTCAGTTTTAGCTCGACGAATTTCAATATCTTACACTGTATTTTTCGGAGAGCGTTTTTGTGCTTCTTGGTACTCCACAAACATTATTAATATGATGATATTTCTTGTATCGATAATAAAAATAATCCGCAGTGAAATGTCAAGCTAAAGCTCAGTTAAATGCACGCGTACTAGATATTCATATTTATTTTTATCGAGAACAAAACCTCGTATAAAAAAATGTTATTCTATATTTTCGACTCATTTTTTCATGTAGAATCACTTCCTTTACATTTGTACCATCAGTTACCGAGCATTCTGTATATTCGAACTCTACAACGATTAAATTTACATAATCACGTAGTGCTACCTACTAAACATGTTCTCTAAACATAGTTGATTACCTATGTATCTCAAAATGATTCCAAGCAGGATTATCTCGTTACTAAAGGCAAGCCAGTTTCCAAGGCACCATAATATCTCGCGAGATCGGATAAAACAACGTATTTTAATTACTTCAACTCTCTCTGTCTCTCTCTCACCCTGTTTCTTCCGACTGAGAGATAGGGAAAGAAGAGAACGGAAACCTCAACGTGGAACGTTTAAGAAGAGGAGACTCCGCCGGCTAGTCGCTATCTTTCTCTGGCCGTAGAAAAAACAGCGGGTTCAAACGAAACGCTTCCCTGAAAATGAGAGGCCTTTCTCTTTCTCTCTCTCTCTCTCTCTCTCTGTCTCTCTCTGTCTCTCTTTTCACTCTTTCTCAACGAAAGGCAAAGGACGAACGGAGGCGTCGTTCTCTCCGGCTGGAGAGTCGCAATTAAAAATTTAAATTACGTTTAAAACCCACCGACTACCGCGTTCTCTCTTTCCGTGCAGACCGCACCACCCGGTGCTACTTTTTTCCAATTGGAGAGACATAAAGAGTAAGGGGGGAGAGAGAGCGAGAGAGAGAGAGAGAGAGAGAGAGAAGGATGCGAATACTTCACTCTTATCGTGACTCTTTTATTCTCGTTTTCCGTCATACGAAAAAGACACGAAGAAGAAGGAGAAGAAGAAGCGAAAGAAGACAGGAAGGAAGTAGGTCCCTAAGGTACACGTAATCGTATAATCCTATTAGAGAAGAACGGACAAGCTGGTAAAATCTCTCATTCTTTATCTCCCTCTTGCTCTTTCTCTCTTTTTCACAAACACACCGCATTCGGTTTCGGTTTTAATTGATAGCGCACGCCAATCCTATCTGTCGGATTTATTAGGCCGACGAGATGGTTCGAGGCACGCATGAGAGATAGAAAAAGAAAGCAAGAGTGAGAGAGAAGAATGAGAAAGAAGAGGAAGGGATGACATAGGCGCCGATGGAGGGCGGGAAGCGGAGCTTTTATTGGCCGGACCGTAGAGTTTCCACCCTGGGTAAAGCCGAGAGGAGAGGAAGAAGAGGAGAAAGAGGGAGTGAGAGAGGGAAAGAGAGAGGGTGGTTCGTTGGTACCGTAGGTTTACTGCTCGGTGGTCTGATTGCGAACGGGAAAGCGCCGTTTCCCAGATTTTCATGGCCTCGCTTTTGTACGTGCCTATCCAACTTGCGTTGGTCGGCCTGTCTACGCGTATGTGTGGTCTGGCTTATGCGTACGTATATGCATATGTGAGAGAAAGAGAGAAAGAGAAAGAGAGAGAGAATTTCACGGTTGCCGTCGGCCGCGGGGATTAACGCTGTTTTCTCGCCATAATTACGACCCAGTGTTGGAAGTTTATTGGATGTGCCATTACTTGGAAGTTCACGCTGGCTAGACGCGACTCAGACGAGAGATTTTATTGGTACGAACGAGAGGGTTAACGCTTTTGCTTCCTTTCATTTTAGGAGATGATACTTTTTTCCTATGTCGTTTTTTTTTCTCTTAAAATTTTGGTAAATAGTAGAAAAATTTTGGAAGCTAATAGGAAATCGGAATTGATCAAAATTTTATTTCCGAGCCACGATATATACGTACTCTCGAAGCGTACTCGTTATCTCTCTTTCCACCGTTCTTTATCGTGGAATTGTCAGGGAAACGTAAGAACGATAGGTAGGTGGGTATTTTTCGGAATTGAAATCAAGGACGAGGAACGATATTTCGTTGGGAGATCTCAGGCAGAGAAGTCTAGCTATTCGTGTATTAGGTATACATATGTACGTTTATATACGTAGATATGTATATATATATATGTATATCTATATACATATACCTACAGTGGTTTTATATACACGTGTGTATACGTTTCCGGGGCGACCACAGAAGAGTGGAATCGACAACGGGTGGAATCTAGCGAGGCAGGCGGAAAAAAGCGGGCAGATTGATTTTTCGCGGTAGGCCAACTAATTTGGAATCGAGGGAGAGAGAGACGGGTGAATGACCAATGTTCGATGGCTCCACTGGCCAACGGACGATTGCCAATTGGAAAAATACTCCAATTCGATTACAATTTTTTTCGATGGCCGCACACAATGGCGCGGAAGAATTTAAAAACGTTTTCTCCTATGGAAAAACTTTGTATGTATGTGAAAAAAAGAGAGAGAGAGAGAGAAAGAGAGATAGATAAAACCGTTACGCGTTTCGCAATTCGTTTCTGAAATGTTTCAGAAGAGAGATTAAACGTTAATTCGTTTGGTGTTTCGTTGTACCTATTCGTAAAGCAAGCATTTCTCTTTCTCTTTCTCTCTTTCTCTCTCTCTCTTTGCACCAAAAAACGAACTTCGATTTCTTATTTATATCGAAATTCCGGTAACTTCTCTTTGTGTTTGCGTTACCGTTTACGATCCTCGCAAAACCGAAGTCCTGAAATCAAAGGGGGTTTCGTCGAACGCGAAACGATAACGAATCGAATCGAGCTTTTGTAGGTCGAGAATTGTAAATCGTGCACACGCAAGAACTAATTTCGCAGCAGTTATCGAATTATCGCCGGTTCGCGAGATACCGTTTACGTACCGCGAGACACATTAAACGTTACGCCAACAGTCATGGCGGAGTAGTTACGCGCGATGTACATTAATTACGTTACATTCGTTTAATCGTCCCTGCCCGCAACGTAAGCTCCACGATATGCATGTTCCCGTGCGTGTAAGTGTGTGTGTTTTTGCGTATGTTGTCCGTTAAATAGCATACATAGAAGAAAGACAAGCGGACGTTGATAATACGTAAGCGGCTTAACGATGGAGAGATTGATCAGGCAGGAGTTCATTAATTAGTCGACAATCGATACGATTTTCGTCGGGACGAACGAACGAACGAACGAACGAACGAACGAACGAACGAACTTCGAAAGCTTCGCCGAGATTCGTTCGAAATTAAATTAAGCGAGGTTGCCTTTGATTTTGCCTCGTTTCGAGAAGTTCGAAAGGCTAACTGCGAGAGAGCTAATGTGCGAGCTTAGAAAGCATGGTTCATGTCGATCACGCGAAATAAACGTCGGTGAAACCGGCAGCCGTTTGGCCGGTTGCCATCGCGATTAAGCGCTTGTCCTTAAATCAATCCCTTTCCTGTCTATTTTCTAGGCCATCGAGGAAGAAAATTAATATGTAAGATTACGAATAATTGTATCTATCCGGTGCGCCAGTAGTTTCGAATTTTTTCTATTTTTTGTTTCCTTTTTTTTTATTTCTCCCATCACGTGACACGGTTTTTATCTAATCTCGTGGCATTATCGTCGAAAGGAAGAACGTTGCAGAGAATAAAAAGAGAACAAGATCGTTAAACGTCAAATTATAACGATCGAAGAGTTAGCAATCTTGACGAGCGAACGCACGGAGAGCCGTTTAAATTCCTCGGGCTCGAAAACAGTGTTTCCACTCTATCTCTTTCTCTTTTTCTAACTCTCTCTCTCTCTCTCTCTCTCTCTCTCTCTCCTCCTCCTCCTCCTCTCTCGTACCTACTTCGTAGTCACGAAACGGCAGGATTGCGTGCGCGCTTAATTAATTTTAAACTTTTGTAAACGCGACCAAAAACGAGGCGACGCGGAACTCTTACATACATAACGTATTTACGTACATAGAAACATACACGTTACGATGGCGGTGTTAGCAAAAGTTCGCTTTTTAACTCGAGAAATCGGCTCGTTAGAATCGAGAGCTCGTAGAAAGCGTAATTAACGGAATTAGCGATAAAATTGGCAGACTCTTTATCGATGATAAAATGAACGGACTCGGAGAAACGTTTCTAAACGATTTTCAGTAAACGCATGCTCCGTGAACGGAACCAAGCGAGGCAAGCAAGCCATCCGGCTCGGCGGAGCGTTTAATTCGACTTTATTGGGGGAGTTAAATCGTGATCGTTAACGTCGACACGGGGCCGGGACACGAATCGCAGGTGACCGGCTAGGGCGCAGTTATCTACGGGGTGTCAAATCGGTCGCACGCGCTTCCTTGGTACGAGCCGAGCCAAAACTGACGTCGTAGCCATGGTTACTGTCTTCGAATTTTTTTCCGTTCGCGTTTCCTTAACCCCAGCCCGAGCAGCGTGATATTCTTTTTTTAGGATGGGAGAGGGGAGAGAGAAAAGAAGCAGAAGATAAAGAAGGAATAAAATCAAGCTCAACATAGTACGAATCATAATTATGATCTGCACTCGTGATTCGATTTGTGCGCTTTGGACGGATACTAAAAATTTATCCGAGCGCTAAGTTTATCGTAGCGTTCAAAATTCGCGCTCGGTGACGCTCGACTGTATGACGGCTTATCGATACGGAAAATTTTGCCCTCGGCAAAAGTGGAGATCGTTCCCCTAAAAAAAAATAAAAATAAACATCAAATAAAGGAAACGCTCGCAAAGTGACTACGACCGTTAAAAATCGTATCTGCGTATTTCTGAACATTACCGCGAATTTTTTTATAACCTCGACGAACTCTGAAAGCGATTCCCTTTCGCACTTGATCGTCAGCCCTCTTCTCGTTCTCTGTCTCTCTCTTTCCTCGACCAAAACTCACCCCTCGATTGTGTGTCGTGGTCAACGGAGCGAGGACCATAAGCTCCGCGTCGTAATATTAATACCCATAGGTGACACCATAAAGTCGTTTAATGCGACGTTCAGTGAGAACTCTTGCAACGGGGTCTCTTTTCTCTGTCTCTCCTTTTCTCGCGGTTAACACACTACATAAATCAAAATAATACTGGGAGAGTGTAACACTTGGAAAATTCAGGACTCTTATGTGTCATCGAAAGAGAAAGAGAACATTTCAGTAATAATATCAAAGTGTCATCGAGATCAATTTGTGAAATTAAGGGAAAACAAAAATGTCATCTTCGTTTTGTAAAAACGATATTTATAATAACGAACACTGAAAGGCGTTTATCTGAGTTTTGAAAAATGGTTCGAGAGCAATAGCGATGTCGTAAATCGTGATAGCCTCGTCATCCTGGAGAATGAACGGAAGAGAGAGAAAGAGATATAGAAAGAGAGATCGCGTTAGTCACTCTCGCGAATAAAAGAGCGGGCTCGATATCCGTAAGGAAAAGGCGCTCGGGGATACAAATGTTATTACAGGAGAAGACCTGTGATCTTCCTCGTGCGAATGATCTTTCTCTCTTCGCACCACCCACTCCCCTCTCTTTCTCTCTCTCTCTCTCTCTCTCTCTCATCTCGGAAGATCGTTTTTCTTGTGGGTGCGATGTTTCCAGGCGGAAAATAAGATAATGGCAGCGAAGAGAGAGAGAGAAAGCGTGCGAGCGCGCGTGAACCCCGAGACGACGAGAGAAAATGGGGCGGCGAGAAATAGCAAAGATCGTGGGAGTTCGAACACCTGCGGAGCGAGAGAAAGAGAAAGAGAGCGCGCGAAGGGCGCCAGGCGAAGGAAAAAAATAAAGCTCGTCTCGACGCGGCGCAGTTCGCGTAAAAAGGAGGAAGGGGAAAAGATAGCTAACCCGGAAGTCTCCGAACGGAAAAGGGAAAGGGATCGTTCTTGCAATTTCTGTTACCTCGAACGGATCGACCGTCGTAATCGAGTCATCGTCGAGAGACCGATAAGAATATCGAAAGACATAAATTTGAACCATTTATTCCATGTATCCCTTCAGAGACATAAATATAGGTACCTACGACCTTATAAAAAGAGACTCGTGATTGGAAGCCGAGTAAATCGTCGATCTTTCGCGATGCGAAATTTCTTCGAGGCTCCTTCGGAATTTGACATGCCGATTTTGAGACGAAGCATAGAAGTTATCGAGTAAACGGAAATCGGACCCAGAAGGGGTCTTAACCAGACTGTCGAGACCTTTGGCGAACCCTCGGAAAAGGCGTCGATAGGGTTGGGAGTTGGAGGAAGCGGAAGGCGTCCTTCGATCCTCTGCGGGCCGTGCGAGCATGCGGAGAGGGTAAACTCTTGCAGCGCCGTCTAACGAGTATTATAATTACTGTCGCGTAACTCAATATTGCCCCCTCGATATGCTAAACTCCCGCGGAATATAGTGTTAATAGGCGTGGAATGGCGCGGGACAACACCCCGCTTCTATTAATTGCACTTCACCCTAAATGCAAATTGTTCGAAATTGAGCGAGGGCTCCCCGAATATTTGGAAACTCCATTACGGGCCAGTGTTCCGTCCTTTCGTCGTCTCGAACCGTATATGCGTCCTACGTGCGTGCGTGTGCGCGTTTACGAGCGCCTGCGCGACTTTCACGACAGCGGGGGGGGGCGGGTGGTTGCTTCGTAGAGAGAACGCAAGAACCAAACCGTCCTGTGGAAATTCGTGAAAGACGGTCTCGCGGACGCGAGGAGGATTTCGCGAAGCCAAATTACATTTGCTGCGGTATTTGGAAATGAAGGGTGTAACGGTCGATTGACAAATCATTCGAATTTGTTATTATTTACGATCATTAATCGCACTCGTGTGCATGCATACTTGGTACGTATTATTAGGTAAAGTTACCAGAAGAGCAATTCGATCTAACGTAAGAAGAAGTTGAAGAAGAACGAAACGGGAGAAGAAAGCCCATCGTAAGAGACGCGTTCGAAAGATTAGCTGTCCGAAGGTTCCTGAGGTCTGTGGCTCAATTAAGCACTCCGTTTAGCCGCTCGACTAAAAAGGGTTGGAGAGACCCTCGCACTGCTCCCTCGAGCATCAATCATGTCGGAGCAGCAACCCTTTTCCCGAGGGCGGTTTTGCTCCTCGCATTGAGACGAAGTGTTGTGCTCAAACACAAAAACACTTCATTTGGCAGATTAGCTGTTAAACACCGAGGGCAGGAGCGCGTGTCCTCGTTTCTACGACGACGACCGACGATGAGATCTCGAGAGCGTTTCAAACGCGAGAGACCGAAAGAAAGACGGATGCGCGTTGTTCGTGGAAAACGACGAACGTAATTATGTTCAGGGATTAAAAGTACGAGAATAAGTTGTACGAGGCGAGCGAAGTTTCTTAGGAGAACTCGATTAGACTGGTAATAAAAATCCCGATCGTTCAAAAATTGGAAAGAATATCATAATTCCTCCCTAATTGCAAAGCCAGTAATCACAAACCGCGAACATTACGAGTTTCGATTTACCGACAAAGCGACCTATCGATTTCCTCTTCGGACCTCTACGATGGACCTAAATTAGAGGATTTTTCCCACGAAATAAGCAGCAGCGCACGGCAGCTTCCTATCAAAGTAGGAAAGAGCTAATTCGAGTGGGAGAGAACGAGAGAGAGAGAAAGAGAAGGAGAAAAAGATTCCATAGGACGATGTAGGACACACGCGGTACACCGGAGGGCCGTACATATGCCTGCTCGTTTTAATATTCCATCTAATGTTATGAAACCTTTGTCGGCGTACGGTCCTGAGGCCAGCAATTAACAATTAGCTGGCGGTCCTTGTAATCAAATTACGAAGGCTATTGTCGGGCTCAGGTACAAACGTATTCAGTTCCACCGCTTTTGCCCTTTCCCGTACCCCTCCCTCCACCCTCTCTCCCCCCTTCTTCTGCACGTCGTGGCACACACCACCCGCCGCATCCCTCCCATTTCACCCCTCTGCAACCTTCCAGGGTTCACTAAAACCCCCGGCACTCTCTTCATTGGCTC
>JAIFRP010000031.1:6848276-6860839 GCA_032403825.1 Odynerus spinipes | reverse complement strand
CTTCTTCGGCGTATACAGTACCTATCTTTCTTTAACTCTCGGCCTTTTCGTAGGATCCCCGCAACTTCTCCTGTTCTATCTTACCCCATCGTCTTTCCAGCGTCAACCCTCCTCTTCGTGGAGCAACAACGAGCTAAATTTCGACGATCGACGATAATTCGTCGCGATGCTCCAAGAGTTTCGCTCTCTCTCTCTCTCTCTCTCTCTCTCTCTCTCTCTCTCTCTCTCTCGCTCGAGGAGGAGATCATCGGCTGGCCTATTCTGATTCCGAACGAAGTGTCTCGCATGAAAGGAGATGTCTCCTTCTCACTGGATCTATCTTCCACGATGATATCCGAATTGGTTTCCTAGGTGAGCCACTTTATTCGACTTTATTGCGTCCTCTTAAGAAGCTGTTGTTCCTAGTTCTAATCTTTTTATTGGGCATACGATATCACCGCATTACAGGACGCTCGCGCTAAGTACGCGGCGTGCGAACACGTGCCTTCGTATTTTATGATATCTAGCAGCTGTCGAGATTAGGATATCGAAGCTCGATTACGCACGAATTTATTACGGGCTCCCGCAATCGCTAATAAAACTTATCGATCTCTCATCGCTCGATTTACCGTCATCGTTTTAATTATCGGCATGGTTTGGCATCGATCTCCTTCGCACAAGAGTCCGAGGTACTTTTGTGAAAGAAGAGATTCGGCCAGGTGTAAAATAGGGTCACGAGTAATCTCCCGCACAGGAGGAAGGAGGGGGGGTGTAGCGAAAGTATTCACAAATCTATGGATATTCCAGGATAATTGCGAGAAACAAGGTCGACTACTTATTCTAAGACAACGCCTTTCTATGCCCAGTGCCTAATTCGTTAATCTAATCCTAATACCGGGCTCGTGGGTTGCCCTAGAGTTTCGTAGAAGGCCCTTTTGGCTAACCACCACCACTACCGCCAAACCTCTCTCTACCCCCACTCCCGTCATCTTTTTCAAAGTGATCCATTTTACGAAACTTCATCCGTAATCTCCTTTTTGACGTTCCACTAATCTCCAGACGCTGCCTTGTCCACCATTGTTTACATTGTCTTCCCCAAACTTTCGTGCAGGCCTTTAATACCAAATCGTGTCGCATGCTTGCACGTTCGTTTCGCTATAACGGTATTCCCGGCGCATCGTCTTTGCCAATTTTCCGGCAAATATGCAAAATAAATCACCTCGTGTCCGTCGCGTTCTCGTTTCATCGCATAAACTTATAATCCGAGATCAAGCGTGGCGGTTTATATTCTACGAAAGGAAAAGTCGATTACGGTGACTGGCGTTCGACAAAGGGTTAGGTACACGATTATCGTCAATGTTTGCCGCTTCATAGGAATACCGGCTGGCGTCAAGGTACGCGTATTTGCGAATTAGGACATTCGTTGAAATCGTAAATTAAGCCCGCCCGCTAAGATCGACGATAATTTACGATCCATTCTTCCCGGCGTATGATACAGGGCATGCACAATACGTCGTAAAGCTTGCGGTTTGCGAGCACCAGTTAGCCTCACTCGTGCTGGCTACCTGTCCTCGTGCATTAGGAAATAATGGAACGGAATGGCTTCGAATGAATCGAAAGGAAGCATTCTCTGCATAGGGGAAATCTTACCTTTTGGAAATGGAATAGAACGAAGTCTTGATTTACGAGGACACGCTGTAGTTTACGTAGAAACGCGAACATAGGTACCTACATGGTATATACCGGACGAGAGTCGCGTTAACTTCATAAACAACAAGGAAAAAAGAGGAGAATAATGGAAGAGACACGTGGAGTTAGAGGGATGAAGGGAGGGGAAGGGGGGTGGAAGACTTTGAAGAGCCATCCAGCGATGATTAAATCTCTCTCGGTTTATTTGGCCGCACACAAAGGTCACCGAGCGAACGGCAGAAGATCGTAGTAGATGCGATGCCATACCAGAGAGCGTATATGGCGTGCTTTATAATGCAAATAAACCGTCGCATATAGGGTCACTACTTGACTGCTCTCTGTCAGGACACGCAACAAAGTTTTGGTATTATACCTGTAACGGGACACAGCGTATCCTATGCGCGCATGAATTTTGGAATAGCTTAAAAAATCCACGCGAGACGAAATCGAAAACTTTCTCGCCGGAACTCTATCCGTAGCTGTATAATAATAATGTATAACGCGATCGCTCGACGAGAGATGTCATTCGGAAGATAAGGAGATCGACTTGATCCGTAGGAAATGTCGATTAATGGGCATAGAGGAGAACCACCGAAATTGGGACGATCCTACGTGCGGTTCGTATAGTTAATACTTTGCAGATGTCTGCCAGGAAGAGTATTAACAAATTCCGAAAAAGGCGAGCGTTCCCGTCGTCCGATAATCGGGAATCCCGACGTTAAATTCCAACGAAACACGAAGGTTCCAACATCGAGACGATTATCCCGTCCGAGATTTGCCATTATTTGGACGCCGACGTTTATGCACGAGCGCGAAGGGAAATAGTGCCGCGCGAAAATTTCTCGTTTCATCAGTTAAAGTACGCTACCTTCGATTAACGAGAGCAACCGATTCGTCTTTCTTGATAGTACCAATTTGCAGGAAGTTAATTGCACTCCATATCATCGAGCGAATTAACTTTGTTCTAAACGCAGCGAGTACTTAGCGTATAAGTATGTGTGCGTATATGTGTACGTAGTCTCAAGCGATACTTACGGTTGTAGAAGTTAAAGACACATAGAGACTCTAATGAGCTTAATTATCGAGGGAGCTCTAACGGTATGCTTCGTACAAACTAATTAACGTTGATCCGGATGTCCATTCGGTTCTCAGAATTGGATATTCCCACCCTTGCTAGTCCTCCTTCATTCTGTCTTTCTATCTCTCTGTCTTTATCTCTCTACCCCATTCTCTCTCTCTCTTTCTCTCTTACCGTCCCATCTGCAGGTCGAGTTCCTTCTTCCTTGAAAATCCTTCACTGAACGGTATTAACATGAGAACGCATGCGAAATGTGGAATATGTTGAACCCCCTGGGATCGACGATCTTCGACGTCGTTCTCGCGAATTATCAAGGTCGACGATAAAATCCCTGTAGCTTCGTAATGCGACGGAAGAAGAAAAAGATCGATCGATCACTTTGACGCGATCACTCGACACGGATCGTTCGCGAATGTAATTGTTACGTCGTTGCATCGAGATATACGTAAAAGGGGAACGCAGAAAGGCAAAAGGAGTCGATGTAAGGACACGAGGCGTCTCTCTATAATAAGCAACGTTAAATCTGCAAAAGGAGGGAGACTCACCCTCTGCGATAGTGAGAAAAGAAAAGAGCCGATGGAAAGAGTGCAAAGGAAGCAGATACAATTCACAATGGACTCGACGGACCGGCCAAGAGATCAAACGGTTACCACCCTCTTCGTCACTTCCGTCAGCCATAACCGACGTGCCTGGGTAAGTGTCGAAAGTTAGATCATTCGCGTGAATCACGTTTTAGAAAAACAAAAAAGGAGATAAATTCAAGTTTTTGGAATGGGTTTCTTGTTTAATTAACAACAACAACGAGAACGGTTATTAAAATCAACTCTTTATTGAGTAATATTCGGCGTACATATAAATAAATTTGATAAAAAAAGGGCATAATTCTTAAACATCTCGGTTTGCGAGTTAACATTGTTCTTTTCATTCGTTTACATTTCATATCTCGTTAATCCGCGTATCGCGTCACAGTCGAGCAGAATTTTATTATCTCGTTAGCCGGCCGATCCTTACCGCGTAGCGTATCAAATTGACGGAAGTCCTTTCTCTTAACAAAAGAGAAAAAGAGTATCACCGTGAATTCAGCCTCCTCCTCGTCCTCGTCCTCGCCGTCGTCGTCGTCGTCGTCGTCGTCTTCGCTCTATTCGAGGGGAGGTTACCGCGGTATCAGGGCCGTCGTTATTGCCCCCTGAGGCCACGCGTGCATTGTTGTCGCCGAATAAAGAGAAGAACCGCGGAGGCTTATAAGATAAATGAGAAGAGGAAGGAGCGAGTATGTATTGAGAAATTTTTCTTCCTACGTGCCAGTCGTTTCACACCGGAGTATCAGAAAATGCGACTAGAAAACCCGCGTACGTTATAAAAGAGAAATATAAACAGTGGCGCGCGGGTGGGCAGCTTCGAAACGGGCAAATTATTTTCATAATTCGCCCACACGGCAAATTACGCTCTCCCTTTGACTCTCTCTCTCTCTTCTCTCTTCCGGCGCGCGGCCCTCTGTATCGCGCGTCCTTTTCAAAGCTCGCTCGATTTTATAAAGCCCTTCCCACGATTTTCGGGCTTATAAAGCGATTTAAAATTTCCGACGGGGGCTTACACGAGAGCGATTTAAAATTTCCGTCTAAAATGTATTTCCTCGCGAGCGCGCGTTGCATAAAATCGAATCACCATTATACGAAAGAAGGGTGGTGGGGTATCCGCTTCAAAAAGGGAACGTAACCGCGGAAACGCGATCTAGCTCATTTTTGGGTAGTGGTCGATTAATGGAATAGAGTAAATCGCTTTTTTCCTTTTAAAAGAACGTAACGTATTAAATCAGGGACGTTCCGAATATTCCAAATATTAACAGAAATACAAATTATGAGTATTCGGAACATCCCTAGTGTGAACACATAGCTAATGAACAAAGAAGCCGGACCGAAAACTCTTACTTAACGAGATAAAAAAAAGGAGGAGCGTGATAAAGATATCAAAGGGATGAAGGAAAAGTTAAAATCGATCGAAACGTTAGAAATCGAGGATCCCAGCGAGTTCTCTCGCAAAGTGGACCGCTTCCTTTTCTCCTTTCCCTCCTCCGTTTGTTAACACTCCCGGAAGGCTCGAATCCTTTTCAGGCGACAACAACGCGGTCGAGCAACCACAGGTGGAGCAGGGGACGCTACGGAAAGAGGACGAGGACAAGGCTGAGGACGAGGATGAGGAACGAAAGAAAGGAGGGATAGGCGAGGGTAGCTGAAGGCTAAGAAGGGTAACCGGTCTCCTCTCGCTCTTTCTTTCTCTCTTTCTCTCGCGGTTGTATATCAGGAGCGTCGCGTTATTGGCCCCTGAGGCGCCACCGCGCTTTGTTGGATTGCTCACGACGCGCCGGATAAACCGAGGACGAAGAACCGTTGACTTTTATAGGATAAACGAGGTAAAGACTGGGCCACTCTCTTTCTCCCACTCACACATACGCATCGTGATATCCCGAACGTGTACTTACTATACTGCACTATAATAACGTCATATTCGTATCACCGATGTGTTCTTGACACCAATGATTTTTTGGCTCTTCCGAATTACAGAATATTACGAATGCCGACGTGCAAGTTCTTTTTTAATTATAGATCGTGATCGATCAATCGCGTGGGGCTTACTGGGCAGTGATTGGAAAAAGGCGACGCACTGTCATAATAGCATCGATAGTCAGATAGGCCAAGGGAGGAGATCGAAAGCAACAAACAGTGGCTACGTCTCTGCTAAATAAACCGAGCCTCCACCCCTTTTTACGGGGGTTGCTCGGTGCGCCCCAGCGTGGCTGCCGGGATTTTATTAACTTCTGCACAACGCCGGCGCGCCGTCACGTCTATCTTTCTCTCTCTCCCTCTCTCTCTCTCTCTCTCTCTCGATTCCAAAGAGAGGAAAAGAGATAGCGAGCGAGCGTGAAAGAGAAAGAGAGAGACCTCGACTCCAACAAACAGCCAAATAAAGAGATAGTAATTATTGTGTTTGTGCCCGGTTTATTTCTTCGGTCGTGCCTTTCTCTTGCTCACGGCCATCAAACCACCGTGGCCAGACTTCCTCCTCTCCTCACTTCGTCGCGCGTCGCCCCTTTGTGCCGTTCTACTAGAAAAACCGCGCTACGTCGCCCGGAAAAAACGTCAAAGTTATCACGGCGAGTTTTCTCGCCTGGCACTCCTCCATTTTCTAGCTCGGAAATCCTTTTTCTCACCATTTCATACCCATATTTACAGGTGAAATAACGAATAGAATTTATTTGTCCCATAATTTTTATTTCTATCGTTACCATCCTCACACACCACGTAAAGACTCATTAACTTTTTTCGTCGCTTCTTTTATCGCCAGCAATCAGGCACCAGCTTTCAGCGATCGGTCCTAATACTTCAAACTCCACGTTTATTCTTTAAGAATAAACCTGCGTCTTGTAATACTTTTTCTAGCGACAAAATTTCCAGGATATTTTTAAGGATGGAAATCGGTATTACCGATCCGTGACGTAAATTTTGTTAAGAAAACGGGGTTTAATAATCTCACAGAGAAAAAGATCAAATTAGTTTACTTCTCGAGCTGGAGGTAGTCTCGAGCGGACGAGCGGCATTAAAAGGACACGAGTGCCAGAGGGATGGTATAAACGAGGCGGATACCGTGGCGAATTACGTATATATCGAGGCGAGTAAAAGAGGAAGAAGAGCAGGAGGAGGAGGAGGAGGAGGAGGAAAGAGAGAGAGAGAAAGAGGAAGGAGAAGAGAGGGAGAAAGATGGAGGTGGAGGAGGTGCCGCCGGTGTTCCACCGGTGGAACGTTCGGAAGTCCGATCAGAGCCATTGGCTTTGATCCGTTGCGTGGATAGCGTCGTGCACGTGGCTGAATGCTTCCCCGTTTCTCTGCCACCGAGCGTTGCCACCCTAACGTCCTCTTCGCCCCCTCGGCATTCACGGGGAATCCCAAATGATCGTGAAATAACCGCTCACTTATATCAATTCACTGGCTCCTCTTTATAAAGGCGCATTCACGCGTGCCATCCACCGTCCACCACTACCAATACCATCACCACCATCACCACCATCGCCGTCGCTACATAGTAGCTACGTTACACCCACGCATCCCCTCTACTTCCTTTCTCGCACGCGCGCGTGCCTTTTTTCCCTTATGTCCTTCTCCTTTCGACCCTCGAACGACTTTACCGCTTCTTCTCTACCAATCTTCGACCTGCTACCCCTTTTACATTTTATCTCTGTCTCTCTTATCTACAGGAAATAGCGATAAATTATCATAGTCGATTAAGCCGACCGCGTAGAGAAGCCTAGTCGATCTCGGAGCTTCGATCGACGGCTCTTTTGACGCTCGCGATGCTCTTTAATCGTTTCCCTAGACAAAGGAGAGGAGGACCTCCGAGATGGACCTAAAGAGAAGACGGGAGACGCGAGATGTTGGAAAATTTGACGGTAGTCTATATTCTCGTTCCTCTTGTTTCGTATTTTCTTGCCATTTTTTTATTCTTTTGGGCAGAAAATCTCGATCTCGATTTAAGACGGAAGAAGATGGCGATTAAACATCGGGCGAAACGAAAATCGGCATCAAGGATGGAACTCGTTTAAGGGTTCTGTCCTTTCTTTCTTTGTTTCTTTCTTTTCCGTTGGTGGCTAACGCGGTAAAGGATCGAGAGAGAGAGAGAGAGAGAGAGAGAAGGCAGGCTGAGAGGAAATATAATTGAGCGATTTGAGAAGATTTCGAGATAGGGAAGAGAAAGGAAAAGAGGAGGAGGTGGAACAGGGGCCGCCGCGATAAAGTATAATTATTTTCCGATAGAGTGGACATTATTCAGGAACGAGCGAAGAGTTATTGGCGATATTCATACTTTTATTAAACGACTGTCTCCCCCGAAGCCCTCTCCCGTTCTTTCCTTGGCTTCCACCACCTTCCACGCTCCAGAATTCTTTTTCCACCCCCCGTCCTCCCTTCCCGACTCTCCCCAGCATTCGAGATCGCGAATTAAGCTCTCTACGATTACGCTGTGTCCCATCGGTCGAATTGTCTCCTCTTCTTCGTGCTCATTGTTTTCGATTAATATAATTAATGTGATTCAGCGATTCAGCGGTTGTTTTCTATGGAAAAAGTTGTAAGTAAAAAAAAATCAGCAACAGCAACAACAAGAAACAAAATTTATAAGAAAAATAAATGAAGAATCAACGAATCGATAAGAATAATTTGTCGATCCCGTTCTACGTCTCTCTCCCATAGAAAGTCGACTATCATCGACGTTCATGAGAGACGTCCTATACCCGATATCTCCCGCGACGTCTCTCCACTCCTTCCTGTCCTGAAATATTTTACTTTATAAAAGGAGGCGCGCCTCGCTGTGCCGATGACACGCTGATAATGATACTCCGCAGCTATTCAAAAGCCGAGTAGCATTGTTAACTTTGCAATAAAGCCGGGGTGATGTCGTTGGGCCAAGAGGCAAGAGAGAGAGAGAGAGAGACGAGATCGAAAAGGAGGAGGAAAGGGAACGGGGCAAAAGAGGCGAGGGAGAGGAGCGATATGGGGTGGAGGGTGATGCGCTACTGGTGGTGTGGTGGTGGTGGTGGTGGTGGTGGTGGTAGGGAAAGGAGAGAGAAGGTGATGGTGGGGGTTTAAAGCGACACAGAGAAAGCGAGATCTCATCTATTGTAAGGTAAGGGTTGATAATAGGTTGACATCTGCACTCAGCAGCCCCCGGTTCTAGCAGCTCGTTGGAAACGCAATTAATATTCGTAATTATGTCACGTCTCCACCCACCGAACATCCTACCTCACCACGCTTCGCCGGCCCTCTCTTCTCATCCTCGTTCTACCCTCTCCTTTCACCATCATTATCACCCCCTCCCCCTCCTCCTCCTCATCCTCCTCCTCCTTCTCCACCTCCCATCGCCGAAGAAGGATTTAACGAGATAAGTTACAATTACGACATCTTTTTTTCCTTCCAGATCCATCTAAATAAATCTCTCGAGCGAACGAATCGTCTCGATGAATTTTCTTAGGCGAATCCTAAGGGCGATCCAAAGTGCATCCGTCCTTCGTTTCCTGTTTAATTTCGTTCATTTATTCCGGGGCAATATGGAGGATCGATAACAAAGGAGGAGAATCCTTTTTGTATCGGTGAACGCGTCCTTCTCTTCCTCCTCCTCCTCCTGCTCTTCCTCATCCGTTTGACATGGTCGCCGCAGTCGCCGCGGATCTCGGTCGAGACTTCGTAATACACGGTAATGGATGTGAAATTTATTTGCGGCATTGAAGCAGCCGACCGTCGTTCTCCAGCCACCGAACCCTTCGAAAAACTGTCAGACACAGCTTACCACCTGCCGCCAATTCTAATTGCCATCGTAGGTGTTGCGTCCTTGCCGAGACTCTTTTTAGGACCCTTCTTGGTCCACTTTTCGGGTTTCTAAGAATATCAGAAACGTTCGTTTGGTAATCTTGTTACTAAGAATATTCGAAAAGAGAAGTAAAGAATATTATAAACATTCTTTTGTTAGCACTATAACTACCGATAATTACACTTAACGCTTAATCTTCATTATTATCGACCGCACGTTAAACTTAATAAATAAAATGAGTATCGATGGACTCACGCGTTCGTTCCTTGCACCAACAAAACAGGAAATATCGTATCTACGCTTCTTGTAGAAATAAAAAAAGAAATCACCCTCCGATCGACATCGATTTTACATCGTTACGTTGCTACCGCCATTAAACGGAACCGTGCACCAACTTTTTACGGAACATAAAATATTCTTATTACATCTAAACTCGCGCAAATGACGCGAAGCCTTGAGACTCCTTCGCGCCCGTACCGATTACCCCTCCCTCCCCCTGCCACTTCACGCGTCCCATCGCTTACTACAAAATATATAATTCTGCGCACTGAGAAGAAGGGAGAGGGAAAAGGGGGAAAGAGAGAGAGAGAGAGAGAGAGAGGGGGTGGGAGAGAGAGGGACTCAATGGGCCGGAAATTACGCAACGGAACTTGCGACTTCTCTCGTCCACCGAAAGCCCGATGTCCAAATAGAAAATGGATTAAGAGCATCGAGCTACAGTTTCGAAGCCAAGTCGTAGATATTATCGGTAATAGCGCAATTATGATAATGGCGGGTAATTCTGTACAAAATTCGGATAGAGAGAAAGACGGGAGAAAGAGAGAAAGAGAGTGAGATGGAAGATCGTGCGAGAAGGAAGGTGGAAGGGAGAGAAAGAGAAAGGCTCGGAGAAAAGGAGGGAGACGTAGTATAAGGGCGATGGGGAGAGATAGAGAGATGGAGTCGGCATAGAAGACAAAGAGAGAAACAGAGGAAAAGAGAAGTAGAGAGAGAGAGAGAGAGAGAGAGAGAATCGAGCGAACTGAGACTGCTAATGAAGGAAACAGTTAGATTCAAACGGCCTCCAATAATTATCCTGCCAGCCATCCATATTATAGTCTTGACAATGCACGAAATTGTTCACACTTCCCTTGACAGTGCATCTAACGCTCTATAGTTCCCGAATGCCGAGGAACGGAGGAACGGAGGAAGAGGGAGGCCGGGACGCGAACGACGAAGGGATGGTACAGGTGGAGGGAGGAAAAGAGCGAAGGACAACGAGAACTTTGAGTTTGTCCTTATCGATCGATGTCAATGCTTTCGAATATACCCACCCGATATACCGTCGCGGCATTTTTCTATAAATTTTGTTCACCGTTTAAAAGGTTTCTTTTTTTAAGTGTTCCGTAGCGATTTCCGTACCCTCGAGAAATTACAAGATCGTTAGAAACGCGATGACGGCTTATCGGAATCGTCCTTTCACGTCCTCGTTGCTCGATATCGCGATAAAGACCCTTTCTCTCTCTCGCTCTCTCTCTCTCTCTCTCTTTCGTTCTCTTTCTCTTTCTCTCTTTCTCGGTCGATTCGCGCGAGAGAAGGGCGATCTTCGAAGCCGAACGTTCTTCACCGCGGACAATTAACCGCGATCAATGAAATTCCCCGCAGCAACCGCGGGAGTCGTTATTATACCACGAGAGTTGTTATACGCGTGCAATTTGCAAATCCCACCCCACGCAGACTCGCGCTCGTGATTGCGGACCTCTTAGGAAATATAATCAGACCGATGAATGCACACACGTCGAACGATAGTCGGACACGTAAATTCATGTCATTCGGGATCGAGCCTGTGGAAATCGCGCAGACCTCCCCCTCTTCTTCCTCCTCCGCCTCCTCCTCCTCCACCTCCACCTTCACCACCTCCTCCCAACACCCCCTATCCCGCATACACACACTCTCTCTCTTTCTCGCTACTCCGCGCGCACCTATACTGCTGTGCCTCCTCTCGACATTGATGTGTTGATATTAGTAGAGCTAATTTGATAGTTTAATCAATTTCCGTAAGCCGACGGGAGTTTAATAGTGATGTCATCATTTGCAACGGGGCACAATGGGGTTAATCTCGCTCGACGAGCTAATATTCGGAGAGTTAACGGAGTTTCAAATGCAGCCAGGGCCGTCATTTGCCCGCATCCGTTCGCGAAGCGTTACGGTTACGTACGGTACGAAAAGGTGTATATCTCCCGTCTCCACCCACCACCCCAACCACCTACTCGTAGTCTCCGCATTTTTCGCTGGCACGGGCCAACTACCCAGACGAGAATCGTAAATTCGTCGATAGAAAGATAACGTGGACCAGGCGTGATCTTGGATAACAAGTAAAATAAAGTTTGCGCCTTGTATCGTAAGTTTCGTCTTAAAATTCGCGGTAATTTCTAAAGTTCCACTAATTAGAGAATTAAAACCGAGCGATCTTCACAAATTGATATCCATTAACCCGTTCTTACGATAATACAATCAGGAGAGACAAAACTTTTATAAAAAAATAAAAATAAACGTTAGCACACGCACACACGCGTTCCAAATCCCGAAAGATTAAAAGCACCAGCCGATTGGCGCGCCCAATAAACTACGATCTTATTGGCCGACGAGATAAACCGAAGAAAGCCGAGCGATATCCCTCGTGATCTTAAAAAACAAGCGCGCGAGGAGAGGGCTTTGAAAAAGCGGAGCACTCGTCGAGGAACGTCATTTTTTTCGCCACGGGTAAAATTCTCGTGCTCGAGCATGGAAGGAAGTTGGAGCGAGCGAGATAGAACGAGGCTGACGGGCTAGGGTAAGAGAAGGATAGAAAGCTAGAAAGAGATAGAACGATCGAGGGTGGGGGGTTGGCGGCGCGCGAGCGGCGGGGCGGATTACCACGGCGGCGGAATTAAAGATTCGCAGTCGTGTTTCGCAGTTTTCGTTCGAGCGGCCCTGCATGCGAATCCCCGAGCGGGCATATTAGGTGGAGGTACGCAGTTAGGCAATAACCGCTGTCAATAGAAGCCAGCCTCTCCACCTCTCTCTCTCTCTCTTTCTCTCTTTCTCTCTTTCTCTCTCTGTGTCTCTCTCTCTCTCACTCTCTCTTTCTCCCCTGGAGTGGCCCCCACTCGAAAATGCTACTCGCTAAATTAGGTAGGTTATATGGGCTTCGTTTCATTTGCGAGCAAACTTTAATAAACGCTAAAATTGCGTAAAAGAGCAAGGTTTTCAGACGAGCGAATCAGGGTCCCAGAGAGGCGAAGAAGGGGGAGAGGAGGGCCCCGGGAGATCCTCTTTTCTCTCCTCTCCTCTTCTCTCCTCTTCGCTCGTTCACTCTCAGCGGGCACATACGCGTACGTGCAGTCGTGAAGCGGGTGACTCCAAACGATTTCGTCCCCTTACGGTTTTTCATTTCCTCCCGCAGCTGCGTGTCGATTTAAATCTTCGAGAGACCTTCTCTCTCTCT
>JAIFRP010000031.1:6821079-6848255 GCA_032403825.1 Odynerus spinipes | reverse complement strand
CTCTCTCTCTCGCTGTCTCTCTCTTTCTCTCTGTTTTCCTTCTCTATCATCTATCTATCTTTCTTTCTAATCTAATCGATTGGTCGATAGCTCGAACACGTCGATACACCTCGATTTATGTTTTACGTACATTCGTCTATGTATGTATAGGTATAGAATGTATACGTATACTCGTTATCTACGCTTTGCATTTCAAGCGGTAATTCCGAGGATTCGCTTTTCAAAAGAGCCGGGGAAAATTGAAAGTCGCGCGAAAGCTATCGCGAACCAGTTAAATGGTTGATTGTATACGCGTAATTCGTGCTATGCTATCACCCGAACGAATCATTCGTTTGCGTTTAATATTTGCGTTCGCGTTTAATCGTTTTACTTTTCTTTTTTAAAGCATTTAGGAAAGAACATTTAACATTTGCGCGCCAACGAAGGAAAAGAGAAGTTTACTGGGAATATCATAATTGCAGAAACTTTAAAGATCCAAATATTCTGTCATTGTAATAGAAATCTTTGATTAAAAATAAAAAAACTCTTTGTGTTTGTTGCAAACTGAGAAAGACGAACAGAGTCTTGTCTTGATAATAAGTATCGTTAAAAAATATCGTCTTATGCAGCCATTTTAAATTTCTGCATAAACGCCCTAAGTGCTGCCACCTGGTGAATAAATACAACATTGCCTGCAGTCAATGCAATTGCAATTGCACTAATAAACCGTTGAACCAGAAGCAATCGATTAGAAAACATAATCGGTCGAGTTTTTCAAAACCTGAACAGTTTTTGTAGCGAAGAAGTTACCTTCGACGCATATAAACAAGAACGCTCGAGTAGTCGCCCTTCAGCAGTCGATCGTAAACGTAACCGAAGTTCAGTTTACCGTGAGACGTCGAGGTGTTAACACCGTTAGTTAACGAATTATTTAACCTACAAATCTTTATCGAATACTTTATTACTATTTATCAGTAATTACTTTCTTATAAATACGTCTACGTTTTAGCGATAGGTGGGTCTCCGTACGCAGCAACCTCCACGCGGTGAGACCCGGGCAATCGATATTACTTGCGTGGTGAAATTTATTTTATTTTATTGTAAACAACGCAAGTACTGTCGAGCTAATTGGCTGCGTTTAATTGTAATTTGATTGATATAATTTTTAAAACATCTTTATCGAATTTGTCGATAATATAGAACACTAGAATAATGATAAATCTTACACTAGTACGATTCTTCGCCCACCAGTTCGAGACACCAACGCCGGAGCAGTGATCGATCGAGTGTTTTGAGGGCCCCGAGCAACATGCACGTGTTTTTAAAATTGTTAAATCTACATTTTGCCGAATGATCGTACTTCGTTTTTAAAATACTTTCGTAGAACTACTGTTTTTAACCAATGACCAATGCCACTTTCATAGATAGCCTTCGTGTTTCCTCGAAAATCGTCTTATATACTCGTCCGCAAGAGATGCGATAAAACGCAATCAGCAACTTTGCCTCGTAAATGATCACGGTGGATTGGTGCATCTCAGACGAGTGAGTTGATTCTATCCAGTCTCGAAAAAACTTATTTCAATTATCGCTGTTATCTAACACCACGCCATTAAATATGCATATAATTGTGTTTACGAAGGAAACTTCTGATGCGTTGTATCAATGTGTGTTTGTGTTCTGACGATAAGAAAACGCCCCGTACGCGTCTAGAGTATAAGTAAAGTTTAAGTATAGTCCGTGGCATGAAGTGTTGATTTTCTATCTACGTTTATTCGTCAAAGAAACGCAATTGTCTGACGTTCCATATGAATCTTAAAGACGTATCGCATGAGGTTATGTTCGTGACAATTAATTCCACTTATGTTTTGAAACGCGTTTCGCACAACGATCGTCCAGTCATCTTATAATTTTTTACCTATCAATTAAGTAAACACTTCGACCATATTTTTCTATTCGTTGCGCAGTTTTAATAAAAATCACTGTGGTATGTTGTGCCAATCCTAAATAACACGGTATTTGGTCAAATTCATTCCTGATGATGGCTGATGAAGTAGAGGCACTTCGCCTTAATAATGAAGAAATTGAGTATATGGAAGCTGAACTTGATGGCGATGATGATGATGGTTCAGACGGAGTAGTAGTTCCAGAACTTCAGGGTACATTATCCAAGTGGACGAATTACATACACGGATGGCAAACTAGATTTATCGTTCTCAAGGACGGTACTCTATCTTATTATAAATCTGAACAGGATAGTGGATTTGGTTGTCGGGGTTCGATAAGCTTATATAAGGCTAATATCAAGGTAGGATTATCATATGTATAGAGTATTCAAGAGCAAAAATATAATTGCATCTATTAATGTGTTTTGTGCATCGATTTATTTTATTAGGGACATGAATTTGATGAATGTAGATTCGACGTATCCGTTAATGATTGCTTAGTATGGTATTTGAGGGCAAGCAATCCGGAAGAAAAACAAAGATGGGTAGATGTTTTAAAATCCTATAAGGTAATTCTCAAAAAACATGAAACGGCATTTTGTTTATTATGTTGTCATTTACATTAAAATGTAGCTATTATGTGTACAAGTAAATGCATGCATAATGTATCAACTTCTTATGTATTTTTATTAAACAGTCAGAATCAGGTTATGGAAGTGAAAATAGTCTTAAACGTCATGGTAGTGCCATTTCCTTAGTGTCGAACACACAGTCTACTACAAGCGCTGGTAGTTTCACGAAACGTGGTGTTAGAGGTTTGAAAGAAAAACTAGCAGAGATAGAAACATTCAAAGACATCTTGATAAAACAAATTGATACGTTACAAAAATATTTTGATAACTGTGCAGATAATGCTAAAAATGCTTCCTCAAAAGGTATGTCCTGTTCGGCAACTTTCTCCTACTACATAAAATGGAAGAAATAGCAAAAATTAAAATCACTATCGGTATAATTTCTTTGCATAATAATTTACAGAAAATAAGATTGAAACAAAATTTAATCCAGCCGAACAATCAGTGGATTTTAAGGGTGAAGCAATTACATTTAAAGCGACAAGCGAAGGAGTCTTGGCAACATTGCAACACTGCATTGAGTTAATGATACAGCGTGAAGATGCTTGGCGTCGTAGATGGGAGAAGGAAGTTGAGAAAAAACGAAAGTCACAAGAATTGTATAAAGCCTTAAAAGATCAAATTACCATGCATCAAAGTGATTCTCCAAGACCTCGAGTCCTCATTCATGGAGGTCCAGATTATGAGGTTTGAGTCTTATGATTATCTGATTTTTTAAGAGACTTGTGTGTTTACTGAGATGTTAGATTTATTTGTCACTGTATGTGTATTTTTCTTTAAGCTCAGTTCACACATCTTTAGCACATTTGTTATGACACGATATATAGTGATACTTCATTTGTTTTTATTGATGAATGCCTTTGTTCTGTAGCTATTTAGTTCATTATATTATTTATGTGAAAAGCTTTTATAGGTACTTTATAGATCTATAAATTTGTATAGTGTTAGTTTTTTTTATTTTATAGTAATGTGTTGTTTCGAGGAAGTAAGTAATAACATTATGTAAACTTTGAACATATCGATATAGATATATTGCTAAATATAATTGTAAATTAACTCAAAAAAATATACCATTTTAAGGAAGGTCCACATAGTGCCCTTTGCGATGAAGAATTTTATGATGCGGTAGAAACTGGCTTGGACAAAATTGACGAAGAGAATCAATTAAGAGACCGTTTAAAACAAAAATCGGTTACCATTTTAACCACGCCTACTACACCGGTAGTAAAGCATAGGCTTTGGCCTGAGGTAAACAACTGCTGCTTTAAATTGTTCTTAAAAATGGAATTATGTTAAATAATGAAAAATATAATTATAGATAGAGAAGATAACTATGCAACAGTTGCACTATGCACGACTTGGTGTAGGAGGTGCAGGAGGATGGCAATTATTTGCCGAAGATGGCGATATGCGAATGTACAGACGCGAGGAAGAAGCTGATGGTTTGGTAGTAGACCCTCTTAAAGCGTGTCATGTTGTAAAAGGTGTGACTGGGCATGAGGTTTGCAACATATTCTTTAGTCCTGAATATAGAAGCGCATGGGAAGCTACACTCGAAGATATGACTGTAATAGAAAATATATCCAAGGATACTTTGGTGTTTCTGCAAACACATAAACGAATTTGGCCTGCAAGCCAACGGGATGCTCTTTTCTGGTCCCATATACGTAGAGTAACAGATGATCAAGATCCAGATGCACAAGACTTATGGATAGTATGCAACCACAGTACGGAACATCCTGATTACCCGGTTCGTAATTTAAGGATAGGACGTTAAAAATTGGATAAAAATAACCTAAGCTATTCTTACAGCCAAATGTTGGTAAATGCGTGAGAGTTTACTTAACAGTATGTCTCGTGTGTCAAACATTCATTGACCCCCCAAAAGATGAAGAGGAAATAAAACGAGAAAATATAACTTGCAAAATAACATACTGTTCAGTTGGTATGTCTTTCGTATCAAGATATTTTTCTATAGAAATATATTACTTTCATACTTATAACATTAAATATCAATTTCAGTAAATCCTGGTGGGTGGGCACCAGCATCTGTTTTACGTGCAGTTTATAAGAGGGAGTATCCAAAGTTCCTTAAACGTTTCACCAGTTTTTGTATTGACCAATGCAAAAACAAGCCAATTACATTCTGAATGTGATTTATAGATTTTAAAATTTTCTATAAAACTCCATCTTCACTTCATTCAAGTGTCTTGATAAGGTACTGTACGGAATCTGCAAATGTTATAATTGCAGAAATTTGTGAAGCACTTTTGGATTACTATAAAGTGTTTTGTATACTATTTTTTTTATTTGCTTAATATAATGTATCTATAAAGCTTAAGAAAAAAGTGGAGCTATCATATTATCTCATCAATAATTTCAAGAAGTGTATGAAAAAGAGTACACCTCGAGAATCAACTGTATAATGCAGTATATAGTATAATACACCATAAAAAAAGAAAAAAAATCTTAACTTTATGTCTTCACACAATAGCATAATTGCTTGTTGTTTCATTGTTATACAGAATGATATTGAAATCAAGTTGTACAAATTTAAACAAAATTAAATACATATACATTTATCTACTGTTACGTCGTACCCATATGAATGCAAAATTGTATAAAACAAATTAAATTGTTATTTTTATTTATACATAAAGGTGTACATAAATACACAATATAAAGGTCACATATGGAGTAACATAATAAAGACTGTTGTAGAGTAATCTTAATTTGGTATTACTTTATGTTGCCACTATATTAAAAATTACGTGTAAAGTCGTTAAAAACCAATTTCCTCTTATATTCCATTTTAAGTCAATTGTTGCATTAATCAAAGATAAATTTTAAAACAACTTTTTAGGGTTTCAAAATCATTGGTAGACATTCTATAAGAAATACATTTATTTCTAAAAGTTATTTAATTAAATAACAATAAAAAAAATAAACACTGAAATGTTGTTATCATAAATCTACTTTTTACAAAAACAAATTTTACAATTTGCTTTGACAATCCATGATACAGGTATTTTTATAAAATATTTTATGTCTTAGAGTAATTAAATTAGTAAATGCATATTTTTGTATTATCTATTGCTTAATAATAGCATTATATTCTTCCTTTGTATCATACAATATAAATCGCTAAATTAATTGATTTATCTAAGTTTCTTTTGGATCTATGAATAAATTACTATGATGCATATTGAAACACATAAATATTTGCGTTTTTTTTTTTGTTAATAAAAAGTACGTTTTATCATGAACCATAAAAATAGCTTAAATCAATAAGTTTCGAACATTTTACATGCCTTATGTGTTTCTTCATCAATAACAATTGCAGCCATTGCACTGATTATCAAGTTCATTTTACTGAAAATAGATCTACAGGATATTGTCTTCTCTGACTTACTATTTCGGTGGAAGCTAAAGCTCTAATAATAAATGTAAAATTTTATTAAACAAAAGGTGATATTTATAAAAGTTATATTTACAAAATTCGCTTTCTGGAATGCATATAAATAAAAGCTCCAGATACTGACTAATAAAATTTTTCTACAGTATAAAATAACCATCTTGTTCCAAGTAAAAAATTTTTATATTTTAATCTTTTTCGTTAATTGTCGTATGTACTTAAAATAAAAATTCACTTAGTTTTCACACTCATTTGAAGATCTTACAGTTGATTATATAGTTCTATTAATTGCACTAATCTGCATAACCGAGATAAATATTCTATTTGGCATGACATAGCCCTTACAGAAAACTCAAGCACTCTGTTTTATATTGTTCAAGTAATTTGTAGCCTGTAAAATAACTTGACTATTTCAATGGCATTCACATCACTTCTAGTCTGGAAAATTTACTTTGTTTTATGTTGCACCTTGCACTAACGTAACATGTCTTTAAGATTCATAAGATCCTAATTTTTTCAATACACTAAGACCCTTTTCTTCATATTCCTCTTTTGTTATCCATACCGAATCTCGATCCTTTGTTATTTCTGCTAATACAGCACCGCCCATAAAAACCATATCTTTACGCCTTGGCGAATCCTCAATTTTTATTTTGAATTTCTATGAAACATGGTAACAATAAAGTCATTAAAAAAATTATACTTCACTTACAGAAATGATAAAAATAATATACTTACATTGAGTTTAGACGTGTCATTTTTTAATACTTTTTGCAAATATAATTGTTTAATCTCTCGTTCGAGTCTAGATGGAAGCCCTGGATACATTGTACTACCACCGCTAAGAACAATGTGTTTGTATAGTTCACTTCTGATATCAATATCAGCTGCTTGAATTGTACTAAAAACAAGTTCTGCAATTCCTTGAGCTTCAACATTTATTAAACGTGGTTGGAATAATGCTTCTGGTGCTGAAAATCTTTCACCACCTACTTTTATTACACGACCATCTGGAAGCTTAAAAAAGCTATTTACAATAATGAACAAGGAATAAAAAATTCGGAATATTTGATAAACATAAGAGTATGTTATATTTTTAGCTTTGAAAATTATTGTACTTACTGTATAAGATTCTACCAAAACAGTTGTTTCGCGTGCTAGTTTTTCTTCAGTTTCAATGTTATATCCAATATAACACAATTTCTCCTTCAGCATTCTGACCGTTTCAAAATCGGCAGAATGGTTAAATGCATAACCACGTAATAAAAGTAACTTAATTAAATACATTGTAATATCACGTCCAGCGATATCCAATCGACGCGTCAAATGAGGCAAAGCGTATTCTTCAAATACTGGACAAATATGAGTAACCCCATCACCAGAGTCTACTACAACACCACTGATTAATCCTTGAGCATATAATGTAAGTACTGCTTGTATCGCAATATATGTTCCAGCAAATCCATATTTCTCAAACATCACCTACAACCAAATTACAAGAAGTGTAAGGAACATTTTACATTTACAAACAAATATGTATTAATATATATTTTACCTCTATCATTTTCTCTCTATTTGTGATTGGATTCATTGGTGGTTCAGTCAGCAATATTTTACATTCTCTGGGATTAATATTCATTTTTTCTTTCCCAAATGTATAGTCCCATACATGACACATATCTTCCCAGTTCCTAACAAAGTGTTACGATGTTTAATTATATTCAAAAAATAGTTACACGAGAAATCTTCATACATACCTAACAATTCCATTTTGCATAGGATAACTAATCTCTAACATAGAACGAAGTTTACTTGCTTCATCACCAACCATCAAGTCCTGTGATAATAACATATATGATTAATGACTTTTTTAACTAGTAGGGATATAAGATTTAAGAGATTTAAAACTAAACAGTATGAATGATCAAACATTGCACATAGCATTTGTGGATGTCTGCTCACATAGTATTGATATTTGATAATTCAACATTTAGATTCATATCATCTTATTCATTGTAGTATGCCTATAAATTGCCAATATAAGTTTATAATACCGATACCAAAAATTATTAAATTCTTCCTTAAAAAATTAATCATGATCAGAATAAGGAAAAAAATTAAAGTATAATAGAAATAGAATAAAGATTACTTTATTGGATTTAAATATATAGGAAATTGTATTATCTTGATTGATCAATGACTATCGGAGACTACCTCTCCATTTATGTGCTAAAAAGAAATTATTTTTCTAAAACTTGTTTTATGAAAAGTCAATGAAATAGATATACAAATTAGCATCAAAAATACATTAAACTTACAGGCATGTTAAGCACATCCTACGAGAGCAAATGTAAGCACACAAACATATTAGATACTTATCAAAAGCACAGTATATACACACATACCCATATACACAAATATGGGTTAAAAACCTATAACAAACAACTCCTATTCCTTTCTTTGATACGTCAAAACGAGCAAGACTCAACAACGTCGAATAAATCGATTCATGAACAGGACAAAACAAGAACAATTTTGATTTTTACGAGGTCCAAACATACTAAATATTATAATAATGATATAGATAATAAACGTCTTACATTTGTGATATACATTCCTTTCAAAGTTTTGTTAATAAAATTAGTTAATAACTCAAACTCTTACATTTATATTTATGTCAGTGGAAAAGTATAAATAAGGTTTTAAACAATCTTTATTCATCGAGCCACACAGGGTAACATTATAAATTGACTTACACGAATACAATATTCTTGCTGAAAATATAATTTTTCCATTAATAACTTTGTACTTTTTAGAAAACTACTAACTGTTTCTAATATTATAAAAGTAACAGGGATAAGTGGTATATCTCAAGAGTGATATTGCATTAATTAAATTTCTTATTTCTTCGAGGAAGAAAATAGTGCCTATATCATTTTTATTATAAAACAGGGTAATAGAAAATTAAAAAGAAATTAAGAAATGAAGTTTTAATCAATTGTAATAAAAGATAACTATAAATCACATATATATGTATGTGCCTTAAACTCTGGAAATTATTATTTAAAAAGTAAAATACATACCTTCACATCGATGTCCCCTATTTTATTGACTGCCCTTATAATTGGACGTCCTACTATCGAGGGGAATATGTGTGCAGGAAAATTTGCCCCTGCATATCCACATTTGACGAACTGAAAACAAAATTATTAAACAGATATTTAAAAATTACAGAAGCATTCTTTCCAAGTTTTGAAACGACGTTTTAATATTTGACAGGCAAAGATAAAAATATTCATATCAATAACGTTAGTTGCATTGAATAAATGTATTAAAAAAATATCTCGACCAAACAATTTAGTTTACAGCGAATTACATCGATATGCGTGATCTTACCCCCGTTCCATTATCACAGACAATAATTTTCCTTCCTTTACTGTCCATTTTATCAGACAAGAGTCGTATATGCTGCGCAACTCTTTGCTTTCTGTTCAAATTATATTTATATCACACATTCCGTGAAATGACTAATTCTTACAGTTGATAGGGCGTTACCGGCATGACAGTAGACAGAAAGGAAACGTGATTATTACAGACCCAAATTCCGCGATAAATTCAAACGGTAGTATAGTAGCACTAGCGGATGAAACTTATCTTTAACCAGGTGAGAGTGGTTTGACTTATAGAAAAATTTTTATCTTATCACGAGGCAGCCTATCGGTCTTAAGCCCGCATCAGATCAGTGCGTGCATTGTCGTAGAAAGTCGCTTTATTAAAGTTGCATTTACAATACATCACGTCCGAGGTATAAACGTAATTCCATTGGTTACGTCATCTTTCCTTTCTTATTAAATCATTGGCGGGAAGTTCATTGAAAATCGAATGGATTTTAAACAGGGCCATTTTAAATATCGATTTACTTTTTATGTGGGAATTTTTAAATGAAATACAACGTTTTCTAACGCTAACTATAATTAAATAAAATGTTTAACAAAAGTAACTTTTTTATATTCATTCCATAGAAAAATTGCTAGTATGTTTTTCGTACGAAGTAAATTGATTACTGAAGATTATTTCAGATGCACGATGATACGAGTTGCGTAAAAACTGCAAAGTTAATTTTCCATAGAACTTACAAACCGATGACTATAATAACCTTTTATCGCGAATGTTAAATATTTTATTAAAATGCTTTACTTTCACTACAGCGTTTCACCTTGGTTAGATTAAATCTAATAATCGTCCTTGAATCCTGCTATATAATCGTTTTTTCTAGCTAATGTTCATCAATATGAATTAATTTGCGTTGTATAAAATCTGATTACTCGTAAACTTTCGAAGTAGAATCAAACATAACGTGTTGAAGAACTTTGCAAAATGGCACAACCAATTGTTTATTTAACAAGAAAAGAATCTATATCCAGTTGTCACAGATTACACAGGTATGAATGATAAATATCTATATACATAAAACATCTATTTCTACTACATATTACAATTTTTACAGTAATGTTCTGAGCGACGAAGAGAATAAAGTAATATATGGAAAATGTAACAATTTTTGGGGACACGGCCATAATTATACTGGTAATTTTCATGTAAAATTTATAAATTGATTTTGTGAATGTGATTGTAAAAGTTCTAATAATTTCAGTTGAAGTTACGGTCCGTGGACCTTTGGATCCTGCAACAGGTATGGTCATGAATATATCTGATCTGAAAGTATATATGAAGAATGTATTGATGGAGCAACTTGATCACAAAAATTTAGACAAAGATGTACCTTATTTTAAAAATGTTGTGTCGACTACAGAAAATGTAGCTATTTATATTTATAACGAATTGAAAAAGGAGATGCCTAAACCGGAGTTACTATACGAGGTCAAAATCCATGAAACTGATAATAATATTGTATATTATAGAGGAGAGTAAATAGTGCTTTACTATTTTTCAAATAATAATATATATAGATGTATACATATAACGATGCAGGGAAAATGAGACAATACACAGAATATTACTTGTATAAACATTTATATTTCTTATTTTTACTTTACGGCAACCACACAAGTATAAAGAATTATAATGTAATATACCTTATCCTAGTTCTCTTTAAGAAATTGTATTTTTTAATTATCGGGCTTCCATTTATGCCCATGTCTCCTAATATTATGTTAAGAATAATCATGTCCAATATGCTTTTATATTCTCATTAATTATTAGACATGTATTATTTATATTATAAAAACATTGATACAAATCTTTGGCTTAAGTATATTTAAATGCATGTATATCTCTTCTTTAAATTCTATGTATGCAAAGTTTATTTTCATCATGCTCAAGAATATCATATATTTTTTAGAATATATAAAAACTTCCAATACTGAGTCATGTATTTTTACAAAATATTATGTTATAGTTAAATATCACAATGTATTAATATCATGAGCATAGTTAAAATAAATTCCATTCACATATATTATAAGGCGTTTGCTGTGAAACATCTATTTTGATTTGCAGAATGGAAAACAATTTTACTATTTCTACACATTTACGTGCAATTCTTAGTTAATACATGTAAAATCTTACAAATAACCAGACTACCATACATCACAAAAATTTGGTGAGCTAATTGTATTCATATATGTATATACGTATGTATCCAATCTATTCAATAATTTCTTTAGACAGGTATATACAATAGAATTGAGTTAAAATAAAGTACCATTTCAGTTCTGTCAATATTACCATTTGACATTCAGATAAAATTATTAAACAGATATTGTTCGCCTATAACATTAAAAAATGTAAGTAATCTAAACGATTACAAGTATATTGTCTCTTATGTACTGTCGCGTATAATAATCTTACATTCGGTTCGAATACATAAGAACAGATTTTGTATAAAATAGATATACAAAATATCTCAAAGTATATCAGTGTAGTAGTTGATTTTTTAATTAACTACCAATTATTTTACTGCACGGATGATAATAATTTGAATAAATGTTTCCAATCTTACAAATATTTATGATAATTTTCTTGTTGATTATATGTTAGTATTACTATCGATTTTTACGTAACTTTTAATAGTCACATATGGTATACCGAGTTCAAAATCATTTCTTGGCCAATAGCGAAGTATAGGTGATTGCTGTGGTCTTTCTTCCTTGACAGAAAAATAAGCAAAGAGTACGGCCGCAGTATAACTCGCTATGAAAATGAATAGATGCCACAAAGCATGAAGATATGGGAAATTCAAATTCAACCATGTATCGCAGAATAAACGATCGTTTAACCAACACGCAACAGCCAATATCCATACAGCGCCACAACGAAGGCCCAGTCTATAAACTCTCGTTGATGTTGTTCTAGAAACAAAAGCAAATATAATGATCAAAATTAAATTAACTTTTTTATCTGATATACTTGAAAAATCTAGAGATATTAATTATACCTTCTTAGTTCTATTATCATGAAACCAAATGCAGGTATACCAAGGCTCATCAAGGCAAAGGCATTCAGTGCAGGATGCACTAATGAAAGACCAGTAGCAATCAAAGTTGGGAATATGACAAACATTGAAAAACGTTTCCTGTCATTATGAAACATATTTGGAAAATATCTCCTTGGAAAGAACATACAAAAACCAGCCATATATACCCATAATATAGCTAACTCATCCAAAAGTTGACCTATAATTATAATGGTTGGATTTACTATAGTTAATCATATACTTATAATATTTCATCAATTTTTGTTATATACTTTACCTATTAAAGAAAGTGTCGCATGAAAGTAAGCACTGCTCAGACCTACTACCATAAGTAGAAACCATATCACATGAATTCCAGGGTTCACAAATCTTCCATAATCGCGAAAAAGATGCATAAGTACAGGTGGAAGCAACAAGAAGACCACATTACTCAGCTGAAATAAAAATTATTCTTATGGTAAAAATGAAAATATTATAAAGAAAATATTTGATGGTAGAATGCACCTGCCTTTATTTGACATAGAAATGTATAAGATTACTTTAGAACAAAGGAAGCTAACAATGATGTCATTTTTACAAGCTAATTTATACCAACCGTATTCATAAATTCTGCAATACTTGGTGATATACTGTAATTTCCCTCGCACCAATCAATTGGTGAACTTCCAGCTTCAAATGGCTTCCACATGTTGATTTCTCTTTGTTTGCAAATTGTCCTCAGTTCAGTTGTCAAGCTTCCACTCACATATCACATTCTGTAGATAAGACTTTTTATTTATATTTTATTCTCCAAGTCTGCACGATATGTGTACGATATCATCACGGAAATAATAAATCGCGTAAAAAGACAATGAAATATATTTTATCAAAATAATACCTACCTGACACAAAAGGAAGACAAACTTGACTGAACTCCGTAGGCGGAACTGAGTGCATTTATATATGGATATTATGTCGCAAGAGTGTTGCAGATAATGTACAAAAGAATATCGAAAAAAGTAGAGTGCGCTAAACAGTTCGACATTTTATTTATATGTTGTAATATGTTTATTTCATGAAACTCACAAAAAAATTGACAGCGATAGTCGTATTTCTTGAAGTGTCAAATACTATTTATACGAATATATACATGTGTGTTTATACTCGATCTCTCATATTCGATAATAACCAACCAATGAGGAACAAGTAATCTCTGCTTTAATCCTTGTACCCATGAAACGCGACCGAATAATATCTTCTGTTGGTATTACATTGGAAACGAATCCATCGAAAAATACGTCGTTGTTAGTTAGCTGAATTCGGCCAAATTCGGCTTTACTTGACTGTTAACGCGGTAATATTATTGCAAAAAAAAAGAAAAAGTTTACTTTGTTTTGAGATTGTTGCAGTTTACGCAAAGTTATTAAAAAATGTAAGTAATTCGATGTTAATAATATATAAGAATTTAAATAGTAATATAAGTTCGGCACTATGTAATAAATATAACCTTATTGTTTGAAAATGTGTTTATAGTTGCCGAATTTTTATTTATAATTATAATTGTGGTTTAGGTCTTCCCTAACGAAACCAAAATCAGAAATGACACCAGAGGAATTAGCAAAGAGGGAAGAAGAAGAATTTAATACCGGACCACTTTCAGTACTAACCCAATCGGTAAAAAATAATACTCAAGTACTAATAAATTGCAGAAATAATAAAAAATTACTTGGAAGAGTAAAGGCATTTGACAGGCACTGTAACATGGTATTAGAGAATGTAAAAGAAATGTGGACAGAGTTACCACGTACAGGCAAAGGCAAAAAGAAGGTAATAAATATTTTATATGTAAAATTTGTAACAGAAATAGGCTATAATAATGAATATCCTTTTTTTTACTTTTTCTCTGTGCATTTGGTAATTTTAGGCAAAACCAGTTAACAAAGATAGATTTATCACAAAGATGTTCCTTCGTGGAGACTCCGTCATTTTGGTTCTTCGAAACCCTTTGGCAACGGCATCAGGAAAATAATCTTAAGTATTTCATAAGCACTGGATTTAATAAAATATAGAAAAATAAATTTTTTAATATAAATCACACAGGGATGTTTATTAAGTTGCCAATAAACCAAATGCATAACTTCTTAATATACATTTGATCATTATTTTATAAGTATTTAATAAAATCAATGAAACATTTTTTATTTATTTATTAAGAACCTTATGTAAAATTATCAATCCTTCTCGGCGATCGCTGTTAAGTGTTTGTCAATTTCTTGCTCCGTTAGTACACTGTAACAAATAAAATATATTACCATTGAATCAAAAATTTTATGAATAGCTACAGAAAGGTATAATTACCGGAATTGAGGATTGTCTTTCGACACTACTCCAACTTCAATTTCTGTTGGTTTAAAATCAACCGATAAGACAGTAGATAAACAAGTAATAGCTAACTGAATAGTCTCATCAAAATCGTAATTTTGTTTCTTTTTTAACTTCTTCTCCAAATAAGAATTAGCTTCGGTTTGCTTTGCACCAACTGATATGGCTTTATAACCACAGAAGTAACCAGCTGGATCAGCTTTATAAATGCAAGGGCCTTTTTCTTTATCATATGCAATAAGCATCATAGAACATCCCAAAGGCCGCATTTCAGCATTTTGTGTGTATACTTGACTGATATCCGCAACACGTCGACATAATGCATCGATAGGTATCTCATAGCCGTGTTTATATTTAAAATGAGCAGCTTCGTATCTTGCTCGTTGTACTTGAGATTTGCTATCGGCTGTAACAAAAATATTAGAATTATTTATAAACGGCTGAATATTATTAATTCAAATAAACTTACCTATCATGCCTGTCATAACACAGCCAACGTGCTCTGTAAGCTGGAATACATGGGTAACGCTGGAAGCATCTAGCAACTTATCCTATAATTAAAAGTTTTACATCAAAACTGTACCAAGTTTCAGTCATGATAGAAAAACACAAAACGGATACCGCTTAAAGCTAATCTCATTGAAAATATTTCATAAAGAGGTTATCTTACAGGAACTTTCTTCTGTGTTGCAAAAACCGCGGTATCTACACCTTTTACAGCAACGGATGTTAGACCTCCTTGATTAATAGCTTTAAAGGCATATTCTGTAAAACGAAATAGAAATTAATGATTAAATAATTTCGAAAAGTTCGAATACGCCATGTCATGATACGGTAGTGTAAAAGTTTTAATTTTTTATTTAATTTATATGAAAAGTATAAGTTATCGAAAACGTATCGTAATATTAAATAAAATACTTTTAAATGACCTACCTACTTGGTAAAGCCGACCTTCCGGCGAAAAAATCGTAATGTGTCTATCGAAACCTGCACTGCTTCCTCGCGCCATGTTTGCTAATGACAGAATTTCATGGTTGTGTTCAATGAAACGTCAACTCATGCTACCGATCATTCGTTCCACAATCTACCAACATTTCTAATTTATTGTAACAATTATTTTTCGAGTACTATTGTAAGTCTTAGTTAAATAAGCAATTTTGTTACTTATTTTATTTTAAAGTTCTATTTTTTACTTTCCATTAAATTTTTAATTCGATTTCAATTTTTCAAGCTTTAGTGTAAAAAGACTGCATAAGAGTTTAAGTCTGTATAGGCAAAGTCAGATGGCGCGATGACCGATCGAGTATGATAAGAAACTCTTTATCATATATACTTTAAGTTATATGTTTATATTATTATGTCTACGCACGTGTGATGTTTTACACTACTTGTTTTAAGTTTGAAAAATAAATTATTAAATAAGGATGTTATACATGATCGGATTGGGACTTGGCGATGCAAAAGATATTACCGTCAAAGGTCTCGAAATAATAAAAAAATGTAGTCGCGTGTATTTGGAATCTTATACATCAATTCTTTCTGTAGACCAAAAAACTTTAGTATGTATAATCATATTGATTTACAAATGAACAACGTTATGAAAAAGAATTATTTTATTAAATTTGTTAGGAAGACTTTTATGGCTGCTCCTTAATCGTCGCTGATCGCGATTTGGTAGAAAGTGATGCTGATTCGATACTGTCAAATGTAGAGAACGAAGACATTGCATTTTTAGTCGTTGGAGACCCATTCGGGGCAACCACGCACACAGATTTAGTATTGCGAGCACAGGAAAAAGGTGCTAAGGTATATAAAATCTATAACTATAGATAGCAATAAGAGATAAAATAAATAATAATTTACAAAATTTATTTTAGGTCAAAGTCGTTCATAATGCATCAATTTTAAGTGCAATAGGTTGTTGCGGTTTACAATTATATTCTTTTGGGGAAACTGTATCTATTCCATATTGGACAGAAACATGGCAACCCGATAGTTTTTATGATAAAATTGCTTCTAACAGACAAAGAGGCTTACATACTCTATGTTTGTTAGATATCAAAGTAAAAGAACCTACATTGGAGAGCATTTTGTGTAAGAAAAAGGTTTATATGCCACCAAAATTTATGAGCGTGGCCGAAGCATCTAGTCAATTATCTTCTATATTAGAAAAAAAGAGGAATGCGGGAGATGAAAGCTTAGGTTTGTAAATATTATTATAAATGTCATGTATTTTTTCACAGTGTTTCAAAATTCAAAGACCTTGATACAGCTTATTTATTTTTTCAGCTTTTACAGAGCATAGTCTAGCAGTGGGATTAGCTAGAATAGGATCCGACGACCAGGATATAGTTGTCTGTTCGTTACAGGAAATGAAAGATGTTGATCTAGGAAAACCCCTTCATTCTTTGATCATTCCAGCTGAAAAACTGCATCCTCTTGAAATTAGCTTTTTACGGCAATATGCTGTCAATAAAATAAAATTTGATGAATTGGTTGTTCATTAATTATAAGAAATCATACGAATAATCTGTTAATGTATATTTTTTATTATTTCTCATCGTAAATACGATACATAATAAGTAAAATTTACATCGAACGTTAACAATTACCGCAATAAAAAGATTTGTTACATGACTCTAATGAAACATACCTATATCCAAATATTTCATAAGGTTCTATTATGTTTTGTCAGAAATCCTGAGGAGTGTACGCGTAGCCGTTCATAAATATATGCAATATTCGCGAGTTCTTCGTCGCGTCACGTAAGCAAGTAGTTTCTGACTAATCGATGGAAAGACATCGATCGTTCCTCCGGCACAGGTGAAATCGGCCAACGGTGGAAGGACCGCTCAGTTGAGCAGGTTAACCCTCGTCGATTCGACGACGTTACTATTGCGCCTTCACGCTGCCGGCTTTCAAAGACCACAGAGTATTAATCGCACGTTTATCTTTTTTGATATCAACGATATTGCTCCAAAATTTTAGCAGGTACTTAATATTAGCTGTTGTAATTTCATAAATCTATGATTTAAACAAAAGAGAAAATACTTTATTCATAAATTTTTAACACATAATTTTTTTTTTAAGTTATACTTCGTTGACATTATAATTACAAATTATGATTATAGCGAGGACATAAATGCTCGCACTTTCGCACGCAGTTAACTACAAATAATTATTCCGTTTGACTTCGCCTATGTAAGAAGCACAGTTAAAATTACACGCATTGATTATTCCATAGGTCAGGTATACGTAATATATTAGCCAGTACATACCCGTCAGGCGGTAGGTCAACGTCGTGACAGTCGCGATCTTTAATTTTGGATTATTAATAATTATCGACGAACGGAACGATCTAATTTCTTCTAAAACGGCATAACGCTGACGTTCTTATCGAAATGAAATCTCTTTATCGAATAAATGTTATTTCTGATTTATATGTACAGGATAGAGGAAACAAGTAGGAAAGGGAGAGAAAAGAGCAAAGGCTATAAATACCTGACTGGTCGATGTGTACTACTGTGTGTTCGCTCGTATGCGAGAATTATCAAGGTTGGCGCTAGTTTTCTGGGTCATGTACGTGACCTTGAACAAGTTGAATACGTCGGAAAGTAATAACTTGGCATTTATTTCGGCGGGGAACTTAATCCGTTTGATGAGATAATCGGTGATCGACACCGATAAATAATCGCTCGAGGAATCGATCGCGAACGATCGATATAGATTACCAGCAAATAAAACGTACTTACCCTAATGAAAAACTAAATATCTTACGCCCTGGCGTCGAGCGTTTTCTACGGGACGCAAATGTTTCCGGAATAATATCAACCGCCCGATTCTAATGTTCCCGAAGAAATTTCGATAAAATAAAATGGCGGCATCGATGGAACGCTCGAAGGATCCCTACGAAATGGGATTTCTGATCGCCCCGAGAGTTCCTCAGGGTCTTGCAGCCGTGGTGGAAAGTTTAACGAGGGAGGTTTTACGGCAACGACCCGAAGACATTTACGTTTTCGCGGCCCGGCATTTCGAAAAGTTGCTCACACTTCGTGAACAGTATGACGTTGGAAAGACGACAGGTAGTTCTAGAAAAAGCAGATCAACGACGAAGGACATCGGTACGAGCAGTGGTTGGTCTCTGAACGAAACGGCGAAAGTTCTTGAGAGGCATCGAAATATTTTTGGGGATGGCGAGAAGAGAATAAGCACCGAGGAAGTGAGAGCACTCGCCAACGAGAAGAACGCCCGATCGAGTTCCGGTATGAAGAGCAGCAAGCGAGAGAAAAGAAGATCTTCCAACGCGACTCGGGAATATTCGAAGGATCCCAGGGGAACGACAACGGAAAATAACGATTCCTCGAGGCTCGATCGAAGCGCGAAAACGTTGAAGATCATTTCTCAAATACCAACGGTTTTGACTCGTAACTCTGGTACAAAAGACATCAAGATGGAACTCAGGAAGAACAGGCTCAGCGGTAGCTTACGGGAGAGGAGTACGGATTCCTCGAACGAGAGTCAACCTCCGGAACGAACTAGCGACGTGTCGAGAAAATCTCTCGGGAGGGCTGCACGAGCCGAGTTGGTCCAAAAGTTTGAAGAAGAACGAATAAGCAAGAAGTCGGTTCGTCGAAGTGGGAGCGTTGAAAGGAACTCTAATCAATCGAGTAGGACACGGCGAAGGAAAGGGAGCTTTTCCGAGCTTCTTCTGGATAGAAACGAATTATCCCAAATCGGTAGCATGGATCAAGTGAAGGAATACGTTGTTCGTACATTTTGTTCTACGAAGAACATCGACGAATTTCACTTGGATTACGTAGAACGGGTCCAAGATGTGATCGATAGAAACGTACCGATAATTAAAGACAAGGTCGAGGATCTCAAGAGCGATGTATTGTCCCAGACATCGAAAAGATCAACTTCCAATGTCGATAGGCCTAGAAAACGTGGAAGTAGACCCAACACGTCCGAAAGTGATGGTCGACGATCGGTCGAGAACCAAGAGAGCTATCGAAGTAAGAGAAGTTCCAGCGTCGATTCGACGGCTTCCAGAAGACAACAGGATGATACCTTGGAAGCTAGACTCATTAGTACCCAAAATATTTTGGAGGATATATCGTCGATATGTTATCCAAAGTCCCAGAGTGTTGCTCATCGACCGAAATCAAGCAACGGTCGATCAAACGAACCAGAGAACGGATATTCGACGTCGGACGGCGATACCAAAATCACCTTGCCGGCTGTAAGACCGTCGTCTTCCAAAAGCTCGAGGAGTCTTTCGCGCAACGAATCGGACAATTTGATTCTGCCACCGATCTCTCCGGATACCGGTAAAGTTCCAAAGAAGAAGAACGGCACTATCTTACCGACGTTGTCACTTGTGCCAACAGAAACTCCATCTTCTTCTTCTTCTTCGCCTCTTCGGGTAGATGAGAAGGACGATAAATCGATGGACGACAACAATGGCGATCTTGGAAAGGAGATATTACAGTTATCAACGTCGATCAAGGAAGATATCTCGTCGACGAGGAAAATGTTGGAGGGTGTCAATGATGCGTTCAAATCGTCGATGACATCCGATGATAAGGACAAGCTCGACGAAGAAACGTCTTCCAAGACAGATACGGCGAACGCTAAAGAAGATGATTTGGTCCTGGAGACGAGAGGGGAGATGGAGATCGAGAAATCCGACGAAATTCTTGATCGGAAGACGTTAGAAGTTACCCAGGTAGAAGAAGTTTTCAAGGACAGTTTGAACGTGACACCAGATATCATCGACGTACCCCAAAGGCCGGACTCTTTAGAACCACAGGGTGAAGACGAACGGCCAACCACGGCTGATTCTCATCTCTCGATGGTGGACGAGAGGGTGGAACTTAAACAAAAACTTATGGAGATTCAAGAGATGGAGCAGAACGTAAAGAAAGCGATCGGATCCTTTGAGGATTCTATCAACAAAGAGGAAATTAAGGATGCAGAATCGGTGCTCGTTGCTACAGAAGATGGCGATGCTAAAACTACAGAAGACTCGACTACGGTAGAATCGAAAGAATCTGTACAAGTAGAAGAAGAAGAAACGACGAAAGAAAAGCCTAATACGGATCGTACGGAAGAAGAATCTCCTATAAACGTAAGAAAATCGATCGATGATCCAAAGGAAAACTCCGATCGCTCGCAAAACGAAGCTGAAAGCGAATCCAATAATTTAGTCAGTCTGTCATTTGTCATAGCTGGCGACGAAGCGACGAAAGATATTGAAATGGACAAATCAGAAATGAACGATCCTGGAGCCGAAGCGAAGGAAGATGATAAAAAAACACCTGGAAGTTCTGCCGAACGAGAAGCCGATAGTAGTGCGCAGGAAGATTCTCCCTCGTCATCGAAGGGAGAAGAGGAAAAGGATTTACCGCGTGTCTCGTTACCTTTGTCACCCAAAGAGGTGCCATTTTCTTACATTCTCGTAGAAGGTTCTCCGGTCAACATTCCCGAGTTCGTGACAACTGTGATCATCCCGGAGAGACCGCCGTCCACACCAGAATTGGACTTCGAAGAGAAGGAGAACGTTGAGCTTCGAGAGGAACGACGAAAACGTGCCGTGGAAAGTTTCGGCGAGTATATACGACCGGAACTAATAGAATGTTCCACGGTTGACATAGATTTTATTCGCGGTATCAAAGCTGGTCACGATATCGCCATCGTTCGACAGGATCTTGACGGTATCAAAGAGGAGGAAGAAGATGACGAGGAGAAGCGATCAAAGGCAACGGATGACGTTTCCAAGAAAGAGATAAAAAAGGATCACACACCCGTATTAGAACATATTTCAGAGAACGAAGAGATCGAGGAAACCGACGAGAGTAATAAGAGTGAAATCAAAATTATTTCTATCGAGAAAGATGGTAGCGATGTAAAAGAGATCGTTGTTGAATCGAGAGATCCGATCGACGATCGCAACGATCTTACCGAAAATGTAAAGGTAATAGAGAATTCCTTAGAAGGTGAGGAAAGCACGGAAACCGCCGATGTCACTTCGGATTCGACGAACGAAGTCAAAGAAACGACGGTAACCGATCGGTCGACCGATAGTTTATCTTTGGATCCTGCAAGACCGATAGTACCGGAATTAAATTTGGATTCGCTACGCGATATCACGATATCGTCCTTTAAATTGAACGACGCGGACGCGACCGTATCGCTGACGGAGCCAACGTCGTCGGAGAAGGAAAAGGCTGACATGGAGGAGAATCTAGAGACGAGGCAAGAAGAAAATCCGGATAGTGGTCAAAAGGAAGATACTTCGGCGATGGAAACAATTTCGATGGATGAAAAAGCTGTCGAAGTAGAAGCAGTTTTAACAGATATAGAGAGCGAAGAAATTAACAACAAGGAAGAAGTTACGCTTCCGATCGAAGAAACTACAAAACAAGAAGAGGAACGATCGGTTACCTCTAGCGAAATAAAAATTGAGCCTGTGCTACCTGAGAACGTTGAACAGCGTGATACTATTAAAAGCTCCTCTCCGCCTCCCAGCTATTTAGGACTAGAAGAAAATGCGGCTGATTTGGACACCGAGGAAGAAATAGCCAAAGAATTGATAGAAATCGATCGTGCTGAAAATCCTCCTATCTTGCAAGAGACTCCAATCAATTTGGACGATCGTCCGGAGCAAAAGCCTCAGGAGACTTTAGATTCTAACGGTACGACCGGAGATCGGGAAGAAGTTACAACGATCGTTGAGACGAATGTAAGAGAAGAGGAAAGGAAGCAAGATGGCGATGCTACGTCACCGAAAATCGAGAACTCTGCCATTTTGATCGAAAATGTACAAGAGATCGCGAGCGAGAAAGATAAAGAAGAGATTATTTCTGGAGAGGTGGAGTCGAGGCGGTCAAGCGGTAACAAAGAGGGGAAAGATCAGTCGAATGGAAGTTCAGAGGACAACGAGCGATCCGACACCTCTGTGACAGCTCTCGAACAGGAGGAAGTAAAAGAGCCCGATGTTGATACGAAATTAGGTGAGAAAAAAGAATATCACATTTACGTAACGGATCTTGGACCAAGCGAGAGCCAAGACGATAATACGAAGAGCAGTAGCACCACCTTACATTCGGCTGCTACGAAAATCCAAGCTGGTAAATATGAATTTGTTGTAATATAATATTCTTATTTATTATAATTGTTTGTATCCGGCGAAACCAACGGATGTTACGTTTATTCAGGTATTCGAGGCTTCTTGACGCGAAGAAGACTTCAAGAAAGTAATCGCCAAGGTTCCACTTTAGACAGCGTACCATCTATCAAAGAAAGTTTTACAGTAAGTTATAAAAAAAAAATAAGTGATTAGCTCTTTGAATATATTTAACATTTAATTATATCAGGAAACATTTTTGTTACTCAGGATGAACCACCTGCCATCGATGTTAAACCCACGTCAGAGACCGTGTTGGATTCATCGGTTGAAATGGCAGATGCGTCAACGGTAAGCTCGGAGAAAGTGACTGCAGCGGAGGAGAAAGAAAACATACCCTTGGCGCAGACGGTTTCGATGCCAGCCAAATCTCGACAGTGTCTTCACCGTGAAGATGCCATGCAGAGAAATACCTTGTCAACGGAGAATGCTTTCGCGTCGAGCGGGGTTCAACACACTGGCGAATTCCACGACTGTTTACCATTACCCGTTTTAGAATCGATTGAAATTCCAAGAAATACCACTCTCCCGGAAAATGAAGAGAAAGAAGAAAGTTCGCCGCGCGAATCGATCGATCGGCAAACGGAAACTACAAGGGAAGAGGGTCCTATCGATTCGCCTAATAGTTTGACAGCCGAGTCAAAAGAACACAGCAGTTACGAAACGATTGAAAATGTAGATCCAAATCCAGCAGACTTTGTACAGGATTTAAATAACTTGTTAGGTGGATTGCATCCAAAAGACTTCGCGAAACTTTTAACGGGACAAGCCGGTACACCTATCATGGTAGGTCTCATAGACATTGCTCCAGGTTCGGTACTAGGTACAAGCCCGAACGTCATATTCGAAGCAAACGCGAATTTAAATGTTGGCAACGATCGTACCCCGCCTGCCAAGGATGAATCCACGTTACAAAACCGATACTTGAACTTCATAACCAGTGTGGAGGACGGCGAATCGAGTCACGTTAAGGACATCGTTCAAGAATATAAGGAACACTCGAACGATCATAGCATGCAAAGCCTACGAGAACCTCTAGCCCTTCCTGGATCACCGGAAGGTATAGTGATAGAGGAACTTAGTAGTCTGGATAGTACAACTTTATCGAAACTCCAAGATGTCTCTTTCAATCCGACGAGTTTGGAATCGGTAATGATGGATCATGAATCTATCGACAAATCGGTTATAGATTCGGAGAAGTCGATAGAATTTTCAGAGAAATCTTCGGAAGACGAGGACGTACAAATTCCGACGAAGTTGAAATGCGAAGAAACTGAAGTCAACGATGAACAACCGATTGCAGAAAATATTATAAAAGATATCAGTGAAAGCGATGAACATACGGAATCATCGAAAAGTAAAAAAGAAGATAGCGTCGAGAAAGAAAATACGAATGAGGAAACGGTTGAACGATCAACGGTTAAAAGGCTTTCTTCGGATAGTATCAAAAAGATTGACAGTGATCAAAATGCAGAAGCTAAAGAAGAAACGAAAGGCGATCAGTTATCCGAGGATGATAAAGATGATAACATTAACGAGGAAACGGTTAAAAGTTCTTCGGAAAGCAAAGAAATTGATAGCAGTCGAAATACAGAAGCTAAGGACGAAACAAAAGACAATCAATTATCCGAGGGTGATAAAGATAATAATACAAATGAGACAACGATCGAACGATCAACAGTTAAAAGTCTTTCTTCGGGAACCGAAGAAGTTGATAGCGATCAAAAGGTAGAAACTGTTTCAGAAGTTAAAGAAGAAGCCAAAGGCGATCAATTATCTGAAGATGATAAAGATAATAATACAAATGAGGCAACGATCGAACGATCAACAGTTAAAAGTCTTTCTTCGGGAACCGAAGAAGTTGATAGCGATCAAAAGGTAGAAACTGTTTCAGTAGTTAAAGAAAAAGCCAAAGACGATCAATTATCTGAAAATGATAAAGATAATAGCACTAATGAGGAAACGATCGAAAAATCGACGATTAAAAGTCCTTCGGAAACTAAAGGAACTGACAGCAATCAAAATGCAGAAACTTGTTCAGAAATTAAAGACGAAGCAAAAGACAATCAATTATCCGAAGATGATAAAGATAATAGCACGAACGAGGGAACGATTGAACGATCGACGATTAAAAGTCCTTCCGCTGAATCCAAAGAAGCTGACAGTGATCAAAACGTAGAAACTGGTTCCGAAGCTAAAGATAATAACGATAAAGAAGATAAAGAAAACATCTGTACACCGTGATGAGGCACAAGCTTATGTTAGAGATTCAGAACGGAGCAAAGTATTATTTCAAGTACGAGATAATCGGAGTTATTAAGTAAGCTATCGGCAAAATTTCCTGTGACATGCGGTGACGTCGGAAAATAATATCTTATCCCACTCTATTAACAACATTTTACACGGACGCTTTCTAGCAAGAGTTCCCTTCGTTATGTAACCGACATTCGTACTTCTATTACCCGCTCCGATGCTCATTAAGCTGTTAATAACCACGTCACCATATTAATTCTATCTTCCCACGTGCGAGTATTCGCATCGGTGTCACTCCGTGCATTAAAAGTTTAGTTGGAGTTCTCGCACTGGTTCGCACTTTTTGCGTCTGGGATAATCACTAAAAGTTGATAACACCGTGTACTAGTTTGAAAACAATTGCATTTCTAATGCAGCTCCCGGTGAAGTTTAACGGTAGATTCGGTATTCGGTAATTTGGTACGAGCATAATTAGCCTAACGTTTGTAATAGTCGACGCACAACGAAGAACGAAAGAAATATTATCGAAAGCTTAATCGTAAAATTTTGTAAGTAGTACATAGTAATGTATCGAATAAATAATACTTGGTTATTTATGTTACGAATATAACGTTATATTAAATTGATCGTATTTATCTGTTAATAGAGCATAGACTTAGGATCCTTCGATATCGTTGTTATAATTTCACGGTATCCATGACGACAAAGGGAAGAAACGTTGAACTATTTTCTATGTTTGCTACGATACGAGGTAGCAATATACATACATATATATTTACGTACATGCATATATAATATTGAAATATATTTCTTTATTTAAAACGTGTGCTTTTTAAATGTACCAAACGTTCGAGTATCAGCGACGATAACAAAGTTGAAAAAATAACACTAATCGTAGGATCGAGCCGAGCTCGTTGCTCCGGATGACTAAACGCTGAGTTAACTCGCGATCATCCGACATCGGCGGTGTCGATTTTCGCACACTGTCGAAGACCGCGAAAAATACGCAGTGAATCTGAGCGGTGCACACGTGCATGCAGCGTGCTCTAAAATTACAAATCGGATATACCAAGCGTGCTGGCTATGCCTTCGATGCACGACAATGCGACTAATCAAAAACGGACTCGGGTTCAACGCTGGAGGGATCTTTAATCTGAGATTAAATTTAACTGGACGGGAAGACAAGTGGTACGAATTTATGACAACTGCGAAGAGACTATTAGCTCGGAATAAACGATTTGTATTTGTTTAATAGAAAGCAACGCGTTTAAAGGGCGGTACAAAGTACTTCGACGTTTCTCGATCTTCTCCGGCCGAGTGATTGCTTCGCGACACCGTAACGCGTTGCCACTGCTTCCTCGTTATCGAGCAAAGTCGAATTTTATCAATAGTAACACCAATTTTACTCTTATCGTCGATCCGAGATCTAACGTCGCTCTAAGAACTTACGCTATCCGAGCTAGTCCCGTCTTTCGACGAAAGAAATTGTCATCGGTGCTTCCTTCGCCTCGGTATGACGCAGGATCGATCTATCAACGTGCCGATGGTTATTATTAGCGACTTAATCACGCGTCTAGGGTGGAACGAAGGCACGTATGTACATTGAGAGCGTGCACCTGATGTCTATAGATAGATATCGGGAGACTTTTACGTTCTACGTCATTCTTCTACCAACCGAACAACAGCATCATTCGGCGTTCATGATCACGACTTAATCGTCTTTTAACGTCATGCATTAATGTACCTATAAAAAAAATACGTGCGAGCGCGGTGGTCTTTTTATATATGTCTACTTGTTACCGGCGAACAGAGAGATTGGAGCATCTTGGGTAGAGTGACGCGGAGGAAACACAATCGGTGATAAAGCGTGACGTCTTCGTTGCATTCTTTCCAACATTTTTTTTTTTTT
>JAIFRP010000031.1:6765459-6797799 GCA_032403825.1 Odynerus spinipes | reverse complement strand
GAGAGAGAGAGAGAGACCAACGATCGATACGATCAGAAATTGACACGGAAAATGTAAAGTTTTTTTTTCGTCCCTACCGTCTAATTATTTTTTGACGATACGCAAAAATCGTAATGCTTGTTTGAAGCATTCTACGGGAATGAAACGACGCGGCAGACATATTCGAACGGCATTGACTAACCACGTGCTTTGTCGCCCGCGTATCACACTTCGGCTTTGTCTCCTGTCATCCATATTATATCGACTTTACTGTTCAAAGATATCCAATCGATGGCAACGGCAATACGGTCTATATCGGTGAACTCAGAAAATATCGAACGGTATTTACTTTATAAAACGAAGGCGAGGTGAGGTTAGTTCGATTCTCGGTGCCATGCTTTTGCCGGAAATGGAACGCACGGCTTATCGAATATCGATAGATTTTACTTTCTTCTTACTATCGGCATACTTCGTGACAAACACGCACATATATATATATGTGTGTGTGTGTGTGTGTGTATGTATATATGTATATATATTACATAATAACGTAGACGATTATCGTCGAGTCCGTTCGTTATTAGACATTTTCTCTTCGAGCACGTGGCTTTTAACGGATAGCAGTACCCGAAAAGATCGATAAAGGTTAGGTATCTAGTTACTTCGCCGTTTGGCGTAAACGAAGGCGCGAAAACAGTATATTCCTTTCGATTTACCTTTTTACACGGACAATGGGAAAGAAAGCACAGAAGCATGGACAATTTCTTTTTTGCCTCGTGGAGGTAGATTCCGTTTCCGGCGGATACGAATATTACACCGTAGTGAGCACGCGCGCGTGAGTAAAAGCATCTTCCCCCTTACCCTTTTTGTACCATTTTCTACCGACTTACCTTTTTTCGTTTACTTTCCTTCCTACTTCCGTCTTCTTTTTTTATCGTTTCATTACAAAGGTGACGGATGCCTATTGAATATTAATTGATAAAATTAGTGATTATCTTAAGAGGATTATCTGAGAGGGTCTTAAATGTGCTGCAAAAATTTGAAAAAAGATCGTTAATTTAATTAACAAGAAGCGTACATGTTAAAATTATTATAATTTAAGCGTACCATGGAAATTAACTATAGGCGCAAGTGTCGTGAGATAAATGGTTGAAGAACACTGGATTAAATAGTATTAGCTTGTTATATACGAAGTGCATGCTTTTATATGGTTTTTTCTTTTCAAAATGGGACGTTTCGTACGTAACAATCTAATAGTTTAGTATATAATAATAGTACTTTAACATAAAGAGTATTTTATTTGTAATCGATTCACGAAAATAATAACGTTGTTCGTATCGACTAAAGAAATTCATATGCCTTCGAATTTGAGTCATTTTTATGTTTCTTTATAGGTACTTACGCGTACTTGTATGTACGCTTAATTTAATATGGTGCATTCTATATAGACAATATATATTGTATACTGTATATTGTATATTGCATATTGTATACTGTATATTGTATATTTATGCGATACAATTTGTAAAATTAAGGGGGGGGGGGTAATCGGTAATCCCCGTGCCATTCAACGTGTTGATTTCCTTGCGCATCTTTTGTTCATTTACCTACGATGCAAATAGTGTAAGGAAATACGAGAGAGGAAGACATTATGATTAACCGATAACGTTCTTCAAAATCGGATGTGTCGCAATTTGTACACCGACTATAATCAATTAACGTCGTTTTTTTGGCAGCCGCTCGTGAAGTTTTGCAACAGTGTTGCGCCGCTCGTTATACAGGAAATTTTACTCTTCGATCGCGTCTTCTGTCTTTTTCGAGCATCTAAGTATGTAAATACATGATGTAACGAATCGATGATGCGAGTAATACGAAAGTGGACGAGGAAACGAATGGAAACTATTCTGTTATTAATGAAATTATTAAATAAACTAACGCGATGGCCCAAAGAGAATGAGCAAGATCGACAAGATCGTTGGTTGTAACGCAGATAGCGAGGGCGTCGAAGTGAAATAATGCGAACAGGTGCCGCCACCGAGACGCGCGTTAATGTAAGTCCAAACGGCACCGAAGTTATTCTTGCTATTCGGTCACGTACCGTGCATTATTTCAAGTTTACCGCCGAAGAACGATCGCTTTTACATTCCTCCTTGATTTATATCGATCGTCTCGAGTGACGATGAATTCGCATGGAAAATTTGGACGTTTCTAAGTTCCGACACATTTATACGCATAAGTCACACCAACGTGAAAGTAATCATCATTAGAGAGTCAAAAAAAAGAGCGATCGCGTCAAGGCATGAAATTTTGACGCGACGCGATCAAAATACACGCGGTTGATTTTGCCTCTTGACAGATAAAATCTGACGCTACTCGGTGAGCTGCGCGTCAGCTGATCGCGTTAGGTTAATGCACGTTAACGGTTCTTGTTGTAAAAGAATGGTGAGAAAACGAAAGCGACTTTTTACGCTATGCCATTCATTCATGTAGATATTAAATGCTCGTTCGAGGCGGGACGGAGGATTCCCACGTGGATAAATTTGTTGCACGTTAAAAAAAAACAAGAAAACAAAAACTCGATTCTCAACCGTATGATAAAACTTCATGCTTGTCACTTCGTACAGTTCACCTTTGATCTCAAATATCTTTTTATATTTTCATCGACGCACATACGTATGTATGTATGCGGGGCTATTTTGCCGATCTAGCTGGCCAGAATTATTTACGTATGTAAATAGTTTACCTGATTTCAACCATGTTATTCGCGCGGCTAATATTTGCAAAATTGTTTCCTGTAAACCTTCGTCTTTGTAATAAAACGCAAATAACTACTGAAACACGGCAAATATCGTCAAGATTAGAAAATAATTAACAGAACACGATAAGGAATAATACTTTTTTCAAAATACTAAATCTGACTAAAAATAAAAATATTTAGAACTAAAATATATTAAACATATGCATGTTTATCCCCCCCTCCTCCAACGGCGAAAAGAGATGCGCATACATAAAGAGACGAACAAGTTTCTATGTATTTCGTGAGGTCGTAGTTACCCGGGTGGATGGGAAAGGATCGCTTATCGTTCTCCGGCTATTCAACTTTGTTCGGTGACAGTTTATTTCTATTTGGAGCGTGTTTTATGAAATCGACTTTTAATCGGCTATGTAGATCGGCAAAGTACCCTTACGTGCCGCGACGACTATCCGATTTCGATCTTTCCGACATTTTTCTTCCCTCGTCTCCCTTTTTCTCATGAAATTCAAAATATCTATTACGAAGGAGGGGGAGGGGAGGTTGGGATCGGCGATCGTAATTAGGGAGTCAAGTCGTTTAATTATCGCTCGATTGTCTGTCCTTTCGTAGGAACGGTCCCATTGTTACGAAATACCCGGCGGAACTTGACGTGCGCGTTTCACACCGACGGCTGCTCATTGCCGCGATAGATTAACATCAGAATGCAATTGGGTCGGTTTCAGTTTATGCATTCGTTTCGTATTTGCCTTTACGCTCGACTTTTCGTCCTCGTCCATATCGTTATCATCCGAACTTCTCTCATTTCCCCTTCTTTCCCCCCTCTGCGTCCCGTTTCTTCCAGCGTGCTTGTACATAAATACATTCTCGTGTGTTGAGGGTGTAGGCGATGGGGAGGAGCAAGGGGGAAAGAGAAGTGTTACGCGTGCCGTCATTAAGAGCGAGATATCCCTTCTCTTTCGTAACAACCAGGACCATCTACTTCTGACAGACACTTTTTTCTTTTTTTTTATATATATGATATATGTAATATGCGGTAAAGTTATGACTCAAATAAAATGTGAAGATCTCCTGGGTCGACAGAGTTACTCATCAGTCCGATCCACGTGGCCACTATTTTCGGACTTTTTGTTTCTTTTTTTTTCTCCCTTGAAAATAAGATCTTGGAATGATATCCAAGAGAGTCTAAAACATTGTAAATTCACGAATTATTCCATTATCTGTTTACGTTTTGTTTGTGTTCACGTGAATATCGAGAAGCGGACGGTCAGACAAAGGAGATCGTTTCACGGAAATATTGTCCACTCTAACAGTTTTGATTCGATAGGCGGACTTCAATAGTTTTGATATACCTGCTTAAGAAAAGGTTTCATCGGAGTTATGTATTTTAACAGTTCCTTGAAAGCACTCGGAACGACAAAGGGGATATCTACGGCAGGTACACACAGGAAGCGGAACAATATCCAAGCGCCCGTTCTCTTTAACGGTTGTCTCATAATACGTTCGTGGCATAGGCCAGGTTCATCTCAAACGTTTGTATTACTTTAATTAACGGGGGGACGATAAACGCGATTGTTAGTAGGTAGTCGAAGTTTACGATTTTATTGTCTCGGTTAGAAAAATACTATAAAGGAAATGCGTTAGCGGTGATTCTACCGATGATAAACCCGTATATAAAAATAGAGACTAACTTGGTGGAATCTACTTTGGAATAGAGCCCGAAATTAACGTCTTCGTAACTGGGTCGTTGTGAACGCGTTATCTGGCCCTGGTCATTGGCCAGTGGTACGTGTCAAAGATGCGAAAGCATTGTGTAACTTGCCTAATAATAATCCTTATCGAAAATCGAATTCTCTTAAAACCGGATATACCGATCTAGGAACTTTCTTATTTTTTTTTTATGCATCGAAATTTACCTTCGGCTTATTTCTTAATCCTAGATCACTAAACGTTCGTCTAATAGTCTACCGAGCCCCGCCGCATCCGCCAATTCGATGAGATTTCGGTTTTTCTTTATTTTTTAATTAAGAACTAACGATACGTCTCTTAAGTTTTCTTATCTTCTCTCTAACAAATAAAGGAGATATAAAAAATATGCATGCTTTTTAATTCCTAGTCTACGAGTCGAATGATCAGCGACAGGGTAACGTTGATTTAAGTTTAGCGATCTAGGGTTAATGTAATTTTTCGAGCATAGACGTGCGATAGAAAAGACCGGACCACGACGAGGCGCCCCAAGTACGTCTAATTTTGCACGGACCTCGCGCGCGTGTTCGCGGAATAAAGAGCTAGAGAAGCAGGGCCATCGGAACTATCATTATGCAGAATAATTCGACGGACGTTGCTCGTTATAGCTCGACGTTATAAAGTCTCGCGGTTATTCGCGTAACTTGTTCTTCTAGGATCGAGGAAACGATCGTTGATGCGTGTGTGGTTGTTTTTTTTACCAAAAGCGAAGTATAAACTAGTAACGCGAATATCAACTGGAAGTCGATAGTCTGCAAAGGCTTGACAGCGTAACGTATGTATAATGTGTAAGCTATTTATAAGAACGTCGTCCAAAAAAAAAGGCGTAGTTTACTTAAATAATTAAATCGACGTATCTTATAGTATAGCGAAAAAAATAGAAGAAAAAAAAAGGAAAAGAAGTAAAAGTTGATAGGGGAAACGTGAGTGCGAAAGAAGCACATCTTTTATATGTATGTATGTATGTATGTAACGAAAGATATCTTTTCGTGTTCCGAAGAGTGCGAGTAACGCAACGAACTACTCGTCGCTCGACGCAAATAAACATCCAACGTGATTTACAGTTATCGCAAAGGCGCTATCGTTTATTCCTTATCGTAATATTAGAGTCGGTTAAGAGGCTCTCGCCTGTCACCGCCTTCGACCCGATAAAACTCTTCTCTCTGTCTCTTTCTCTCTTCTCTCTGTCTCTCTCTCTCTGTCTCTTTCTCTCTCTCTCTCTCTCTCTCTGTCTCTTTCTCTCTCTCTCTCTCTCTCTGTTTCTTTCTCACTCTCTCTCTCTCTCTCTTCTCTATCTTATTCCCTTTACTCTCTCTTTCTCTAGGCGCTAGGTCGTTGATAAAATCGACTAATGATTACGTTCGACGCTCTTAATGTTTTCGTTCTTCAACATCCTTTGCTCGATTAATCAGCCGACCACGAAAAGACTGGTCACCGAGATTCCCGTGAAAACGTGAGCTTCCAACTCCTTCGAGAAGACTCGCGACACGATGGACTCTACGGTTTGATCGATTTTACACGCGCTTCTTGTCGTCCTGCCCATCGTGATCGCCGTACGAATTCGTAGTCCTCTTTCGGAGCTGTACGATGAAGTTTTTAGAAAGGGAGCGATGATACCTTGAGAGCCCCTAAAGGATCATCGATTCGGAGCTTACGATTCACTGATCTCAATGACTCGAGGTAAAGATCAATACGTTTTTCTTCTTTTCTTCTTCTTCTTTTTTTTGTGTTTTCTTCCTATGTAGTCATCGTTACGATTCCGTGCTACTTTCGAGCTTCTCTTCGAATTTATCGCGTGCGTGCTCGTTCCTACGAGTTATTTATTAAAAGCCACCGCACTTTGATCTCTCTCTTTTGGAAAATACAAACGCGCTTGCGTGGTAATAGTCTAACGTCAATTCACTAACGTCATTCGTACATACATATCTATTCTTCTTTTTTTCGTTTCTCTTTGCTTCCGGCGCGATCCCGCAACTCCTTGTTGTTGTTCACTTAAAAAAACGTGCTTGAATTGTTCTTCTCACGTTTCTTTTCTTCCAATAACGACGGGAGAAACGTGGAAACGATTCGTCGAAAGGGTTGGCTTATCCATGTTCCGATGAACGAACGTCCAACGATTTCTACGGATCTGTCCTTATCCTCGTAGAAGAGAGCGCACTGTGCTCATATACTTTTCGCCTATCGATACGAGTTTATCGTATCGTCGTTATCGCTAATCGCATTGATTATCGTACCGGAGGTACGAGCGAACTGCAAGGATTTTGCTTCAAGGATGGGTGTAAATCGAACGATAGAGGTTCACGGCAAGGAGCATGATCGATACGTTGCTCTGTAATTTTTTTTTATTTTTTATTTTTTTATTTATTGCAGTTAATCTGATTGGTGATTTTTTGTCGTTCGATCGATAGGACTTTTTTCTTCTGTTTTTATTTCTATTTTTCATATATGCGTATTTATTTGCACCGTACGAAGCAAATGAATGTATTTACATAACGACGTATTAAATATTTCATATCGCACTGTAAATGTCAAGCACGCGAACGTTCATTCCGAAAGCTCGATCGTTTTACCCGGCGATTGCCAAGAACAGTTTGACAGAACGCCGCTATAAATGTTGAATAATATCTAGTTGATGATGGTTAAGTAACGAAATATTTTTGAGCGAAAAACTCGTAGTCTCTATGTAGGCTAATCGATAACCCCTAACGATCTATGCATCTCTCGCTGTTTTCGTGCTTGCCTCAAATGGAAATTTTTACTCTACCGCCGAAGTCCGTATCCCAGTGTGAGAAGTAATCACACGAGAAGTTATTTCTAGTCTTCAATTAGCGATTACGGAGAGAATCTCAAGTGCCTGTTAATAATTCGATTCGTCGTCTAGAAGTTTACGATGTTTTTTACCGAGAGAAGTTAAAGTCGTATAAGCTAAATGTGGAAATGTCAAAGTCAGTCATGGTGGATCGTAGCATAAATGAATTCGGTTATATTCAATAATTTTGATATTTATTAACAAATTGAAGTATTATAATTTATTTATGGTATAAACTAATATTATGAAATTCCAAGTAAACCACGACTTCAAGATTCATAATTCACCGTGATTTTTTTTATAGAAATTTACTTACAATTAGTTAAGAGTAAAATAATTGCAGAGAAAATGTTTGACTGAATATAGAAGTAAAAAAAATAGATAAAATGACCGTGCGTCCATCCTAACTATTTAAAGATAGATACGTTACACACTATGACTTCGTAATCCATCATCCATCGTGACATTTTTTTATTGCAATTTAGTTAATAAACACGTACTTATCGCGAGTATAATGTAAACGCGCCCGATTTGAGACAACCTGACGAGATGTTCTTGGCACTTGATCTAAACTCGTTGAGACGACTCGAGCTTCCGCATAGTCTTTGAGTTAACCAGCTTTTCGTACTTGTTTCTGCTTCTACCCTATCGGGTTTACCGTAATAACTTCAAGAATTTTCTTCTTCTTTAGATGTCGATTCTTGAATTGATACGTATTACTTATTTTATTAATGACAGAAATTCCATTGAATAACGTTGCTAATTAATTTATCGCATTCTTAAGTAATCCGTATCGACTGTGATTCATTTGGTAACGTAAGACTAATAGCCCCGATTTAAATAAACGAAGGTGAAACGTCAAACACTAGAGCGACCGCACGCGGACGTGTAGGTGGCTTAGGACGAATGCACGATCGTTCGGATGCCAACATGTCACTCGTCTCTCTTACGTTGCAAAACAGAAAAACGTTTTTCATACTCCGAGAGTCCATTACGTTTGTGTGCCACCGAATTCTGACATTTTTCCAAAAATCGTGATATCGTTGTCGTATATCTAACATTGTTATCGATGAAAAAAGGAGGAAGAAAAATGCTTATAATAAAAAAGAATCGGAGTATTCGAATGGAAATTGAGGTTTTCTGAATAAATGAACTCGAAATAACGTGTACATCGTTACAACGGGAATATGTAAATACCACGATCACGAATAACGATTTAAAACGTATCTCAACTTGATCGATCGATTTAGAACTAGCACGATAGCTCGTAGATCGTATCGAATGGCTTGAATTCAATTTATTTTACGCGGATAAACCATTTGAATTGTTTTCCAGATATCTCGCTCGTATCGACTGACTATCGACGATAACGATAGTATTATTAATAAGATCGCTAGTTCGAGCAAAGGTGAGGAATTAGAAAAGTATTGAACGGATTTAACGGTTCGATGATTTTTCTGATAAGCCGATCGATCTCCGTCCGCGGGTCACCTCGTCGCTTTCGATGTCGATTTCGAGAGACAGAGAGAACTCGAAGATCGCGGCGTACGTCCGACTTAAAGGCCGCGGCTAAAACCGTTTCTGACCTACGTGGAATGTCCGGACGTCGCTTTGACGTCTTAAATGGTTCTCCGTTTCGAGCTTAGCGACGTTTTTGTCGTGATCCCGTTGGTGGAAAATGGAATGAAAAATTCGTACGGCGTTCGTCGAATTCTCGACTTGTTACTTTTAAGTTCTCGGATTATTCGATGGTCGATAGATCTTTTGAAATAGGTATACTCTTAGAATTGATCTTCGTCTGACGCGAATCTCGAACGAAGGGAGAAGTTATTTTAGTGTAGTCTCGAGGATAGGATCGTGGATAGTAATATGGAAGGATTATAGTGTCCTTGATAATAGTTCAAGATATATTGTGATAATAGTCTTCTCTTATCAGACACCTTCAATTTAACTTATTTTTATTTTTTTAAGATAAGTTCAACAACCTTTTTATGGTGTTTATGGATTTTTCAAACATCGCGATAGGAATCTTCGAAGGATCTTTCAAAATAGTTATAATTTCGAAATCAATGATGCTTGTGAATAATTCGATCTGTAAGCTAGAGTGTATCTTTTTACCATTAGTCATCGCGATAAAATGTAAAATCAAATTGAAAGTAAAACAAAATAATTGACTAAATATGCAATGAAAATGTAGTACTCGAATGACGAAATCAATATTTTTTACGTCATACTTGATAGTACCTCCTCACTAATGTCATCAAGGTTCAAACGGCCGGACGCTTGTAGACTTGTACGTGATTATCGCCGAGCTAAGCGTAAAAATCATGCGTCGCGTATTCATAAGTTTTCGAAACTGTGTTACAATGTTATGAAATTCCCCCAACTTCTCTCCGTCCTCGGTAATGTTAAAAGCGGGTCGTCTTGGGTTATCTGAAACGATATTACATACATTTTCTTCCCTCACACCGTGTCCCTATCGGCCATATCTTTTCGTGGGAGATTAACGCTCTAAGGAGCTGAGAGATAAAATTTATCGAGAGGAGACATCCGAAGCAGGACTTTAACGTGCTTATCGACATCCGAGGTTGACGGTCTTTTTGTCAAGATCGTCGAGAGATTATTACTGTGTACCCTTATTTAATAGATACGTTTCTACCTGCATGCGTAGATAGCAACGGCAGCGTTATACATTCCAAGTTTTAAATTGTTTGCGGACCTAGATTTTAATTACCGCCACAAATATATTTTTATAATCAAATAAGACCCTTTTTCGGAAGCATGATTTCGTTGAGATCAATTTTATCTTACGCACCAAATTTTTCAAAGGGTAGTACGTAGACGCTCTCGGTCGTCATAAGAAACGAATACGATTCGAGAAGAAGAAATCGCTCTTCCCCGGAAAGATGCTAACGAAAGATGCAAACCCCTGCTGCGCTCTCTGCGATTTGCTTAAAGCATTAAACGAGCCTAGCGGATTTACGCGAAGCATTTAGAGGCGGACCACTAATCGAGTACTAGCGAGGAGCCGACCGCTCGCACGGTGGTCTAGTTAAGCGTGAAAATTTTATCGGTAGGATAAAGGCCACGGTTATTCACATCGTCGCGATGCTTATTCCCAGCTGTACGATTTTTCGACGTTCGTTAGATTCCATCGACACTTGCTCAAAGTTTATTTCAAGTGTTCGCGTTACAATCGCGCGTTACAATCGATGTTTAACTAGGTAGTCGTAGACTGATATTTGGTACGTTCTCTTACAACTTAATGGATGTCCCACGCGTTTCAAATCATTCAATCTCATTATGTCTCCGGATCGATATCGTTCGATAAAAGTTTCTCGATGATCGATGAACGATTTTCCATCGCCATTTTTTCTCTTGTCAAAGACAAAAGCGGGTGAACTTTCGCCGTAAGAGTATCGACCGTGACGAGTTCGAAAGCACGATGGATGACGGTTAATTCGTTTCATTAGGAAAGACTCGTCATCGAGAGAAAGGCGTCGAGTATTCGCGGAGCTTCTCGCAAATAGCGGAGCGCATACGCGAAATGCTATTTTCGTTTACGGTGTTGTTGTATGTACCTCGCATAGAGCGTAATGCAGGTCGTGGTTACCGACGATGAAAAACGAACGGTACGCCGGATTGGCCCCTCTTACGAGCGTGACACTAAACTTAGATCAAGCTCGAGCCCGATGAGTCGAACTTGGATCAACGAACCGAGGACTCCTCTCTTCTTCTTACACTACTCGAGGAAGGAAGAATGGAGTCGTCGTAGGGGAAGACGACCGTTTCCTCGAGATCGATTAAAATTATTTTTCTAGGGAAAGGAAAAGAGAAATTCATTTATTTTACATATTGTAACGTTTTTATCAAATTTTTCGATTCGGGAGGCGACGTTCCGACGATATTAACGTTTAATCGCTTCTCTACGTACCGTCGTTATAACACCCATAGGTTAGAGGCAATTAATGCTCGAGTCCGGAGAAAAGGTGTCAAGTGTGCTAAAGGTTTAACACGACCTCGATCGATCAGGCGAAACCTCGTTAAGAAAAATATCTCGTAAGCTTACACTTTTACTCCTTTCTACTATCCTTTCTACGTTTGGAAAGGTGAAAAGAAAGGGGGTGGGGTGGGGATGTCTTTTGCTGCATTAATATTCGAGAGGAACGTCCGATGAGATCTACCCCATAATCTAATTTATACACAGCGGGTCTCGACAGGAAAAAAAAGTCGAAAGTCGGAGGAAGTTAATTTCGACGTCGTCTGTTTCTTTTTTCTTTCTTCCTTTATTTTTTCGTTGAACATGATTTATGACCCGGTATTCTGAGAAAAGGAAAGAAGAAAGGAGAGAGAGAGAGAGAAAGAAAGAAAGAAAGAAAGAAAGAATCTTACTGTTATTTTCTTAACTTCTTTATTTCCCTTTTTACCGTGACAAGGCTCACAATGACCACGTGCGTTTAGTTTTGTTCTCGTTAGCGGCATGCCATCTTTGCATGTTGCAAAAGAATAGCATTCCTCCTCCGTTGGGGTTTTCCAGCGACGAGTATTGGAAATAAGACGATGTCGTATTTATCTCCAGGTACGTTCACCAAAAGGACACGAACAACAAGATTTCCCAAAGAGTGTCGCCGGTACACACGGTTTACGATTTATGACCTGTTAATTTTGAGGCCTGTCTAAGGATGCTCGACTCCTCGACGAGCGTGGCTCGATATTTTGAGAAACAATAATACGATCGAACTGTCCGTTCGACGCCCACGCATAACGAAGTGGCGTTATTTATATAGCGATAAAACATATTTACCGACGATGCTAATCGCCGTAAGAATAATCGAAATTCTTTTACGCTCATCTCGTCTATGATTCGCCATTATTACTTTCAAGGCACGAATACTTCACGCTTACTCGCATAATCGTAAATTCTTGAACCTTGGGATGTTTCAAAAGCTGTGCGATTACAGACGATAAAGACCTTGGATATAATGGATGTTCTCTTCACCTGGCTCTCTCTCCCACCTCTCCCCTCTTCGTGCAGTCCGCGTTTCGCGGTTAATTTACTATTCTTAATGTTGCGAAGACGAGCGTCAGGCTCTGACGCCTAAGTAGCTGATAGGTGGTGTAGTAGTTCTAGAATACAAATTTACTTTCGACGCGAACGATAAACACCTTCGATCGATAATTTTCCGGATCGTACGTTCCCGTATAAAATAGCGATAGATAGGTGGAACGGGCTAACTAATCTTTAAATAAAAGATTATCGTAGAAAAGACGTTTAGCTGAAAAAAATATGCTCACAAGTATTACATATCCAAGATAAACTTGGAACTATGCGCCCATCGCGCTCGTTATCTCGTTATCGTGATCCACGTTATCGTTAAAATTCATATTAGCCGATTGTAAAGTTTGAGAGGGTGCTAAGAAGAAGTAAAGCGACGGGAACGAAGAAGCTATCTCCGTTCCTGGCAACTGGATGCGGGCAACCTTATCTTTCTCGTTAGAAAAGGAACGAGAGGACGAAAAAAAAGGAAAAAGAGCAAGAGAGAGGGAGAGAGAGAGGGAGAGGGAAAAATGAGAAAAAAAGAAGATAGGCAGATAGAAGCATATACCTGCGGGACCGTCTTCGCGACGCGTTAAATTAAAATGAATATACGACTCCCGATATAACCGTCAAGGTGATAAGATAAAAGGAAACCTCTTCTGCCCGAGCGTGGAAAGAACTTCGAACGGTCGTGTAACGTCAAAAAGTTCAGGACTGTCAAATCGAGACGGACATCCTCCGTGACGCGAACTTGCGTTTTTCGCGCTCTGCATTCTCTTTTTTATTTCCCCCCCTCTTCTTTCTCCCGTTTAACGTTCTATATCATAGCGGCTTATCGTTATTACATGCACATACATATGTACATACGTATGTGTGTTTATAAGGATACTTTTAATTCCCTTTTCGAAGGAACGGATCCATGCAAATACGAGACATTTACGAATGAAAGTCTGTGTGCGAGGTGATGACGATTAAAAACGTGAAATCGAGTTTCCGCGTGACTTACATCGTAGGGTTATCCGGCGTATCACGGTAGTATAAAGTCGCGTCTTCAAATCGAATCGTATCGTCAACAATAACAACGAGGCGGAAGATAAGCACGAAAAAGAAAGTACAGACGTCAAAGAGTACGACACGCGAGCCACTTTTCATCCCGATCAATGAACGGTCATTGTATCGTGACTGCTCACGACGGCCTCGTTTCGTTTCGTTTCGTCTTCGAATCATAGGAACGTATTTAGTTCGATCGGAAGGCAACGGGAAGAAGAGTACTCGCGATAGCTCTTCCCTTCCAAGCTGCGAAGCTTTCTGGACAGACGCTTTTACGGAAATATCCGTTTGCGTGTCTATACGAAGACATCTCTGTACATACGTTAGACTTGCCGGCAATGCGATCGTCTCCTCCTCTGCTTATTCAACGAAACGCGATCCAAGGATATCCGCAGTTACGATACCACATGCGGACTTCTCTGATTCAGCCCCAACGCAAATTCCTTCTTTGAGAGTGAAAGTACGACCGGGGGGCAGCTTTCGTTTATTTTTTTAGCTAATTTTTCAAATCAGAGCTACTTGTGCGCACGAACGTTGTTTTTCATTGTTTCTTAACGCGTCTCGTTGGTCACGTATGACCGGAAATTGGTTTCTCAATGGAGCCATGGTGGTCATTAGTGGCCGGAGTGCCTCAAATGTTTAGAATAATTAAAATAAAATAAGGAATATCGTCAACTTAAAAATGTTGGAGCGTCGTGGCTAACTGGACAATATTACCAAAAAAAGTGAACTATGAAGCAATTAAAACTTGTAATTAAAACATTGTATATTACATTACAAATATTAAGTACGGCGTATTTTATTAAATTCTTTCGTGGTCTCCTGAGAGCGTCGTGTAAATCTGGCGCGATAGTCGACGCGTTAATTATTCATTTTTTATTATTAATACGGGACGGGAAAAACGATATAGCATGTGCATCCTGTTCATTTGAATAGTATTTCAAGGGATTTCAAAACAATTGGAGAAGTTTTCGCGTCCATTACGTAAGGATTGCGTTACGCAATAATATCGATTGTCCAGGAACGGTTTGTCGGTCGACAGAACGGAAGAAGGTGGACGCTCGTCCTCGTTGTCCTAGTCGTGCACGACTTGTTGCTCGTCAAACGCTAGCAAACTCGGCCAATTCTTATGCGCATGCATGTATACGCACGTATGCTACGCGATTCATTCATAAATCGAAAGTGCCGGAGCGCGCGCGCAGCTGTGAGTGCGAGAGAGAGAGAGAGAGAGAGAGAGAGAGAGAGAGAGGGAGCGAGAAGACGATACGATCGAGCTTACGTAACAATCGAGAGAATAGGATTCTCGTTTCTTCTCAGCATGCCTGATCGCATTTATTTGTCTTGTTTTTTTTTAACGCTAAATAGATGTATTTAGTTTGGATATTCATGGCACTTCTCATAGATCATTACGTATGCAACGAAAGAAACGACCGACGCGGATCGCACCTGTGAGTGCTGACAACGCGAATAACCGTATAGAGAGCCGTAGGACACGACTGTGTCACATGATCGTTATTTCATCATACAACCAGTCTATGAATGAACGAGACATGTAGAATAACAGATTAGCGTATCGCCAGCGGTAATTAGAGTATTCGTCAAGAAGGAAAGGAAAATATTCGATAAGGCAACATCGATTTTTCTTTCAAATATTATTATTTATATTATGTATAAAACGTGATATTATTGATCATTGAGAAATGCGATACAATAGATCCCCATATAACGCGGTTCATACAAGACGAGAGATCGCGAGAACTTTGTATTTTTATAATACATAAAGAAAAATAGTATTTCTAATGTAATTTTGCGTTTTTCAACTAATTTACATAATATCGTACTATCTAGAAATTCAATCACCTCGTTATATGGGGAAATCTACTGTACGTGATAATTTTGTAGATTTTGACATTTTGACAGTCGAGGAAAAGTGAATAGCGAACTCTTGGCAAAGGGAACGTATTTTAAAAAACGCGCTGATGGAAGTATAAAGGGGGTGTTCTTCGCGCTCGCTTCTCCGATATCGGTGAAGCTCGAAGCGCGCCGAAGAAAGGGGAAAGCAACGAGAGTGGCGCTCGCATCGACATTACGTAAGTCTTTGGTTGCGCAACGTCTTCGCGCGTTCTTCTCTCCCTCCCACTCCGCCTCCTTTTTCTCTTCGCTTCGGTCGCGTCTCCCCTTTCCCTTCTTCTTTACCGACGGAGAAGCGGGCGACCCGTCACCTCCTACCGTCGTCGCTACCGTCGAGAAGCCCTCGCGCGCGCTATCTCTCCCTTCCCCGCTCTCGCGACTTCCGACTATGCTATCGAGATAGAACGTCAGCCCTACAATTGTCACTCTCCCGATCGCCTCGACTCTCGTCGCTGAAAAGTAGTTCACCGCATTTATTTCTCTTTTCTATGATAACGATGTTTTAGCGATTTTTAAATATCGCCGGGCGCCGCCATGTTTGCTCCCCGAACGCCGTTAGAAATTTCCTTCTCGAGCTTCTTCTCGTTTGATGGTATTTATGAAATGGAATTTCTCTCCTGGCTTTCGTCTTAACTTACGACTGTATACATGTGTGCGCGCGCGTGTGTGTGTGTGTGAGAGAGAGAGAGAGAGAGAGAGAGAGAGAGAAGAGAAAAGAAGCGTTTCTGCACAGCGGTCGAGTAGAAGCAACGCTACCGCGCTTACCGTTGCTTACGCACTTGTAAGACGCTTATCCAGTAGGACTAGCAACGTTAAAGATAAGGCGTATCGTTCGTTCAACCGGAAATCTTATTACCTCGCCTCGTGCGTCGAGAGAAGATGTTTGCGTTAGATTTACATCTAGCTCGCGTTCCTCGCTCGCTACGAGTGTCTCCGTTGTATCCGCTTCCCAAGGAAGGCATGACAAAATCAAGCGGAAATTTCTCGCTTGGTTGAAGTTCCAAACGTATTCGGTACTCCCGCGAGAATTATTCGCGTTTTCCTGTACCGAACATCTAGACCGCATTAAAAAAAAAAAAAAACGTATCGGAATTCTTGAAATGAAATCTTTAGCATTTAGGAAACTTTCTCTTTGGATTCTTATTAATATACGCGAAGAAGGAAAAACGTCCCTGCTTCTCAGTTTCCAACGAAATACGTTAAAAACCTCGAAGCCGTTCTCCTGCGATATCGCTTTGTCCAGAGAAAATCGGTAAAAACGAGAGGTCGCGTATAGGAAGCGCGCGAAATAAAAATTCTGGACAGCCCTTCGACTCGAGCGTCGGTGGAACCGCAGACAGGTCCAGTATGAACGTTCTATAGCGTGGAGAACTACATGCAACTTCCCTCGTCGAGTACAAACGTACTCGATGGAGCAAAAGAGAACGAGAGGGAAAGAGAGAAAACGAGCACGCCTTTGAAACTCGATAAAGAAAGAAGACTGACACGGAAGACGCTAGAAGGGTGGGGGACCCTTGGCGGGGGGAGAGAGGGAAGAACGAGAAGAATCGGAAAGAGCCGAGCAGAGCCGAGCCTCCACTCGGGGCCGGTAGTAACGTAGCAGCTGTCACGGGATACGTTTTCCCGCCAACTGGTGCGAGTTAGTGGGGTGAAGCGGCGAATGCGGCGCTGATGACAGCGAGGAGTGGGGGTACTCGGTTAGTCGGCGGAAGGGATAGCGCGGAGGGAACATAACGAAGGCAAGAAACTTCGGCGTCCCGGTCTACCGTTAGGGAGGCCTTCTGTCAAGCCGGCGTCGGCGCGCTGTGACGTCTTTCAGTCGCGTCTCGGTCTCGGTACGAGGAGGAGGGATCGCTCGCTGCGGAAAGCGTGACAGTCTATCGCTGAACCAGCGCTCTTCCTTTTTTTCTACCTGCGTTCTTTTCTCCGTTGTACACACGGCCCTTTTATACAGCGCGACGCCTCGTTCCACTTCTTTATTTTCGAACTCGTTGATTTCGTAAGAAGGAGAGTTTCCCGCGTGCAGTGTCGTCGGTTTAATAGATTTCTCCTGAGGAGTAAGACAGTTGGAGTTTTTATCGAAATAGCGAAGAGATAAGCGTGGAAGAGAGACGCGTCCGTTTCTTTTTTTTTCTCTTACTCTTGTTGATTTCGTAAGAACAGTTTCCCGCGTGCAGTGTCATCGATTTAATAGATTTCTCGTGAGAAGACGTAAGACAGAGTTTTATCGAAGTAGCGAAGAGATAAGCGTGGAAGAGAGAGAGAGAGAGAGAGAGAGCACATATACTGTTACGACATACTTGAGAACCAGTGTCGAATCGGTGCGCGCTCAGATATATATCACAGAAGGGACTAAGAAGCAGAAACGTAGGAACACGGAGCAGATCCGTCAAATGCAGTCACCCCGGAAGCGAGAGCAGCAACGCAGAAACGCGTCGTCGATGTCGTTCACGCAACCGACTTTATCGTTGACGCTGTCATCGTCGTCTACTTGTTTCTTCTTGTCGTTGACAAGCCGCTGCTATCGCTCGAGACCGGAGAGAAATTTGACGCGCGTGCACCGATACTTGGGGTGAGATTTCTCGAGGAGCTCGAACGCACGCTAGTAGAAGCTTTGTGAGACGACCGGACGCGAAGAAAACAAGAAAAGGAGAAAGAGGAGAAGAAAAAGAAGAAGAAGAAGGGAGGAAGAAAGAATCGCGAGAGTCAACGCGATCTCTTTTTCGTCCTTCGGAGATAGTCTCAAGAAGAAGAAGAAGAGAAGGAGCATTAGGAGAAGAAATATTGCCGCTCCGTCTCTCCATTCCAGTGCGACCTCTCGTCTTATTCTCGTCGCACACGTGCGTTACACGCGTGCGCCATCTCTTTCTCGCGCTTTCCGCCGAACGTGCGCGCGTGATCATTCGTTCTTGCCTCGTTCCGTCGTTCGCGTACGACGCAGGCTCATCTTTTTTTTTTCCTTCGCGCCACCTTTCGCGAGTCTCTTTACGATAAAGAAGAGCGAAAGAGATAGAAAGTGAGGAGGAGCAAGAGGAGGCCGAAGGTTTCTCGAAGCGGCGCGCCACGAGGCACGAGGAGCAGGAAGCGATGCTACCACCCGCTGCGCTACATCTGGAGGAGAGAATGAACGGCGATAGGGCAGGTATGCACCAGCAGCAAGATTCGCAACACCGATTACAGCGTTATCAACACCGTCATCATCATCACCATCACCACCATCACAATCATCGAAATCATCACCATCATCATCATCACCACCATCGCCATCACCGGCGTCACGCGCGTCCCACCGATCAAAATCGTTCCCTAACCACGGTGTCCCGAGACGACGACGGCGACGATGACGACGACGACGAGTCGCCGCCGTTTTCACAGTCGGCGACAGCCGCGAACGCTGCTGCGAACGCACTTTCGCCAGGTAAGGAAGAGGAGAGAAAGAGGGAGAGGAAGAGAGAACGCGAAAGCGATACGAACGACAACGGTGTGGCTGAAGGGGCGAGGAAGGAAGAACGAAGGGAAGTACGGGTGAAAGAGGGAGGAGAGGGGGGAGAGAGAGAGAGTGAGAAAGAGCGAGAAAGGGGAAAGGTCCCGTCTCCTGCTCTTGCAGCTGTCACTCTCGTCATTGTTCGCTAGCCGGTCCGTGGGATTCGTTGTCGTCGTCGTCGTCGTCGTCGTCGTCGTCGCTCGTTCTTCCCCTTCGTCGTTTCTTCGTCTCTTCTTCTTTTTCTCCTCTTTCGTCCGAGGAAACCGCGGGAGTCTCGCCAGTCACGTGCTCGACTTTCGAACTTCCCGCTCGTGATCATCGTAGTCGGAGTCGTCGCCATTTTCTTCCTACATCATTTTCGATTTATTTGCCAGCAACTTCGACGCTTTTCTCCTCGGCGTAACTTTAACGTCGACGAAACGCATTCTATACGTTTCTTTGCCCCTCCCCTAAATACTCGAACGTTCGACGCGTAGAGTCGTAAGAACGTTTACAAACGGGTCCTTCGATTTTCACTTCCCACGTGGTTCCCCGAACGTCAAACCCGTGGAACGACCTTTGGAATCTGGATGATGGACTTTTCTGCTCCGGGCAGCAAAATTTGGCAGCATTTTATCCCATCGCGATGGTTGCGCAACCTGGACCGCTCGAGCGCGCGCAACCGAGCGAGGGACGATGGAGCCGCTCGAATTCCGCTCGACGTCGTCGTCGTCGTCGTCGTCGTCGTTTCTCGAGGGAAAGAGAGAGATAGAAAGAAAAAGAGAGAAAAACACGTGGTCCATCGCGCTCTCAACGAACGCCGAGCCACCGAAAGAGATACGAATATAGTTTATTTTCCCGCCGGAACCGACGATGTATATTCACCGGTAGGTTTCGCGACCGGATAATTATAACTCATCTCGTCCACGCGGACAAACGATTATCGTAAACGCGAGACGTAATTGACGTTCCGAGTCATGGTCGTGCTCGTGCGCGCTAGGGCTATCAATGAAACGAGCGAGCGAACGATCCAACCGAGCAGCCCACCACCAGCGCGCGTTGAATAAGCGAGAGTAAACGAGAATGGACCCCGACTACTTACGCGCGTACTACTACTACCGGTGAAAGGTTCGACTGAGAATTTCGAGCGATTTCGCGCGGCAGACCCCGAGCCGTTTACCTCGTCCTCCGGCATCGCGATCCCGGCTGTTGAAATTGGAGCGTGGAATGAAACAGTCGCTAACGACTTTTTTAGATTCTTTTACCGATTTATAGGAAATCTTCCAAATCTAACGTATCTCGACGAAAAAAGGCTCGACTGAGAATTTCGAGCGTCTCGCACGGCACACCCGAGCCATTTACCTCGTCCTCCGACATCGCGATCCCGGCGGTTGAAATTGGAGCGTGGAATGAAACAGTCGCTAACGACCTTTTTAGATTCTTTTACCGATTTATAGGAAATCGTCAAAATCTAACGTATCTCGACGAAAAAAGGCACGACTGAGAATTTCGAGCGTTTTCGCGCGGCAGACCCGAGCCATTTACCTCGTCCTCCGACATCGCGATATCGACTCTCGAAATTGGAGCGTGGAATGAAACATCCGCTAAAGATTTTTCGATTTTTTCCTTTTTTAACGTGTTCGCGGATGGCTACTGTAAATGTTACATTTTACATTACATTTTCTTTCCTTTAATTTCCATAGTCAACAAGATGGACAAACTTATAGTAAAATCATCTGTCTAATCTACATTCATCGTACGTACAAAAATTCGACTCTCGCCTTTTTATAGTTAACGCATCTCTTGTCCGATTTCATCTAAACAAACATTGAAATTAAGTTTATGGAGAGTGCTCGTATCAACACCCTACGTAAATTCGAACGTCCGCGAACGTGTTACACCGATTTAGAGGAAACTGTCCATATCTTTCAACGGATCCTAACGAAAATAGAGTCGGAGATTAGAGTTCATTACGGTTACCCAAGAAAAACGTGCTCGTTCGTTTCCATGCTCGACGGTGACTTCTGGGGAGAGATCAGCGATGCGAAAGTGTCTGGTTCGTCGACTTGTTTACTTCCCCTCGGCCGACCGACTTGTCACGAGAGAGAACGAGAGAAAGAAAGAGAGTGACGGAGAAGGGTGATGTTTTGCGGACTAGCTTCTCATCGTCGTCGTAGTCGTCGTCGTCGTCGTCGGGTTTCGCGATCTTTAAGGACGGAACGCGAGCGAACGAGCGAGTAAGCGAGCGAGCAAGCGAGCGCGCTCGCACGACCGTGACCCGTTCCATATTTAGACACGATTATGTAGCGCTCTCTTGTGTTCGCATTATTGCCCCATTATGAACTTGCGTCTCGTACTATCCGGATACGGTCGAAATTTAGTCCACGTTTTTCACTGACGAGTTCACAGGAGGAAAAAGCCATATTGGAACGCGCGACGGCTTGTCTTCCTTACCAACTCGACGTTCTTCGAATGTCCTTCGAACAATTTTACGAGCGCGATCGTAACACGTTACGCGCATTCGTAACTCTCATCACGGAGTCGATTCTATTCTCGTAGACGAAAATAGGCGAGTATTTACTGGAGGAAGGTGATCCGGAAATTCCAACGGACCACGTGGTCGAACGGGTACATCGTTGTTATTTATTCGGAGCATATTTATCGACCGATTTCCGTATTTCGGTTTAACGTAGAAAAGAATATATATATATATATTTTTTTTTTGTAAAACGATAGAATCGAAGGAAAATGTAGTAAAGTATAATTGGGATCGAGAGAGAAGGCTCGGAGGCGGCGTGTGCGCGTAGACGCTCGCGCGTTCCCGAACCGGGCTCCGTGCGAACGCTCGTGTGAACCCCGCTCGAGCGCCAAGACGTTTCGCCTCGTCGCCACGTGGTTTCGATGCTCACCGTCCTGCGTCCATGAGACTGCTGGTTCTTGTCTCCTCTCGTCTTCGGTGCTCCTTATGACGTTTATATCTTTCGCTAATAGACGCGTCTCCTAGACGCGTTAATCATTGCAAGATTTTGCGAAGTTGACGCGAGTCTTGAAAAATTTAGAGCCCCGAAAATTGATTTAACGCGAGATAGTTCTTGTGATTCGTGACATTGACGTTAGAAACGTCGTTACGTTTGTAACGCGATCGAAGCTCGAGAGCTTGAATGTAGGTCGTTTTATGAGATGGTAAAAATGTCATCGAAAGTAGGACGATATTGGCATTCGCGTTGCGTAACAGTCAAATATCCCGAAGGTTTATGAAACAAATTTCTCAGGTGCGAAAACTGACACGGGTATCGTTAAAAAAAACCGACGAACGACGATTCGTATGGGAAATGGGACGTTGCAACGGTTTGAGTAAATCCTTCGAGCGTTATGATCTAACTATACGTTTCCTCGTAATTGTTGTGTCTTTCCCGCGGCAATTGTCGCGTTCGAACGAGAGAGAAAAAGATGAGAAGAGTTCCGGAATTTATGTCCGTCCTTTTTTTTTCCACCGTAAATTCGTGTCACAGAGGTTGCATGAAATTCGAAGGCTACTCGCTAGAATCCGATAATGGTTCGTGAACGAGTCGGGAGCGAAGTGAAAGCTTTCTAATTTCTATTCATCTTGGAGATATCGATAATTCTCCGACTCGGATAAACAGACCAGTATTTTAATGCGTCGCGGAGAAAGTGAAACGAGATCCGATTGTTTTATTACAGTTTTTCAAATTCACTAATAAGCATTCAATAACACTTAAGACCGTACTTTACATCCGGACAATTTCAATATTCAAATAAGTATCTCGTAGAAAGGGTCGGAATTCTTTATCGATCGATCGAACTTGTAAAAGGTCGGACAGGATTTCTTCCTTAGAAGTTCCGTGTGTATTTTTAAAAAGGAGACACGAATAATTCTATTATCTCCAGAAATATCTTAAAAGGAAAGATCAAAGTTCGTCGGGGGTGGGGAGGGTTGTCGATAAAAAAGGTTTCTTGTTACCGGCGATCGTGAATCCGATCGAATCAAAAGTAAACTGACAAAGCGCGATTGAATTTCTTTAATAATAACAATACCTCGTTGACGGTAGTCTCGCGTCAAGATAACGCATTCGTCTATAAACCACTCGACATGCGTATCTCGCGAGTTCCGTCTCACGGTAGTGGGTGCTCGTGTAGCGGCGTTGACACGCGCGCGCGCGTTAACACTGTTCTCTCTCTACGAACACGGCGATAACCCGACGTCAAGCATCTTGCCCTCGATGGGCCAACAGGGATAAATAACGATAACGATGCGGTTTCGGACGTGTATAGCGGACGATCGTCCGACCGTTGCATATGTATTCTTCGATTTAACGTATGTAATCGATGTATTCAATGCAAAGCGCGAGAGCGTCGCGTACGCAAGCGGATGTCAACGAGGTTACCGTCGCTCGACGTTCTGGCCACGGATGAGAAGGTACGCCTCGCCGAGTCGCTTAAGATTATTTTTATTTAGACACGAGAGAAACGTTTTCTAACCGCGCGAGAAGACACTCGCGGTCGACCGCCGGCGTCTCGAACGAAGCCTCGACGTTTCTGCGTGATCTTACGTGACGTCGTATAGTTCATACCAGAACGATTTGCTTCAGGAACTTCGATTTTCTCCAACTTTCGATATTTCGAATACTTTGCAAAGTAGCTTGGTATATATAACGAGTAAAGTTTGGCAAACGTACGTTTGAGCGATCTATATTTTAACTTACCTATCGGTGACACGCTTCCACGTAGGATAATTAAGTAAACGTCAGTTAGCGTAGTTTATAAGGCTTGTCGTACGTTGCTTCGAACTGAAACGAACGCGTCGGAATAGTTCGAATCGGAATAGATTGGACGTCCGTAGGTACGGGCGAACTTCCTCGGAACATTTCCTTTTGGAGTTTCGCTCGACAAACGACATTTGAGATATGCCTCGTACTCCTTTCGTTCTTCCGAGCTTTAAAAATGCATCCGATGTGTTTCTACTCGAGCTGTGGAATTGCGTTGCTCAGCTACCAGTTATTTTTTAAACGATCGAATTCTTTGAATTATTTGCCAATCAATTTTGTTGAATCTAAATAGAGTAGACTAACGTTGAAAATATGTACCTTGTCCTTGGTACCGAGAGATGCGCGTACTTACGCCTACGGTATAGACATAAAATACATCGGATGTAACTAGATAGTAGGGGATTCGCGTCCGCACCCGCAAACGAACTAATTTACGCTGAGCAAGCAAGATATACAGGGCAAACCACGAAACGTGATCAGGTTGGATCATTCTGCTAACATGAATTCGGCAGGTATCGTAACAAATATTTTTTTTTACTTTTAATGCAGACGTAGAAAGAGCTGAACGATCATTTATTTTCCATCTATGCGAGTGTAGATGATTGACATTTTAAAAATCGCTTAAATCAAGATACAAAATAGTTTTTTAATGAAAACAAATATTTATCATGATTCTAATCGTATTCGTCTCGATATCCAATAAAAATAGGTATGAAAGGATTATAGGTTTATAAAAAAAAAGATAATGAAACAAAATGAGGGCGATTTTCAACATTTCAAACAAAGGAAATTATACGATATTTAATATACTCATTTTAAAGTTATCTTTGAATCATGTTACATCACAAAAAAAATTTGAATCGTCCCACTAACAAGAGAACTGCATATGTATATATATGTGTACGTAAAAGTAATACGAGTCATTCCGTTTCCAACATCGAGCAGGGTGCAGAGGCCGGAATGACGCCCGACTTCGATTCCGCGTGCCTTCTATAATACGCCGTCTAATTATAGCGTTCGAGATTCCCGCGCTCGCTCATTCATCCTCGAGACGGTCGATTATCGACAATCGATAAATCGTATTTCAGCCAATTAGAAAAAGCGACGCGCGATCAACCTTTTACGATTCTCGCTATCTTTTTACTACGAGATCGATGCAAAATCAAGAAAGCAACGGTAATTTTTGCAACAATATGCATCCGTCAGTCGTCCTTACTTAATAGGAGGCTTTTCATACTTTTCCAAGAACTCATTATAGTTTCTACGTTCGATCGGAAACGCATTCGCGTCCGATCACCTCATTCTCGTTTCCTCGTTCAATCGAAAACGATCGATCCGGCTTAGAAACTTTGTTTCTCCAACAAACTTCTGAGACACGTGTCTCCGTAACACGGGTTTATCGAATTGCGTGTCTAAGAAGCTTTTCTTTCGTTTGTCGTGTAAAACGCGTAGCACGACGGTTCATCGTTGTCACGGAAATTGGCCGCGCTTTGATCGAACGACTAAACGACCAAACGACCAAACGATTGCTCGACGATCGGACACCAAACTGATCGCGTCGTTATCTTTACCGATATAGAGAGGCGAGTGTCACACGGTTTTCGGTGCATGTACCTACTTGGACTTTTCTCTCGATCGATTCTTTCTCTCGTTCTTCGAAAGATTCAGTTAACCAGTGAAAATCTCGTTCTCAAACAGGTTTTAGGTATCGCGTTTGACGTTGGGTACTAACTTGGCTAGCGTGTTCCATGCCCCGGTTTTATCCGCTTGTCGATTTTTAGAGAGAAGAGGAGAGAGATCTGTTCTAAATTCTATCTACGAGAACTCGATTCTCGCACCTTAAAAATAATCCTTCTTTTTATTTTATCTAAGCGATAACGTTTTAAAATCATTCTTCTCTCCGTAAAGTTAGGAAACGACGATGCGAGCGATCGAAAGCGGGAATCTTCTAACCCCCTAACTTTTATGGCAAGGTATTTCTGTATAAATTGGCCTTACGAAAGCTTCGAGCTGTCACGTTACTTCATACGTAACGAAGGTTCATCTTCAAAGTTACGATAGCTTTTCAAGCCCGTTTCTATTAAGTTGCGTGTATATACATAGATATACGTATGAATGTATGTGGATCGGGCTCGTCGGCACGCGAGATCCCTTCTTTAGAAGTCACCTGCCTCGCGGGGCGTAAAGTGGATTTCGAGACCGGAATATATATATATATATATATATATGTATATATATATATACACGTACGCATGTATATATATACACGTGAAAGTACCTACGCTCAGGGTGTATGCATTATATTTTCCGAAGATTCCAGCAGCGATACGAGCAGTCGACGGCATTAATACGCGTGCGTAAGGGGAACTCGAGGAGACTCTCGAACCGAGAACTCGTTCGAGCGAAGACGCAACGAAAGTAATTGAACTCGGTTGACTTTATAACCATGCTGATCGTTTCGCGTCCGGTCATTCTTACAGCTTCTTCTTCTTCGTTTTCTTCTTTCCCGATGCTCTTTGTATTCTCCAATAACGATCGTTACTCGGTTCGAATGTTTTTCATTCGACATTTCTTTATGTAATAATTTTTTTTTCTATTATCGAGGGTATAGAAATTATAGAAAGAATTATGCTCGATTTTTAATGTAATTACAGTCAACCTTCTTATAACATAGTACTCCGAAAAGTAGGTGTCTACATAACACGGTGCAAAAATTGCTTTAACACGACATTTTGTTCAAATAATTACCATATAGTATGGTTTTATAACTTTGGCAACTCTACATACTACTAATGTTTCAAGCTGAGATACATTCGAATAATATTTAATTTAAAAAACATCTGATTCTCCTCAGTTTTCGACATACATACGTACTCATACGTAAAGAAGTAAAACACGGTTTCGATATAACACGGAATACATCTCCCTGCATTCGTTTATGTTTCGATATAACGATACTCCGAAAATACGGTATCGATACGACACGGAACGAGTTAACCCTGATACACGAAGATTGACTATATCGCGCTGTTCAATGAAGGTGGTAATATAAGATGTGAATGAAACAACGTGTCTAAACATAGAACGTGAGATTCATCGCACGCCTTATACCCTACTAAACGATCGCTCTTCTTCTTCTTCTCCTTCTTCTTTGTCCGCGATCCAAATCGTGACAAAAATCGATATACAGTCGGTTGCCGGCGACAAAGTTACTTTTAACATTCGCAAGCCATTCTATTCGAATGCCGAGGGCTCCTCGAGATTTTCCACGCGCGCTCTATCGTCCACAAGATGTCTCATGATCAGACGTCAGAATTACAGCCAAGATTCCTGACCAGATGCAAAGACCGTCATCGACACCCCCGTAAGCGCTTACAATTGACCGGCTAGTGTTAGGTACACTTGAGCGCTCGATCAAGTATAAATACACACGTTCATACGATAGCCTGTGACGATGGTGTAAGTGCTAGTCATGGCACTTACCTGGCTCCCCACGCCTGGCTCGGAATCCTGGCCAAAATCCGAAGGCAGCATATGACTAACAATATGAAAGAGAGATCGGAATCGTTCTTACGAGAGTGAAAGAGAGAAAGAGAGATACGTACATTTAACTTTCTATATCGGGATACTCTAATTATGAGCCGTGTAACGCTCTTACATATCATCCTAGACACGATTATATAATGCAAGTTTTGTAGGCACGTCAGTCTTCTGTAGTATTTGAAATTTAGCACGCGACCACCTCGTTTGATTTTTTGTTTGTTTGTAATTGTCTTCAACCGAGAAAGTAACTTTAGATTCAATTACAGCCAACCTTCCTATAACACGGTTAATTCGTTCCGTTGTTATAAAAGGGTTGACTGTATTTGACGTGTAAGTTGTATCTTCGAAAAAGACTTCGACTCTTAGGAAAGAGATGCTCGATAAATGATCACGCTTACATAAAGCAGGACAGATACATATAAACGCGAAAATATACTTATGTATATATGTACATCACGTGCGCACGTGACGAAGCGACTCGTTTACCGTGTGTCGATTTTACGACGAAAAATTATCGTAAATCGTTAGATCGCTCGTTATAATCCCCTTTGTAGCCGTAAATGTGCGTTTCGATGATATAACGAAGTTATGAAAGGAAGAAGATGGAAAAGCGAGAGGGGCGTTCCCTTTTGGAGTCGCATTTTCCGACGTAGTCATCGAAACGTTCTCAAACGTTTGTTCGATTCGTACGGCTGACGTTAGCGACGCTCCCGAGACGTCATTCCCGCGAAGGAATGGAGGCGCGTGGCGACGTTCGAACGAGCGGACGGCGGCGTCTGCGTGAAGTGTATAAGAGGAAAAGAAGGGGAAAGGCGGCTTTTGCTACGGTATTGCATCAAATAACGCGATTATAACATTTTCTCGCGAAACCGGTCATGTTCCTCGCGCTTGTCAGATTGCCATCTCTCGTCGGGACGGAGGAACGAAGTTTTCACGCGACGAAAATTCTCTCGTGTTGTTTTTCTTTCATTTTTATAACGCGATAAGCGTGATCTTTAATATTTTTTCCTCGGACGATCTACGTATTTTCCTTCCGTTTTTTTTTTTATTTATTTTTTTTATCGGGAAATCATAATTGTAGGTGTGCACTGGTGGCCACTTGTCACGCAACTGTTTTGTCACCACTGTTAAGTCTATAACTTCTAATGTAAATGCGCGCACGATGCGACGTGACAGGAACGTGACATTTGCTTTCTCAGCACGCTGATTGGTCTGAGGTAGTGAGGCGGTGACGGTCACGCGACCAAACATCGCCAATGGGTGTTGAGCCTTACAACAAATTTATTAACACTTTAATGTCGGATGAGTAGTAATATTTATGTTTTTTCAAAAACAAAAGCTGAAAGTGGTTGACGTGATAGTACATCTCAGAGTTGGTTATTCGATTAATTATTTCAGATTAATGTTTCTGAATCATTCGAATAATGCCCAATTCTAGTAAAACTTTTTTTTTTTAAATATACATTCCGTTAGTCCTATGCAACCCAAAACATTTATTACTCCGAAATAAGATTCACTTTCACGATCTTAAGTTAAACTCTCCCGTCAGCAGTGTTAATAATAATACTTCTTAATCGATAATAATAATACGGAGTAATTTGAGTGGATCGAAATTGTATGCGGGATCCGACGATTTTCCAAATCATCGTTACATTCAAGATCCAAAATTCTCGACGCGATTTCACTCGGAACGCACGGCCGTAAGAAAGAAGACTCGTCGTGATTTTCAAGTACACCCAATTAAGTCGTCGTCTCGCGTTCTTAAGGCATCCAGACTCGGCGATGTGTGTAACATCTTGCGAAACGAAAATCGAATCGAACGGGCATCGAGTTCCTCGGACGAGACCGTGCAACTCGGTGACCCCTATCAGTATTTGGATGCAATCCAAGTCGAGCAACGAGACCACGATGACCGACGACGTCGTTACCGAACGCAGAAATACATATATCGTTAGGCGAGTTTTAACGCCCCACGAGGGTTCGATGCGAGGTCTTTGTGACTCGATGACTCCTTCCACGAAACCGAACGCTAAATTCATTAATCGTCACCCCCCGAAACGCTAACATGCCAGGCATTCGTTGATCTTTTTAGAGCAGTGTTTTTCAACCTTTTTTACCTCACGGCATACTCGAACCTGTAATTAAACTTCCGCGGTATATTTAAATTATGACGATAATAAAAAGAGAGTATATTATGTATACATTTATTATAATGGACTTTTTTCGAAAATAATTAAGTATTTTTATAAATTTTCCTAGCACACCTAAGATCCTCTCACGACATATCGGTTGAAAATCACTGTTCTAGAACTTACATTACACTCTGAGCTTTGCTATCGATTTAGAATTCAATAGATTTTGCGAAGAATTATCATTTTGGAACGATTACCGTTATTAATGCATACCCAAATGTAATTACATCTATCTTGGTCTAATTAGGCACGCTAAAATGGTCCAAAAGACATCCGAAGATACATACCTACCACTTATGATAGTGGTAGTTATACTAATGGCGTCCCTTGGATATGTAACGAAACCTCACAACACGTGAATATCTTTATTATAGTACAGTGTTAATGACTGGCATCATTTAAGCGAGAAATTCAACCTTACGGTCGATTATTTTCATTTCTTTCGAAAGAGATAACGTTTTTTAAGTTTCGAAAATAACGGAGAGAGACATCTTTACGATTTAGACTTTTTCCCTTCTATTTTATCTCTCTCTCTCTCTCTCTCTCTGTGTGTATGTTTCTATGTTCTTTATTTTCTCTACGAGTACCGTGTCTAGATGTTGAAAAGAAAATGGAAATCATTCGGTCCGAAAGACGATAGACGAAGTGGTTCGCATGACGACGACGACGACGACGCCGACAACGACTCTTCAGAGACACCGCGTCGAGCGTGTCTAGTCGAGCCGCTTAGATCCTAATTTTACGCCGTCAGGTTACTGGACCTTACGTAACTGCGGAGCCGCGAGTGCTAAGATTAGGTGCCCATGCAGACCCAGAATCGTGGATTTGGTTACAAGGAGTGTTCCATCGCTAGAACGTATTATCTTTTCTTTTTCCTGTTTTTTTTTTCCTTACCTCGAAATAATATCTTTTCTATCTAAATATTTTATGCTACGGAAGAGAAAATTCGAGTGCTCGAATTACCGTCGCTCTAAATTACAAATTCTCGCGTCGCCGCTATGTCACTCGTAAAGTTACTGTTGTAAAAAAAAAAGCGAATAAAATCGATCGATCTTTCGGTAGCAGACAAAAATCTATATGCAGAGCACGCGCTCTCGCGTCAATCTTTTTCTTTCTATTCGAAACATTCGCGTGCAGGGGTTCGTTTATTAATATTTATAAGAGCATCATTATGATGTAAAATGAGTTCGGTCAACGCATTAAGGTACCAATACGTTTCTTATGCTATCCGCCTGGGGAGATTGATGATTTTTTAAGGTACTCGACTAAATGGCTACCATTTCCGCGATTTGTGACATACGGAAGAGCAATGTAAATAGAACGACCATTTCGACGTCGGCGTCGTCGTAGCCCGGCGTCCATCGTCCATCGTCGATCGTCGTTCGTCTTCTAATGTCATTTCTCGACGTCGTGTCTTTTTTGTTGAAAGAGGTCGACAACACCCTGCCGCCAGGGAAGATCGTCGCTCGTGACATTTTTTTTTCGTTCCCCACCAAATTTCTTTTTCCGTACGCGAGAGACCGAAATAATACTCGCTCGATGTGCTATCGTGACCGAGGTAATTAACCGGTACGGAAATAGCGAATTGACACGAACGGACGAAAACGTTGACCGATTTTAGCCTTACGCGGTTAAGATCGCGTCACCGAGCAAATGATATAACCCAGTCACGAGTCAGGCGTTGCGAGCTGTCGATGACTTTACAAGCGAGACGAAAGAGGAGAATGTAGAATCCTTTGAGATTTAAACGCCATGAGAAGAAGACCGGTAGCGAAGATCAATGGATTCTTTATTTCATAAGCTTACGCGAAATGTTGAAATTCTAAATTTGAAATAATTTCTAACTCGAAAACCGTGTCGCTCGTTCATCTTCGCGGAAAATCATCGTCGTTTAACTTTTTTTTTTTAATTTACCTCCAGTCCTCTAGAGACGCAACCCAGACGTAACCCAGAACTCGAAATCTTATTTTGAGTATGCGATAGTAATACGAAAGCAATAAATAGATAATGAGAAATTAAGTGGTAGTTGGCAGAAAATAGCAAAGGTAAAGTGGACTCCAAAAACTTAACGCTTAACTCGTAATATGTGGACAGGCGGGTATTTGAACATAAACAATTATTTAATTTATAAATGTTTTAATCGAAATTTTGTGTTTTACAAAAGTTATTTAAGAAAATGCATATATAACAATCATAGATATTACAGCGTTTTAGGTAAAGTTTTCGACAAAATAGTCGGCTCATTAAGCGCCAAGATTCAAATTGTACATAGATTCGATTAGTATCGTCAACGATCGATCATCGTCGTAACTCTCGAAAGGAATTCGCAGCCACGTGAAACTTCGCGGAAGTAGAGAAACGCTCGAAGACCACGACGACGACGGTGTCGGATACTCGGCCGAGTCCTGAAAATCTTAGCGCGTCCACTTTATAGCGAACTCCTTCCGTCTCTTTCTCTCTGTCGCATCTCCGCCCTGCCGGCGGCTTCTTCCGTCTCTGTCTGACCTTAACGAGTCAGTCCACGACACTCGGGCTAAATATGGAACCGGCGGAGAGCACACTGGTTATTTTCAGATACAGAGATCTTCTGTAGCATTACCTAGCTACGTGCGGCTACTGTCGCGTCTCCCGACTTGTGTTCTCTTCTCTTATTCGAGCGACCATATGCGCGCCTGGCATACGCCATCCCTCTGTGCATTTGCCTTTCGCGTTACGCGCGATGACGTTTACTCAACCCCTTCCTTCTCTTCTCTGCATCTCTTGCTCTACCTCTGCCTCCGTCTCTGGCTCTCTGACGAAAGCAGTGCTACAAAGTGTGATCGTAGTAACGTAAGGCGATTGTGCAATGTTTGCATTTTTTTTTCTCGTAACTCGTTACGGAAATTCATAGATAACATACAGACGCCATCTTCGTATGCGATTTTTTAAACAAAAGTAACGTATACGTATGCATTTTTCCTTCGGTGATACTTAACCACCGATGCGAAAGTAAACTCATCCTTCATTTTTACGGCATAAGAGAATGTCAAATATATTATCGAGCGAGTGTCACTTTTGCGACGTCCCAAAC
>JAIFRP010000031.1:6726574-6746456 GCA_032403825.1 Odynerus spinipes | reverse complement strand
CAAACCTCGCCCATTGTTTGTTATTAAGTTCTTGTATCGCGAAAGAGTCCCTGTAGACACTGAACGCGTCTCGACTTCTTTCTGGGGCGAAACCCACTAGCCTGGTCACTCTCAACGATGATTTCGCAGCCTATTACATACTGTTACATCGAAGTGACTTTGCGTCCGCAAACTGGTCACTTGCTCGACCAGCTATACCCGTAAGGTACGCTCGCAGTATCGCCGAGTGACGGGGAACATCAATCCGTAGATCAGTCACGACGATCGTCGTTTTCTCAAAAGCGTTTAGTAATAGATTTCACAAATGAGGTGCGAAGTAGCATATCGAAAATGAAAATATTTTCAGGCATGCTACGTCATATGTAATAATCTAATTCGGGTTCGATATCGAAGTTCGATGACATTCGAAAACGCGGACGGTAAACGTTATTTCGGATCCGCTGTAATCAGTGTCATAAGTCGTGATCGTATACCGTGATCGTAAAACGTGACTGTAATTTCTATATGTAATATAAGCACGTATCGAAGCCATAAATATAACGAATGCCATCGTAATAATGTATATTTGCCTTGACGCGTCTCATCGGTCAACCTGCTTTCTTCTTGACAGTCTCGACAGAATTGACGTGTTCGTTTATTTATTCCGATCGAATGTAAGTAACGTTTAAACCAGTGATTTTCAATCCACGTGCTACGAACATTTTTAAAGATCATTAATTACATTGTTTTTGACAAAAGACCAAAGTACAATAAGTGTAAATATCAAAATTGAAACTTCTTTAGCCCTTAGAAGACCACCCAAAAGAGCATGTAAAAAAACCGACAGAGTTCAACGTACCCCTATATGAAAAATAATTTTAAAAAAGTGTTTATTCGTCGTTAATATTATTTATTAACGACTGGTGAACAGTCTAGACGTTTCCAGCCTTTTAAAGGTAAAATTGATTATAAGATTGTTATTATAAGTATATACACAATATAGTTACTTTTTTTCTTGATCATAATAATTTATAAGTGTGCCGCGGAAGTTTAACTATAAATTCAATCCTGCCGTAAGATGAAAAAGATTGGAAAACATTGATTTAAACGTTCGACCGATTTCCACAGCGACTTTTTCGTAAATTGAAGAAAAATCATTTTGTTACAGAATTTGGCAAGGAAATATGACGAGGAAGACTCTTGTGCTGCTGCTCGGTCTTCTCGTTCTAAAACGATCGTATTCCAGTTCTGGAAACGAGTACGACGATGGCGCCCACCACCGGCAAAAGAGAGTCCTTTGGATAACGAACGATGGTAGGATAGCACTACCACCAGGCACGGTAATGACTATCACACCTACGTTGGCACTACCCTTCGTCAGACATCCACCTTACGGCTTTTTGAGCAACATGACTATTAGTCTTCCCTTCACGAGTAAGCGAAGAGCTTTTAAATGCTGACAGATTTATCGATATCGACGCTTTCGCGATTAGATAAAAAAACAAGACGGCTCGTCTTTTTCCTGTTACAGTTGACTTCGACAAATTGGGCCTGACTGATAACGAGAATCCCTACGGTGCTTTGCCACCGGCCTTCGATAGAAGCGCGAGGGGACGAAAAGCCGGTATGATCTTGGCAGACTTTATAGCCGCCTTCATAAAGCGAAGACTTCACAAGAGAGATACCGTGGAAATTCCAAAAGATGCGTTTCACGGTGGCGAGAGAGCCCTCCTTTACGGCACGGCCGAGGATATGCTGAGTACTTTGGGATTAAATGGAAAGGCTTGTCTTTTGCGAGCCATCTGCGAGGTTCACGGTCATCCTCTCAACAATTTCGGCCTGATAGGCGAAATATTGAAACTCTTCCTTACGTAAGATAGTATTCGAATCGTACTTATCGTATTTAGGTGTCGACGGTCGACTTCTTTTCTATTCTCGCGAGAAAAAGAACGAACTATAAGATGCACGTAATTATGTGCTATTAATAATTATCGCGTTAGAACAAGGAGATTCTATCGTGTGCTAATATAGCAGGTCGTGTCATATGAAATGTCAGATTTTTATGTGAAAAATTTTATGTTACCATTTCTCTAACGAACGTCCATCTTGCAGGGCCAGTAAGTCGCCGTTCGCAAATATTCTTAACGAATACGTGGAAGCTGAAAATAGAGGGAAATTACACGGGGAGTGTTGGCCCTACTTCAAAGAATGCCCCAAGTCGTTATTCTTACCCTCTATCAATAAATACACGTTAGTTGGAAACTCGATCCGTTATTAAAAATCGCAAGTATTTTATATCGATTATTTCAGCAATATCTATTCTATCTTATTATAGGAAAGATACCGCTCATGAGCATGACGATGCAGAAAATGACAATCACTGGAATCAAATTTCAAGAGACGTCGAAGAGGATGTCGTCGAGAGGATACCAAAACAAAATTCGAAACATGCGATGCACCCATCCATGTAATAATATCTCGAAGTATAGAATAGGAAGTAAATAATAATTAGTATATCTATTCATAATTAAATTATTATAATTTTATTTCGTACGTCGTGATAATAATTTACCAATGTGTATATTTGTATTTGTACCTTAGAAAGTAGTAATTACAATTGCAGTAATTATTAAGTTTCTCGTTATCAACGTTTTACGAATCAAAATTATGTTGTATATCTTATGTTAAATTGCGATATATAATATCGCGTTTTTCACATGATAAAAGATGTAAGAAACCGATAAAAGATATGAAACTGTAACAAATAAATCGTCGATAATGATGGGGAATCGATCGAAGAAATGATATGTAAAATTACGATGTTATACATCGCGAGTATCTTCGTAAAAATAGATTTCTTTCTTTCTTTTATATTAATGTTGATTTATTAATTGTTTATATGTGCATACAACAGACTAATTATCTTGGTTTTTATGATCACCAAACTGACTAGATAAAAACGAAATGTGACATAACATGAATACATAAAATAGAGCATATTCATTTTCGGTGTCATTTGGTTTGGTAGCAAAATGATTGTTCATTTTATGTATTGTATAATAAGTTTATAATACTGAAATTAAAATCCAACTTCGATAATCCCCAAAATAATATTTATCGTTCGTATGAAGGAATTTGAACAGTTACACAACGTGACGTCAAAGTGACGTTGAGTGACGTCAAAGATCAGATAGACGGGCAGGAAGAACGTATTCAATATAAAAATGTACGTTTAATGGGTGAACATGGAGTCAAAGGAATACACGCATTGCGTGCAATTTAGAGTTAATCGAATCGATCGTACGATAAAAGTAAAAAATCAAAGTCATTATAAATGTTTTATAGAAAATCTTCGCAACTTTTCTCAGTGTGACTCACCTCATCCCTGTCATGTACGTTTCAGAAGACAGATATAAAGAAGAATAGATATTGCCGGAAGCGATGTTATTCAGTTTGTGGAGAATCACTCGTTCATTCCATCGATAAGTTTTAATTAAAATTTGATAGTCTTTTCGATGACTACATTGCGTAATGTTGATTCTTACAGCCAGCATTCATTTTAACAAATCCAGCAACTATCGAAATTACTAGATTCAGTGATACAGTTGCCAGCACGGCAACCCTGGCTATGGCATAACCCACAAATTTCGAAAAACGTAAACTTTGTACAACTAAATCATACAAGAATGGCTTGCGAAGCATGCAAGACGAAATTTAACTTGTTTAAACGTAGGGTAAGTACGCTTCGTTATAAAAACATATATCATTTTTTATTTAAATACAATAAATTAATGTGTCCTTATATAATTTTTAAATATTATTAAAGTTTAATTGATCCATTTTTTCAAATGTCACTTTGTCATCGTGGAGCAAAACTGTAAAACTATAACCGGTAATAATTTTTCGATTTTAGAAACAGTGTATGGGCTGTTTGGGGTATTTTTGCTCCAAATGCCTTATAAAGTGCATTGATAAAACATTTAATTGTGAAAATTGTGGTATGCTAGCACGTAGACCACTTATCCGCAGTCAAATTATGCAAATGCACTCCAGGTATCTGCGCCAGTATCTTATAGCACAAAAAATATCTATTAAAGGATGCGTGGGTAAGTATTACAAAATATATACGAATGCATATATTATAATATGATAAAAATTCCTTATTTTATAGAAAAAGAAGACTTAGTAAATTTATTGTTAATATATGCAAATGGATCTGCTGACCATTTGGTGGAAGAAAGGAATCCCCTTCTGAGGCCACATACCTTTACCGAAGAACCAGCGTACGTTACATAGTTTTTTTTAAATATACTTCTGTCATAAAAGTTTTGTATATATTATTAATAATTCATTTATTTATCATCAATAGGCAAACGAGTTCCACAAGTAGTACGTTAAATGAAATGCCGATGCAATTTGAAAGTCATACGAATACAATAAATGGAGATGGGAATGAACATATACAATTACAGTCGGAATGTGTAACAGTTACTAATATTGAAATAGAGGAGGTATCTGCAGATGATTGTAGTCTAAACAACGGACCAGAACCCGTTGTTACCGAACAAGAAGAAGATTCAGAAACGTTAGATATACAACCAAAAGCTATGTTTACAGAAAAACCTGTGGTATGCTTTATAAATTTATACTATATTGCTTAGTTACATGCAATGTTAAAACTAAACATCATTTTGTTGGAACAGTGGTCGGATTTTGTCGAGCTATCGGATATAAGTGAATTGTCACAGTTGGAACACTTAAGTGTGAAACAGTTAAAAAAGCTTTTAATAACAAATCATGTTGACTTTAAAGGTTGTATCGAAAGGTGTGAGTTGTTGGACAGAGTAACTAGATTATGGAAAGAGCATAATCAAGCGAGAGCAGGTAATATTTTATATATTTTTATAATGAAAATTACATATGAAACATTGAAATCAATAATAATAAATATAAATATATTCATAGACATAGATAATATGGACAAAGATGATATTTGTAAAATTTGCTGGGATGCACCAATTGAATGTGTAATTCTAGAATGTGGCCACATGGCGTGTTGTATTAATTGTGGGAAACGTATGTCAGAATGTCCTATATGTAAACAATATGTTGTTCGTGTTGTACGACTTTTTAAAGCTTGATGAAACAAATAATTCCGTTGATTGAATTTAAGGCATTAAAATTAATAGATATACAAAGAACAGCATAAGAAGGAAATATTTCCATGAGTACATATAATAGCTATCTTATATATGTTAAAAGACGTTTACAACATTACTATATATATTAAAAACAGCAGTGGGTTCTACATCACTGAAAGGTATATTTGTTAGCTATTATATATGTAAATTACTTTGTTTTACGTATTGCTGAATTTTTACAAATTAGATCTCAGTAGCTGTAAGCTCATTTGCTAAAGAGTTGTGATATTGTCATATTATCACAACAAGTAAACAAATAGCAATGCATAGATCATATTGTATATAGTATTCTTTAAATGCGTGGTACTGAATGTACCAGAATGAACATTGTCATATACAGAATTCCGCAAAAGTGGAATCATCGTCACTTATTATCTCTAAAAGAAAAATGTATATTTTTCTTTGTTCTATCATTTAGAAAAAATGTGCAGGTAATTTTCTATGTCTTTTAAATATCATATATTTTTCAAATATAAAGATAGTAATTTTTTTATTCTTAACTCGATGAATGAATATATGTTTCCATAAAACATGTTACTCAATTTTGAATAAGAAATAATGTATATATTTAAAAGAAACAATGTTAATAAATGTTTATGCATAAATATTTATTATTTAGTATACAATAGAGAACAGATTGAATGTTTCAAAACGTTGTATTATAATTCTGAAATATTTAAAAAATTACACGGAGAATACTGTGGAACCAAAACTTTAAGATACAAAGAATACAAAAAATTAATACACGAGCTCATTTATAGTATCAAAATATATCCAGAATTGTTTGTTTTCGGAAATAACACGAATTTTTTAAGAATCAATGAAAAAAAATCCAAGAATACTTCGTGGTATGTTTATTACAACCACGTAGGTTATTTTCATACCGTGGTTGATTTTATGGTGCCCAACAATCCATTAGTCTCACTTGTTTTGAATAGTCCAATGATTGAATACCTTTAACGAAATGCAGCTTCTGATTGGTGTTCCGTGTTATTTCTGGTGTCCCCTGTATTTTGAATGTGCCTTAATTTCTCTGCGTTTACGACCTTGCTCGTTCTACGGAAGGAAAATAATTTTATTGGATTACTTTCGATAAGAGAATAGTATACGTAAAACGTCTTTATTATTTTATAGATTTAATTCATTCTAATGTTAGAACGTTTCATATTACAAAAAATTCGATGAATCGTAATATAAAATGTCTACCATATAAATCATACTTATGACTTTTAACTATTTAACATTAAAATAGCATATTAATCGTTGTAGCAGCCTTTTGAAGATAACTTTTGTGCAAAACACGTAAGTATCTCCATTATGAATGGTAATGTTCCAAGGAATTTCATATAGCCCGCGATAGAACTTGAGTCGCGTTGTACCGGCACATTGTCCTACTATGAAGATTAATGCAGTACTAGTAAGCGTGAGCGAGAGCAACGTTTATTCATACAATAGTATCTAGACGAGGTTGGGAGAAACAGTGAATTGCTGATTAGCTTCTCGAAGAGGTTGGATAAACCTCGTGTAATCAACTTTAATTTCTTATTAATTTCGTATATGGCTTCAATCGAAGAAATAGATCAGCTGGACAGCGGTATGGGTAGCAGCGACGCACGCTCTCCAGAAGTGAAATCTCTTCTTCCCGACGAAGAAGATGAAGAGGAGGTGCTTACTATTTTATAGATTTTTTATCTATGATATTCGACTTAAAAAGATAGCTAGATTGTTTTAATCTCATTTTGATGACATTGTTTGAATGTCCTTTATGAAAATTCAAAGTTTATGCCCACCTAATAGAATCAGCATTTTTGTAGGTTTTCCTCTCGTCGGCATTATTATATTTTACAGACTTCTTATTGTTATGTAAAAAACTGTAATCACTGCAGTATCTTTAAAAGCATATTAATATCGAAAATTCCCTTTTTTTATGCAATGATATATCCAAAGGTTACTGTTATAAATTTTATATTTAATATACTCTCATGCTAATAACATGTATCATGTTAGTCGGTACGTTTGATTGATACTGTTTTATTATAAACGGTATTATTACATATACTTGTTATTATAATAATGATTTTATTTTATTTAGGATGAAAGCTTTTCAGAAAGACTGTTAGGACTTACTGAAATGTTCCCTGAAAATGTTCGCAAAATTGGATACAATGTTGGCTCATGCTTATGTACTTGTGTCAAAGGTTAGTCACAAATATAGCATAAATTTTAATATAATTTTTGTTATTATCGATCTAAGACTATTGTTGATTTAATTTTCTTAAAAACTACAATTGATTTTCAGGTTTATATTCATTTTCGTGTTCAGCAACATGGCTACTGTTCAGTTCGTCTGCTATTTTATTTGCACCTGTGTTCTTTGAAGTAGAACGTGCCCAAATGGAAGAAGTTCAGCGTGCACAACAAAAACAGGTTCTCCTTGGTCCTAATTCTGCTATTTCAAATGTTAGTGCCTCTGGTCTTCCAATGGCTCCTCCTGTGCAGCGATAAATAATTATATAATTCAACATTGAAGTAATTGTGCATTGACTTCGATATTCAACTATTTATCAGCATAATAGTATCATTTATTGCAAATATCATAAAAGTATACTGACCAAATATGTAAATTGACTGTATATCTTATAACATTTTAAATTCTTAAAATCCGGATTTCACGATTTGCATTTGTTTAGTTACATATATTTAGAAAATTGTGTAAAAACTGTGTGTAGTCCATTTTTCGGACTAGTGCAATGGTAATGTATAAATATTTTACCTTCAGATGTAATTTTAATACACTAATAGACTGAAGGATTTGAATGTTTCACCACATTCTCTTTTATTCATCTTGCATCTTTAAACGAACTGTAAATGATAGCATTTAATATATCAAAGCACTGTCACTGGTATCGTAAGACAATGATAAAATTTTGATGTATAAAAATATTTACTAATATGGCTATTAGCTGCACTTCATTCACTGGAAGTGGATCATAATGCACTGTTGTTATCTTTAATGTATCATATGTTATTGTAATATGAGAAATAAAAATAAAATTAACATAGTATTTGCTTCTAATTTAATGCAAGATTTAAATATAATTAATGGGAAAAATAGTGGCAAAAGCACTTTGTAATTAGCTGTTGAAAGATTTAATTATTTAATAATAGTATATATTAACAAAAGTAAAAGTACTTCTATGTAGAAAGAAAAAATTTTCTTTTTATGCACTTATAATTATGAAATAGTAATAACATAATTTGAACATATGTATGTACATTAAATACATGTATAAAGGTATTTATTTTAATTTTCCTTGTAATTTTTTGTCATATTAAAATAACATTAGCAAGTAAGCAACTTTTTAAATTTTGTTTAAAATATTAATCTGAGTTTCTGTCATCATTAATTTAATACAATCAAAACGAATAAAAAAGGTGTACATTACTGCGAAAATACAAATACATATTCAATATTTTGTAAATAATTAACTTATATTTATTATTCACTATTTTACACGTCAATGAAGGTAAGATGTTTTAAATTGATAAAATATAGACTTAATAAAGTGTAAATTTAAAAACTTTAATCATCAACACAAGATCAAGCAAAATATTCGATTATTATTTTTCCGCATCTGCCTTCAGTCTATTGCGAAGTTACTGAAGGGGTTGAAAGATGAATCAAGCTAATGTCGAAAAATTGGTTTCCAAATTAAGATATAACGTGAAACCTAGACGTAGATTAAGTAATGCAGATGGTCCAGAAGGAAGACTTCGAAAAATTCAAAAAACCTTAACTGCATTGTTAAAATATGAAAGACTTGAATTAAACTATAATCGAGCCGATGAAACTAGAGGTTATGTTGAACGTGTATGTGTTTAATTTTATTTCTCATTTAATGATATTTTAGATTTCTTGTATAATATGCTCAATATAGTATATTTTCGAAAAATGCTGTTAAGGTATGAACGAACTTAATATACATAAATAAATAATCCTTTATACGTCGTATACAGTTGATATCAGATGCAATACGTTATGGCCCAAATCATAAAGAAACAATGGAAATGGCAGATTTCTGGATCACTGAAAAGCAACTTGTACACAAACTTTTTAAAGTTCTTGCACCAAGGTACAAAGATTATACAATCTCTTTTACTAAGCTTCATAAAGCACCGTATATATACCCCGACGTTGTTTACAAGCGAGCTGTTCTAGAACTTAGAGGTAATTTTAATTCTTTTTATAATTATATTTATCTTATCTTGATTTGATTTCTTCTTAATAGTAATATAACTTTCAAATAATAGGAAACATATATCCAAGCATAGAGCAGTATAACCCACATGAACATAATTTACTTCACAATATATTGCTTAGTGCCGCAAGAAAAGATTTTCGAATGGAAAAATATGAAGAAATTGCAAATAGTATAAATAGTGAAACGTGTAAAGAAATGAGTGATAATATAAACAAATAATGATTATACGAATAAATAGAAGTACGCAGATACAATTGTTCTCCCTAATTGATTAAATTAAAATATAATTGTGAGTATGAAGTTGTTTGTTATATTTTGTATCATTTTCACATTTATTATTATAAATGTTATTTTATTTTATACAGTTACATATTTCCAAATGTTTTCCTATTGAGCTGAACAGTTTAATTCAATACAATTAAGAACAAAAACAAAAAACAAATGAATGCTTATCTTCCTTTTTAATTAACTTATGATTTATGTGTTTGTAATGGATAATGCTCATGGTATGTTGCGAGATGTTGTTCCATGGAATGCATTTGATCTCTAAAATATAAAATAAGCAAAATTTTAAAAATAGTTACCAGTAAAAGTAAATATTTCTCTAAGGAATTATCAACTACTATTTTTTCTACAGTATATTTTACCTTATATGTTCTGGCATTTTAAAGTAAGTATCTGTGAACATTTCCTTCCAGTGAGGTTTAGGTTTTCTTTCTGCTTCTGTAAAAGCATGTAAAATTTCTCGCTTTATAGTTGTTTGCAATTCATCTTCCTGTTCTTTAGACCAAAGACCCAAAGATTGTAGATATTGTCTATATCTTTGAATTGGAGTAACGTGACTCCAAAGAACAATTTCTTCGGTAGATCTATATGCAGTACTATCATCAGATGTACTATGATGACCAGCACTGAAATATTTAATATTTCAGATTTATTATAATAATTGTAAAGGTATTAACACATTAAGCGCAGAGCTTACTTTGTTTACCTCTCTATTTATGCCATGATATAATGTTTGTACTGACTAAATGTATCTAATAATATTTAGATACAAATTATTTAGTTTTTAACATAAAAATATAATTTTTAAAATTTTGTATTGTCAGCTACTGGTGGTTAATGTGGCCTGAATGATAAGTATATTATCAGTCACTGGTGACTGAAGTGGTGCTTAATGTATTAATATATTCATATTTTAAGAATAATTATATTTACATACCGATAAGTCATTGCTTCTATTAAAACAGGTTTCCCTTCATTTATACAAAAATCACGAGCAGCCTTTGTTGCATAATGTACAGCAAATACGTCATTTCCATCTACTCTAATTGTATTAATTCCATAACTTGGTCCTTTTGCTGCAATACCATCTCCTTTGAATTGTTCATGTGCAGGTGTTGAGATAGCATAACCATTGTTGCGACTTAATTAAATATTGAACATTTCGTATAATGTACAGCGAAATCATTGAAATTTAATAATGATTTATTTTACCACTTACCATAAAAATATTACTGGGCATGCTAAAGTAGCAGCAAAATTTAAAGCTGCATGGGCGTCTCCTTCACTAGCTGCACCTTCTCCAAAATAGCATATTACACAAGCTTTCCTTTTTTCTCTTTTATATGCATATGCTGCACCTACAGCTATATATGATTTCAAATAATACAATATTAATATAAATATTGATATAGCTTGGAGTTTGAAAAATTAATTAATAATAACAATATGATTTAGTACCTTGTGGTAACTGAGTTGTCAATGGAGATGATATTGTCACAAAATTTAAATCTTTTGACCCATAATGTACTGGCATTTGTCTTCCTTTTCCTTCGTCTTCAGCATTACCATAACACTGATTCATAAATTTAGAAATATGGAAGCCACGCCAAAGTAAAACACCTGTAATTGTGTTCCAATGTGCTTACATGCTCAACATAAGTATTTTTAACATACAAATAAAAATAATTATTATAAAAATTCATACCTGCTTCCCGATATTGTGCATAAATTGTATCTTCTAATGTTAGTGCAGAAGCTGAGCCAATTTGAACAGCTTCCTCTCCACTATTAGTCATATAAAAAGATATGCGCCCTTGTCTTTGTGACTCATACATAATTTTATCCATTATAGAGAGTGTTACCATATCACAATAAATTTTAGTAATAGTTTTGTCATCTAACTTTAATGTAAAAATAGTGTTAGTTATAATTTTATAATTTATAAATGATTATTGTTGATAATATAATTATAATTTAAACAAAGATAGAAAAAACAGCTTATACATTATTTGATATAGTTAATATTTTATCTATTATTAAAAAACCTTGTTGTCTTCAGGAAAATTTACTTGTCCAGTTGGATCTAAAATTCTGTATATAGGAATAGATTCATAACTTTCGCCGTTAATAAATTTTAAACAATTCGTAAAATTGTTTTTAATTCCAGGATACTTCGGTTCATTTATAGCATTTAAAGTGGTGCTATAATGTTTTATCTAAAATTACAATAATATAAATAATAATATTTTACACGAAAAAAGTGTATAATTTCAATCTTACAGGTGTTTTCCATCTGGTGTAGTATAGACTTGATATTTTTCTTAATAAACTACGTGTAGTCATTTTGAATACGACGAATGTTGATTTACTACGCTTAGTTAAAATGTCTACTTATAAAGCCATTTCATGTAAGTTGTTATCGTCGTGCAAATTACAATTACGATAACCATATGTGTGCTATCATCCATAGGCGTAAACAAGGTTGCATCACATCACTTTTAGTTTTTACATACGTATAAATTTCCGCTGTAAAAAACGTTTGATCAATCTTTAACTTATCTTTTTATTATTTTTAATGAAATAACACACAGTCAAGTATTAATAACGTCTTTAAAATATATTAAAAATCGAATCATTCATAAAAAATAATATTACGTGTTTGACACGTCTGTTCAGTTCCCGCCAGTCCCTGCTTGCGCGCTTATCATTGCAACCAAGTTAGTTACAAAAGATACAAACTTAAGGCTACCGCGATAATTTTCCTAGATGTATAGGTAATTAACTGTAATCTCAACAGCGATTGGAACAACGAATAAAAATGACCTAAAGGTGGAACAATCCACCTTTGTCTGTATTCATAAATTATAACTCGAAGTTTAATATAAAGTTCATTATGTGTAACTCACAAGTCCCTAACTGACAATTCCCTAGCACCGCCGAACCAACGTCAGATTAGTAAAACAGCTGAAGTGCCTTCAGTACCTATGTCGCGCGCTTTTTAGTAATAAGAAAACCTTTTTGTAAAGAAGCGAAGAGGTACAACAAGAAATATACGCATATTGAATTCCTAGAAGAATATCTATTCGCTTTATGGTACATTCAGTTCATTAGGTACATCAATTCATATGATACATCAAGTTCATTATGTACTATTTTTTGAAAAGATGTATGTCATGTAACTTTGATATATATAGTTACAAAAGTATCCATAGATCGCAGTCCAATCGATAAAAGATAAGGATTTCCCTTCTTTTGTGTAGATGTTTATAGGAGGAAAGTACATCGCGGGAGGTGGAGGGGATACGAATTCGCGGTTCGTTACGAAGTATTAAGGTTCTTAATACCTTTGTTTGCATTCTATGTTCCTTAGAAAAAAGGATAATACCTGAAGCTTAAGAGAGTAATCTGAGGTAATTATTTAAACAGGTTAGAATTTACTTCAAAATTTTTATTTTATAACTCAAATACATAGAGAAATTACATTATGTTTCTTTCAAATTTATTTATGAATTTATATAAAAATATGTGATTTTTAGCACGATACAATAAAAAAAAAATAAAATTAAACAGACTTCGAGTTATTTAGAACACGTGTAAAGAGCATATTCTACAAAATACCAATAATACTATTTGTAGTAATTTTTTACAATATATTTTGATAATTATATTTAATATCGTGGTTTTATAAATTTAATAAAAAGAATATATGTTGTTAACCTGTTTAAGCTTTATATTAGCGAAATTTCTGTTATATCTATATTTATTACATGTCGTTTATAGTAAAAACGTAGAAATTGTAATAATTATGTAGGAATTAATATAAAAATTTGTAATTTATAGAATAATTATTATTTTAATAAAATATAATGTTAAAACATGTGATTCAACAATATTTACTGTATCACTTATTAATGTCTCATATTGAACAGGTTTAAGCAATAAACTCCATAACATAAATAATTTATGCTCTATGATTGTTTCAAAGGTTTCATTTTTTATGAAGTTTTGATAACTTTGTATGTTACATCATTTATATAATTATCTGTTTGATTGTTAGATATCTCTTGTGACTATTTATTTTCTACCAGGAGCTTTAAAAATATTTTATATACTACTTATAACTGTATTAAAAATATTATCTTGTAATCCATATAAATATAATATTTTCTTAAGAATTACAGTTAAACACAATGGCAGATAAAAATGGCGATGAGCATAAAAAAGCAAGCACAGGAAGAGGTAGTTTGCTTTTGCAAAAGATGAGACAACAATTAGCAGAAAAAGATAATCCCAGAGTCTTAAGTTCATCTGCAGCATTATTTACTCCTTCACATGAGCAAGAGGTAGCTTCAACCATGCAGCAAGCAGAATTAGGATCACAATTATCGAGTACTTCTTCACCTGCTGCTGTAGGACGTGGAAGAGCAGCTTTGTTAAACATAATCAAAGTTGAAAGAGAAGTAGGACGGTCCATACCAAAAGAAACTGCTGTAATACCTAGAGGGAGAGCATTGTCTCTTCAAGGATTGGCTAAAAAGATTGTGTAAGTATTTTTTTACTTAACATGGTTAGGCATAATACATAACTACATATATTGATGCTCCATAGAACACCTGCACAACCTTTGATGGCAGAACAACAAAGTGGTATAAGACAACCATTGATAACAAGACAGCAACCAAGTACTACAAGACAATCTTTTGTCGCAGAACAATCAACAGTTTCTTCTAAAGACGAGGCAGGAGTAGTAGGCTGTTTGTCTAAACTTTCTGTCTATGAGACTACTCCCTCTACAACCGCATCTTCGTGTCAAGGATCACAAGTAATATCCAGACATGGTACGACTGGGAAAGAGTAAGTATTGTGAAATCGATATTTTATTGTTTGAATATTATGATACTATTAACAAGTCTAGATTAATAAAAGTGCCAATGATTCTTTTCATAATCTTTATCATATTTTATTTTCAGAGTAGACATACTCGCTAATTATATTGATTTAAAACTAGAACCAGGAAAGGGATTATTTCAGTATGAAGTTAAATTTGATCCTGATATTGACTCAATAATTTTAAGAAGAAAACTTTTAAATCAACATGCAGCTGCACTTGGACGTACTAAAAGTTTTGATGGAGCTATTTTATACTTGCCCCAAAAATTGCCACAAGAGGTAAATTTGATTAGAAACTATAATTTAAAATAACACGATATAAATAACATAAAAAAATATTTTCAGAGAACAGTTTACAAATCTGATCATCCTCTAGATGGATCTCCAATAACATTGACACTTATATTTAAAAGGCAACAACAAATGAGTGAAAATATCCAATTTTTCAATGTTTTATTGGGACGTATTATGAGAGCTCTTAGTCTAGTCCGTATTGGTAGACAAAACTTTAATCCCACATGTGCTCATGCTGTGCCACAACATCGTCTAGAAGTATGGCCTGGATATGTGACAGCTATTAATGAGTATGAAGGTGGTTTAAAACTTTGCATTGATGCAAAATATCGAGTTATGCGTATGGAAACAGTCCGTGATTTAATGTAAGTTGATATGCATATACATATTTGTATATGTTTAAACAAAAGTCCCACAAACATACAACAAATTTTTATAAACGTATATAGGAAAATATTATATTTAAAATATCATAACAAGTTAATTGGAACAATATGTTCTACTAGTAAATTATAATTTCCTCGTATTCAGAGGAATTTTGTTACTCTTTATATCCTTGAGCCTTTTAACACGTTATATATTTTATTGCGAAGACATTGTATAAACGTAATATTGATATAATTTAATAACATTATATATTTGTAATATAGGATTGAAATGCATACAAAAAAGCCTCAAGATTACAAAGATGCTATAACAATGGAAATTGTTGGTGCTAGTGTATTAACTCGATACAATAATAAGACCTACCGCATTGATGATATAGCATGGGACAAAAATCCAATGTTTAAATTTGAGAGACAAGGTACACAAACATCTATAATAGATTATTATAAAAATCATTGGAATTTAGAAATTAAAGACAAGGCACAGCCACTTTTAGTACATCGTGCTAAAGAAAAAACAACAACTGGCGAGGTAAATATTTCTTGTTTATTAAACATTCTATGATCGTTACAATAATAACAAATATAAGAGAATTGGATCATAAAAGATATCTATCTTTAGACGCAAGAGAAACTCGTACTTTTAGTGCCTGAATTATGTTATATCGCTGGATTAACAGATAATATCCGGTCAGACTTTAGAGTAATGAAAGATCTTGATGCAATTACAAAAGTTTCTCCCAATGGCCGTCGTGATATAATCAAGAAGTTCATACAAGAAATAGAGAAGAATGATATAACACGAGATATATTAGCTGCATGGGGTTTACAATTCGATAAAGAGTTAACACAGTTAAAAGGACGAGTTCTGCCTCCAGAATGTATATATTTTGGTAATAATAAAAAAATAGAAGGAAAAACGAATGCGGATTGGGGTGCTGAAGCAGTCAACAGTTACGCGTTACGCGCTGTAAGTATTGCTATACACTTTATGCTACATAGACACTTTAAAATTCTATTTTAATTTAAAATTATTAATGAAAAATGTTACAGCCTTGCTTGGCAAAATGGTACATCTTCTATTCCCAGCGAGATACAAAATATACTACAGGATTTATCAAAATGTTACTCGACATTTCAAGGCATTTGGGTTTACAAATTAATGCTCCACGAGAAATTTCTTTAAGAGACGATAGAACTGACACGTATTTGCGTGAAATTCGTCATGTCATTAATAACGAAACTGAAATGGTGGTTGTTGTTTTCCCCAGCAACCGTACCGACCGATATTCTGCGATCAAAAAGTAAGAGGCATTTAAAAAATGATATGAATAACATGTTACCGTTAATGTCAATATAATCAAAAGTTAATATTAATATAGATTATGCTGTGTCGAAAAACCCGTCCCATCGCAAGTTATAATATCAAGAACACTTTCTCGTTCTGATAGACTAAAAAGTGTAACACAAAAAATAGCTCTACAAATGAACTGTAAACTAGGTGGTGCTCTTTGGGCAGTGAACATTCCATTTGTACGTATATAGCATATCGTAAATGTTACAGCCTCGCTTCAAAATATGTAAATAATAAAATATTTTGCAGGATAAATGTATGGTATGCGGAATAGATGTATATCATCCTGGTGTTGGACAAGGAAGGCGAGGAAGCGTGGCAGGTTTTGTGGCTAGTATGGATAAATTCTTAACATCGTGGTACAGTAAAATTTGTTTACAAGGATCGCATCAAGAACTAGTAGATTTATTACAGATATGTTTTGTTGCATCCATTAATGCATATAAACAGGTAATGTATATAAAAATAAACGTGTTATTCTCTACTTTTATACTTCTTATTTATACAATATTAGACGACGATCTCATAAACAATGTTATTTTTAGCAAAACGGAAGTAATCCAGATCGTATAATTGTTTATCGCGATGGCGTTGGCGATGGGCAAATTGACACTGTTGCAAAGTACGAAGTTAAACAATTATTGACAACATTTGCTCATATAGATCCAAACTACAAACCTCAGCTCAGCGTAATCGTTGTACAAAAACGAGTTAATACTCGTTTATTTTGTAGAAGAGTGAGTATAAAAGTAATTTAAAGAATCTATATTTTCAGAATATCTTTAGAACTTGTAACTAATTAACGTATCGTGTGACGTATTTTTGCAGCAAAGGGATTTAGTAAATCCTGAACCTGGAACCGTCATTGATTCTTGTATAACGAGAACAAATTTTTATGATTTCTTTCTTGTACCTCAAAGTATACGTCATGGAACGGTAACACCGACACATTATGTCGTTGCTTACGATGGATCAAACATGAAACCAGATCATATGCAACGTTTTACATATAAACTTTGCCATTTATATTATAATTGGCCTGGAACTATAAGAGTACCTGCTCCATGTCAATATGCTCATAAACTCGTATCACTCGTCGGACAAAATATTCAAATGGAACCAGATCCAAGTTTATGCAACTATCTCTTCTACTTGTAGCTTATGCGTATTTATCTAATATGCAGTTTATCTTTCAAATAGATTATGAATTGTGCGCATTATATAACATATCAGAGTATTGATTTATATAGCTAAGAACATTCCTGTAAAGTTGATTATAGGCGAATAGTATATTTTATAAAAACTAGAATAGCTAAAACCAAACAGATGCCAAAGGTCAAATATACAAATTTATTATTTTATATATACAATATCAATCTTTTTCTTGACAAATATCATACTATTTCGTAAGATATGACCATCGAGATTATGATTTATTACTTTATTTATAATTATATCATAAATAGTATTATTGATTACACGTATCAAAGATAATAGAGTATTATCATGTCGTTGTGTGATTAACGATTGTTTAAATTCACATTTATTTACACGATTTATCATTTGTTAATTTCAATTTTTTTTTAACTTTATAAATTAATACATTGATGCATATCTAAGTTTCCTTTACATCTGTTTATGTAATTTTTTTCAAAAAAACACTATGATCTCGATCCCTCACATTCGTAACATTTTAAACTAACTATATCGGCAAGACTGTGAGAAGATAAATTAAAAATTTCGGGGAATGTAATTACAGTTGCATATATGTATCACCCGATGTATGTACCATGTATCTCCTAATCGTATGATTTTGTAAACATAAATAACAACAATACGCGATTAAATCTAGAGACATACGAGTGAGACAGATTTTTAATACAACTTCGTAGCTTTTGTTTGAGCAAATAATACATCGAAGATGTCCATTGCATCATTCTACCACAAGATGGCACGAAACGCACTGCGGCGTGTCGTGGTGTGCAAAATTCACGAGCGGACAGAGTCGTGCTCTATCAACGACACGTAAAATAGGTGCACGGTGGATAATCGTATCGTGTACCGAGTCGCCGTCGTCCGCCACCGTCGCCGCCGCCGCCGCTAGCATTACTTGACGCGCCGGCGCCTGCGTACATCTTGTTTACAAGCAGCAGCAGCGCGGAGCCTCGCTGTACACATGACCTTTACAAGATGGACACGAGTGAGCTTACCGTTGTTTCTCAGCCGTGCTGTCGTAGAAACGCCTAAAGGACGCGAGTTATCGCGTCACGAAAAGCGATCGACGACGAGAACGACATCGATTTCGCGCGCGTCTTTCTCTCATAGACCGTGCCCTCTCGTAGGTAGTCGCGTCAACGGATATCGCTGCAGCAGCGTCACGATCCGCACGGTTCTTCGGTGGTGCGACATTTAGCAGCGTAGGTTGCAACTTCTTTGAGTGACGCGACATTCGTGTTCTCGCCGTATGAGACTGCGCGAAGTGTGTGAAAGGTATGGAGTGGTGGGGGGAGGTAGATAGAGCGAGAGAAGGATAAGGGGAGGAACAGATTCTTACCTCTAGCAAAGGCAGTAGGGTAAAAGGAGAGGGAGAGGAGGAAGAGGAGGAGGGAGGTAGCGTGTATTGCTGCGTATGTTCCATCACACCGCTTTTTCGTGTATAAAGCGTGGCCCTCTGTGATCGCAACGCAACGTGTTCATCGTCGATTGCACAGTGTGTGCCGTGGTCCTTTGAAATAGAGAAAGAGAGAGAGAGAAAGAGAGGGAAAACATCTTCGCATCGACACGACACGAGGAGAAGGATATGGCAGCGACGTCAGTGGTGGCAGCGATGTTTTGACGTTGGTCGTACGGTATTGCGCGTGAAAGAATATCGGCGCTGCCCTTGGCAGTAGCCTATTTGCTCGCACGAGAGCGAGCTGCGTTTCTAGCACACCAGCCAGTCAGGCAGTCGGACACGATAACAGGGGTTCAACCACCCACTTGCGTGTGTCGTCGCGTCATCTCTCCCTCTCTCGTTCGCTTTCCTCTGCTCTTTCTCTCTTCCGTGCGCACAACACCCCCTTCCCGCTCCCCCTCTCTTTCTTTTTTCCGCGTATACCGCGGCAAACGCGTCGCGCATGTGTGTGCGTGTGTCGCGTCGATGCAACATCGAGCATCGTTCCGTCTCTTTCTCTCTTCCTCTGTAACACACACACACACACACACGCTTGTAACGTACGTGGTAGAGGGAGA
>JAIFRP010000031.1:6701386-6726548 GCA_032403825.1 Odynerus spinipes | reverse complement strand
CGGTAGAGGGAGAGAGGAAAGGGGGGTGGGGCGCGCGATCAAAGGCACACGCAGTAAATTGTGCCGTTCGCCGCGATAAACAGGTGCAGCAGAAGTTCCATGGCGAGAAGCCACCTCGTGGTTGGGCTTTACGAACGAAGACATCGAGGAGGAAGGAAAACATAAGGAGAGAAGGAGAAAAGAAGGAAAGGACGACGGCCTTCCGCAGGCCACGCGTGAACGTCGCGTCCAGTGTCGTCGACCCGTAACCCCCTGCGTTCTAGGATAGTGTGCCGATTCCTCGGAATATTTAGGATAGAACTTCATGTCGCCGTTGCCTGACAGGTGGACTAGAGTGACATCGAGAACGAAAGAACGGAGGAGAAGGGTGCGATCGTTGACTCGTATCCATGAAAGCCGTCGTTTGGCGCATATAAAGATGTTGAAAGGCATCGTACCCTAACCTCTCTCTTGCAAGAGTGAGAGAGAGAGAGAGAGGGAGGGTGGTAGAAGGCGACGGACGAAGTGTTGTCTTCTTCCGTAGTGTCGAGCAGAGTCGTGTCGATCGTAAACTGGGTGCGCGGAAAGTGCTGGAAGGAGGGGGGTAGGCGAGGGGAGGGGGAGCTCTGGATGGAACGCCCTTAGCGCGCGCTGCGAGTGCACATGCATCGCGCTGCCGTGCGGCGTGCATTCGCTTATTTACCATCGACACGTGCTTCCTCTACTGTGCATCGACGATGCAAGTTCGCGAGGAACTCTTCTTCGAACTTTTCTTTGGCTTTTCTTTGGGAAGATAAAAGCGAGAGAGAGAAACGATCGCGAGTGTATGTGCGTGTATGAGAAAAAAGAAGTCTGTGTAAAAATCGTGCAAGAATAAAAGTGCGGCAAGTTGTGCGACCACCGAAGGCGGAGGTGGTGAAAGGTGGAAGGGGCTACGGAAAGGGAAAGAGAGAGAGAGAGAAAGCGAGAAAAAGAAATCACGCGCGATACGAGCTCGATCGACGCGCGATAATATCGACAGCGCGCGTCATGCTTGAGAGAACGGCGTGGCCGATCCTCCTTTCGATCGCTACGTGTAAACCGCAAAACGACGACTCGGAGAGCGGAAAGGCGAAGAAGAAGCAGCAACAACAGAGAAGCGGCGAGGACGTCGTCTCGTTGGACGACTTGCTCGTGATCTTCGGCGTAGAGGAGGAATCGAAGACGGAGAGCGTTTCCACCTGACGCGCGTGCGAGGGTGGGAACGCTTGCTCTCTCTCTCTCGCTCGCTCGCTCTCGATAATAAATTTGCTTTGATCGTTAATAGCAAAGCGCGCACTGCCGAGCGCACGATGGACTTCCGTGCGAGCAACGAGCCTCGGAACGCGCGGCACATTCGAGCCGCACGTTCGTTCGAAAGTAAAATGTAAGGGGGAGAAAGAGGGAGGTCGGGAGGGAGAGAGAGAGAGAGTGAGAGAGAGAGCGAGCGAGCGAGCGATATTTACGCGCGACAGGGGCACCCGTCGCCGACTTCTTGGTTTCTCGCAAGGACGGCTTTTCCGATCGCGATCGTGGCGATGTCTGCGGGAAACAGGGGTCTGGTCTCCCCCTCAGGTGGGCCGGTCGTGCGCTTTGGACATCTGAAAAAGCTCAAGACCTTGAAGAAGAAGTATTTCGTCCTGAGGGGCGAGGCACCGGGATATCCCGCTTGTTTGGAATACTACGACAGCAAGAAAAAGTTTGAGAACAAGCATCCGCCTAAGCGCAGCATCCTGCTACACAGCTGCTTCAATATCAACAAGCGCGTCGACACGAAGCACAAGCACGTCATAGCGTTGTACACCAAGGACGAGTGCTTTTGTTTAATCCTCGACAACGAGAAGGAGCTGGACGAGTGGTTAAAAGCGATGTTACTTCTCCAAAGTGGCGATGTACCCGACGGTGAACAGCCTCGCCCCACGTTCGGTAAAAAATATTCACTTTTCCCATAGCCCACTCGCGAACTTCGTCGTACCGTTCTAAAGGTGCGCGCGTCCTGTGCACGCGTGTGTATCTTGCAAAAAGCGCGAATACCGTCTACGAAGTTGCGCGCCTTTATACTCGACATTTCGAATTCATTTTTTTTTTGCGACTCCGCTGACTTTTACGTACCTATTTTCCTTTTTTCTTTTTGTTTTTTTCGTTATTGCGGTGATACAGCTGGTTTTTACTTCATGACAGTCGTTAATATTTTTATAACGCGCACAAGTTTGATTTATTGATAAACACTGTATGGCAGTCGGTTTTTTCTTTATCGTGAAGTTAATTCAATCAATGGCATTCGATTATAAACAAAGAATGGGAAATATAAATAAAATAAGTTTTGCTTGTCTCTGGGTAATGTTTAAAACAGTAGTTTACTAACGGTATCTGATTTGTAATAGGTATATATTGGTAGATTGTAATTTATGAGAAATTGTGTATTAATGGTTTTTTTTTTAAATTGTAATTATGTCTTTCGTCAGAACATGTGTGGCAAGTTACGATGCAGAAGAAAGGTCTTGGAGAACGAAAGAACATCAATGGACCTTATAGGTTATGTCTCACCGATCGTACTTTGAGTTTAGTAAAAATTGGAGCCAAAGACAACTCCGACTCCATTGAATTTTCTGTAAGTTTTTATCAATTGTTTTGTAGATGTAACGATACTTCTCTCGACTAAGTTATTTTATCCAATAGCCATTTTGTATCCTTAGAATCGGTATAACGAGATTTAACGGATCAATAATTTAATCTGCAGTTAATATGCATCAGGCGGTGCGGTTATATGGATCGCATCTTCTACATGGAAGTTGGTCGGTCCGCCGTAACAGGAGGAGGTGAATTTTGGATGGAGGCTGAAGATAGTAACATTGCACACAATATGCATGCGGCGATATTAAATGCAATGAGTAATTCCAATACTGGTAAAGACGAGGTTGGATCTCGTCAAAAGATGCGCAGTTCACCCCCAAACGAAGCCAGTAAACCCATATCTGTGCTTCAACGACGGCACACAGGACAAAAACTTCATAGCTTCTCGCCTTTAGGTAAACAGAACAAATTGATATGCGTTTATATATCGTCCTTGCAAATATCATCATCGATGTAACCTGTCTTTCACTTCATGATATCAGTTATGGTTATCCAATGTGGTCGATTGTCAGTCAAGTGTGCTTCCACTTGATGTAAATACGTTACAATGTTTCAAGGTGCACCATGTAGTATGTACTTTGCAGACGATTCTTCATTTGCAGGCCTCTAAATTTTATGAGTCCTTACAGCGGTTTTCCTAGATTCGAATGTGAAGCATCGTCTGGGATATCGTCGCTTATTTTACGTTAAACCATAACTGTGTAAATTCTAAATTGTATACTATAAAATATCGGCTGAATCACTGTATCTATTCTTAAGAACTCAGCTTTAGAGTAACACGAGTGGGTTGCGGGCTTTACAGAGGAACAAAGGACGTGCAAGGAACAAGTGGATCCGTTGCAGGAACAGACCACTACTGCCTCTGCCCCTGCACAGTGTAGTCAATCTCAGAGTACCTCTTCCAATACACTCACGGGTCTGTTCTCTGTCATAGTAGCTGTATGCTTTTTTTTTTTTTTTAACGGGATTTGCAAACGAAAGAAAGGGTCGATAACGCGTATTACGTGGCATAATGTTCTCTTTATATTTTTTTATTTCCGTTTTGCTTGTATGAAATGTATATATGATTCTTGAATATGGGTTGTATCGTATAGAATATTTTAAAGAGCGTTTGTCAAAAACCAGCTTTTCTCCGATATATTGGAATAATGTATTACGGTATTTGGTAAAGTAACACGATTAGCATGCGCGTATGGGTCAAGTTAAACTTTTGCTTTAGTCTGTTGAACTAATTATTACTAATAGTTAATATTTCCAAGATGGTCTTTAATTTATGCACATACATGTAAATATACGGATGGAAAGGGCAAAGGTACATCTCATAACGAAGCTTAGTAATCGTTTCTATGTTAGATTCAATTTCATTGACATAGAGGAATTATAAATTTACGAGCGAATGCGATTTCAGATTTAAGCACTTTCCTTATAAAAGAATACTTACGTCGCTACAAAAGCGTTAATGATCTCGTTTAACATAACTTCAACGTCCGAACGTTCGTCCGAAAATCAGGCTTAACAGCACGGCGGATTATGTACGACGTATTCGACGATACTTACAAGAAATACACGCAAAAAGTGGTAGTTGTGCGACAGTAAGAGCTGTGTGGTTTGCAGCCGTTGCCGGTACCGGGGCTGGGACTGCTGGGATTGCCTCGATTACTGTCAACTGTGCCACTGCTACTAGACGTCGTCATTCGGTAGCAAGTCATCCCCATTCCGTCAATAATTCCCAATCCGCTCATGTCACAACAAGTACAACTACTACAACGACAACCATCACCATCACAACGACTGCCACCGCAACCACTACAACCACAACCGCAACAATATCCCATCAGAGAATCCTGTCGCTGCCCTTAGCTGCTGTTATTATCAATCAAACGCAATCATCCAAAAGATCTGTTTTACGCTGTATGTATTTTCGTTTCGTCACATATTAAAACAGTCGGAGATCTTCCTTCTCTCTCTCTCTCTCTCTCTCTCTTTCTCTTTCTATTTCAATGTTTCTGCCACTACTCATTGTCTATTTTCAAACCAGTTTGACGCGCGTGAGAACTCACGAGGTCACGGTTGCTGATGTATTACTCGTGATGAGTTTCGATCAGACCATAGATGTAAGCTTCCGCTTGCATGCCAGGAGATGCACGATTCTCCGCAAAGACGGCGGCTTTTCGTTTTTTCCCTCCTTTCGATCTGTTACAAATCACGTTGCCCGTGAATCTTGGGCTACGACTCCATCGAGTTTCCTTCGGATTACCCTGGTATATCCTCAGTTTTATTTCTTCGCGCCTTTTTATATCACGTTCCCCCTCACTATCATCATTATCCATTGCTTGACTCGAGCGTGTAAATATATACTTTCAGATAAATAACCAATAAACGATATGAATATAAAATTGTGTAAAAAAAAAAAAAAAAAAAATTGGGTACGTGCGAATAAACTAACCGCTGCTGTGCTGGGACGATGGTATTGGCTTTTTATACTCTTCGTTCAACGAACGCCGAACTTCGGAGGATGATTCCAACGAGTGTGTTTCCAGGTACCACCGGACGTGACAGATGCGACAGTTTGCCGTCAAGAGCTCGGACAACGAGCGAAAGTCATCCAGGCATGGTTGTCTTGAGTCATCCCAGAAGTTCTCACTTCATATCTCACGTACCCAGGCCTCACTCTATGTACGGGCGAGGTCTATCGTATTCTCCGCCGGTGTCCTCGATGCCGATCAGCCCAGCTTCAGGAGCTTGCTCGACCGACTCGGCTGGATCCTCCCTTTCTATGGAGGATGGCGGTGAAAACATTCTTGAAGAAGGGACTAGTTCAAGATACGGTCATTCTTTGACTCCCGACGAGCCAGTCATTCTAGAGGAGAATGGCGACGATTACGCTCCATGGTCTACGACGCATTCGCATCATAAATACTCACCAAACTTTAAATCCCATTCTCCGTCACAGGTGAATTATTGCAATATTTTCTATCTAATAGACGCAATCTGACAGTATTAACAAACTTTGAAGCTGAGTTCTCCCTTCAAATTTTGTGATGTATCTAATGTTTTGACAGCAGAGTTCCTATGTAGAAATGTATAGTCCTTGCGGTTCGAGTCCTGGCCGCGGTGGAGCTTATATGCCGATGAGTCCAGCGACGACAGCTCATTCCCATTCACGTGCATCGTCTCTCGTGGAGGAGACCAATGTTTTACCCGATGGCTATGTTCCAATGGCGCCCGTTGGCGATGACGGTTATGTAGACATGGACCCATCAACCAGCCATAATGGTCATTTCCCTGATGACATGTCGCAACACGGTGGTAGTAGTTGCTCCGTAACTTCTGGCACGCCTAGCACAGATTTACGTTTTTCCGAATACCACTTAGATAAAGTAACGAGCTTCCTTGCGCCGGGGGAAGATCTGCAAGCTAGACCAACTCGAGCATATTCGGTTGGATCTAGACCAGAACCGACCAACAAGCATCGTAAAAATAGGTACGAACCGAGTGCCTTTGCTTATCGAATGAATTTTAACAGAGGCTCTACGACACGAATTTGGTATAACGTTTTATTTTTTTCTGTGTGTTTAGGTTAGATATTACTCAGCAGGAAGCAAGTAGAGTGAGAGCATTCTCTGTAGGCAGCCGCTCAAAGAGACCTGAACTTGGCAGATTAGCTAATGTAGTTACAACTCCTTTGCCATCTAGTTCAGATAATTCCAACTCAAATAAATCGAATTCGGCGCCCTTGCTATCCAGTTCTTGGGGTCATAATTCGGGTTGTTCCGGTGCCTCCGAGCGTATGGAAGATCTTATGGAATTAGATTTTACAAGACCAAGTGTTCCAGTTACCCTTTCTTCCCCCCCTTCTTCTTATTCGCAATCACAATCACAATCGCAATCATATTCTACTGCCACCGACACTAGTTCCTACGTTGATATGTCTCCTGGACAACCGCCTACATCGACCACTGCCTCGTATGTCGACATGAGCGGCTTAAATAAGGTACTTTGTTATATTTCGATTATGAAAGTCGTGTTTATTTAATAGCTAAGTTTTCTTGATATTTTTCATATTTTTACATTCTTTGTAGATCAATCGTAATAATAACAACAATACTATCACTGCCAATCAGAACCATAGTCATATTCATGTGTCATCTTCGACTTCCACATACAAACCTGTGATTACGACCTTAAAACCAGTGGAAGAAGCGGAGGGTTTGTACATGAGAATGGACGGTAATATGGAGGATTGGTCACTGTCAGGCGCAAGTCCTAAACAAATGCCATCACCTATGCAGGAAGATTGTATCCAAACGAATGGCCCACCTGGTGGGTTTTTTTATCTTTTACATATTTCCTTAACATTATGCACAGAACTCTCGCTATGAGTGGTAGTAGGAGATGGCTTTGCTACTATGTTATGTAACGTGTGGTTCTTTTTATAAGGCGGTGCAAGGACGGCTCCAGTTGATCTACCTCAACCTAGGCGACCTCCTGAAGGATACGTAGAGATGTCTTTCAAAGCTAGGCCGAGCTTAGAACAAGATTATATTAACATAAGCATGGGGATGAGTGGACGGAATAATCGTAGAATACGAGTCAACAGCCGCAAGGAAAAATCACGTTCTCAGCCGATCGCTATTCAAGCTGGAAGCAAGCCATCGAAAACTCCGAATTTCTTACCTCTCAACGGTAGTCCAACGTCGGAGAGTCTTGCAAGTACACCAGCTTCTCCTCCACGTGCAACACCTACTGGCTCGTCAGCTACGATATTTCCCTTTTCTCTTAACAGTCCACAGTCTCCTATAAAGCCGTTTACGCATAAAAAAATATCTGACGATTCTTCGAGGATGGATAATGGCTCGAAGAGTAACGACGATTATGACGTGACGACTGAAAATACGACGAAAAAAGTTACCACCGTTAATCCCGCGTCGATGACGGATGCAAGTAATTCTTTATCAAAAATTATTAACGACGAACCTCCTAGTCTTGGATGCAGTACGGACGCAACACGGGTTACATCGAACTCGTTACCTTCGCAAGAATGCACGTTGAGTCCGTTAGCAAAAAAGTTTGCCGATCTAACGGTATCGAAACCACGTTTGGTTACCGCGTCGCCTAACACCAGCCCAACATTATCAGGTTTTAAACCTGCTATGTTGCAGCAAAAATCGACATCTCCAAAGCTTATTGACGAAACACCAATTCAAACGCCCACGTCCACTCCAACTCCTACGCCTAGTCCTCTGGACAGCGAGGGTTACGAGAAACTACAACCTGGTGCAACTGTTTTACATTACGCTAGTTTAGATCTACCAGAAATCGCTAATATGACACCCGTTTCGCCTGCATCTGCTCAAGAAGGTTTCAATTATGCTGAGATTGACTTTACGAAGCTGAAACAAAATTAATGCATCTTTCATGGCCGCGTGTGCCGCGTTGTATTTTACGATATTTACAACATCAGAGCTCTGTGTGTTCGCGATTATAGTAGTAAGCAAACAGTATGTTTGAGGGTTCTACATCCTACACTAATTCGATGAAAGTAATGGAATTCGTGCAAGGTTCCGGGTACCAGCTGTATATAATTTATTCCTTTTATCTCAGCCTGATGTGATTGTTTAACAGCTTTCGTAATGCGTTTAGATTTTTCCTTTCCTTTTTTTTTCTTTTTTTTTACTTTCACTTTTTTTTTTAAAGAATTACTCGCACTTATAGTTCTGGTACAGCATTTGGACGTCGTTATTGTATGAACATAAGATATTGACTCTGAATATTTTTATGGAAACAAAAATATGTTACACATACGATAATGCATATATAGTATATATCATTGCGAGCACGAGGAAAAAGAGTCTTGGATCTGATGTGCACATGATTGTGCGAAATAAATAAGAAAAAGAAAACGTAGGCAGTTATAGTTTAAATAATGTATATAGAATTTGTTTACAGCGTTATGACATTCCAAGATAGATACTTTCTCAGATTAAAATCTTTTAATTCAAGTTAACAGTCTACATGCAATGTAATGTGAGATGTCTTTTATACATTTGGCTTTTGAAGTTGTATTTCATAGCGCACTGATTTTACAACTTTTAGATCCTTTGCGAGTATATTTTATGCTCGAAAAGTTTATTGCATAGTATCTGTGTAATCTTTTGTAATTATTTTTACAAAACAAAAATCATTTTAAACTAATTTGTAATTATGTAACTAGTTAATTACATAATTTTCGCGTTAAGAATGATTTTATAACGTGTAACAAACTGCCGGATACATACAATGCGACAATGTAATGGCACTACCAGAAATATAAGAGCACAAAATGCTTCTTAACATCGTTTTCAAATATTTTTCATATAATGAAACAACTGCTAATAGAGCGCCGATAAGTCACAGAATTCATATTACAGGCAAATAGGCGCACCGTGCAGTGAGGTATACATATGTTATCTGCTTTTTCGTATAAATTATGAAACATCGGAATACCTTGAGGTAAACCTGAACATATACATAATGTACACATATATGTGTAGATTATATATTTGCATATATGCATACATATTTACTAGGTATTCTGTGAAAAAGGGTACAATCGGAAAAAGTCGTGATTGCTTGTTTAAAAATAACTGGAAGTGGAAAGGAACGTATGTTTTTTAGCCTGATGAAGGTCTATCTTAATTGCATGTAAAAAAAGAAGAAAAAAAAAGAGAAGAAGAAATAGAAATTTAGATACTCTCGTCTATCGTCGCAATGACTATAAATTATGTCGGCATTGTTAATATTGATTTTGAGTATGTATATTAGCTTATATGAATATATACGCTATGATATTAGGCTTTTTAAGCTACGAATAGCGTTGAAGATTTTCGTAACTCTTGCTATTTTTAATGTCACGCTTTGCGTAAATTGTTTTTAAATCGGTAATCGTTTTTTGTCGATTATACCTTAACTTGCAGCATACCGCGTATATACATATGCATCGTCCAAATAATGCTATAAATATATAAATAAATATATAGATACTATAATAATATTAAGTATAACAATATTAATAAATAATAAACGCGCAATATATATGTACATATATATCGCGATCATACAATTACTATTACACATCCTTAAAAAGCGTTTCCCATTTTTCTTCTCGAACTTCTATTCTCTGAAAAAATGTGAATTCAAATATGTGCATATTTATGAACCTGTCCATACTTAATATCATTTCTTATATTTCTATTATGCTTTTTAAATGAAATGTGGAGATATTTATTGTAAATTTTTACTTTGCTCGGTGATTACATTCAAGTTGAATATTTAATTTTTATTTTCTAGTTTAGCTAGCTACTACATTGCCAGTCGATCATTTAGAAAATAGAAAGTCGGCCTCGAATCTATGCATATTTACACTTCGGTACGCTTTGGTGTATGTAATGTGCATGTTAATGCTAGTAATCATGCAAATAAACAAATATTTAAAAGAATTTAATAACAGTTTTGTTAGAAGTCGACTTTCTCTTTGTTTCTTTGTTGCATAATTCATTGCCAAGTCATCGTAACAATTTGATTGATATAATCGGTACATATTTTGTTTTGGTAATTAAATAAATTCAAGATTAAATTGACGTAAAATTGCAATATCATACGATTTATTCGTATACATCAATTATGCTACTATTACGATTTTGTACCGCTTTGCCGTGGTCATTGTAATAAAATTTAATTTTTTTTTTAAAAACCAAAAAATTATAAAATCTTCAATTGGCTTTTTAAATTTTTTTAAAGTTGTGTAGGTAACTTCTTATGTGAGAAGTATTATACATTTGCTTGAATATCAGTCAATGATTCTTTATTAAAGAAGCTATGAAGTTGTCTCTACAATTTATCATTTACATTGATAAATTTGTATCAGTATATTACTCGTTAAAGATTCAGTAGGCATTGTCATATTAGCTGTTATTAATTTGAGTTTAAAACTAGGAACAGTGGTGCATATTTTAATCCTCAATGACTCCTACGCGTGCCGCCTGTTGCTTCGCGAACTCTGGTGAACGATTGAAAAACCGAATTCGTCAATATTCTAACCTAACTTAACCAGTGTTCATCTCGTAATGTTTTTTGCTGAATTACGTCTATTATTTGTCTAATTATATATTTTCTGATTAAAATGGCTCTGTCAAGAGGTAAGTGATCAATAAAATATGTTTTAGAAGTTATTTAAACGTGATATGTACACGTGAACGATTAACCTTAAATTATGTATACATATTTTTGCGTATAATGTATATATCTATGTATAATTTTTATGCTTAACAGAATTGATAAATCGACTTGACTCGGACGAAGAGCCTTTACAGAAACGTTTAAAATTAGCACATAATGCTTTTACTGCAATAGATTTGCCAATAGTAAGAAAAGAAGATTTGATTCTACAGTGGTTATGCAAAGTTTGCACAGTGGAAGATGATGCATGGAGTTCTTTGCAATGTTGTCTTAAATCAGAAGATATAAATATTAAAGGCAATATAAAAAAAGCGGTGATCGATGTGCTTGTAAACAAATTAAGCAAAAACTCTTGTAGTATGCGTGACGAGGTCTTCGAATGTTGCAGTTTACTTTTTTCGAATGCAGGAATGCAACAATATTTTAGTAGCAAACCACAGGATTTAGAACTTTTATTGAAATCTTTAATAAATTATGTGCATTCATCTTTTGGAGATCGTCTTATAGGAATAAATATAAATACCATTAAGAATGCTGATAAATCGACAGCTATAATATATAATACAATAATAAATATGATGGAAAATCTCATACAAATTTATAAACAGTCTGTAAATACAAGAGATGAAATAAGTACTATATTTATACATGATGTTTTATATCCCTTGTGTTCTATAATTGATTATAAACATGCAGACAGTACCAATCGATTAGGAGCAATGATACATAAATGCATACAACAATTAATATTTATAAAAAATAAGCATCTAAAAGATGGAACAAATGAAATACATAAAACTACATTATCTGAATTATTCTCAGAGTTAGCTAATAATGTAAAAACAATGAATCTACAAAGTAATCTAGCAGTATTTATATGTGTTTTTCGTGTTGCAGTTGGTTTTTATAAATCTGACAATATTATGCTAGATGTTATATTCAGACGATTAATAAATTCTGCTGGAAAATATAAAAAAGAAATATTAATTTCTTTTTTTGATTACTTTGGTGACATATCATTTGATTTTGAGAATAAAATTGATGACGTTACTTTGCTACAATTCTTTCAAGACATCATAGATGATGTGCTATCGGTTGAAAGTTTCACTTCTATCGATTATAGAATACTTACAATAATAACACATTTCAATCCGATCCTCATTGAAAAAAAGATTGATAATATTATATATAAATTATATTTGCAAGAACCAACAGTAGAACATAGTAATTTACTAATTGGTATTTTGGATGCCAGCATTTTATTAAGACAAGAACACAAATTAATTTCACAACTTATAACAACCTTGCAGCAAGTCATTACTAGTGAAAAAAAATCTGATGTAATAATGGAACCATTTTTTCCACTAAAATTTAGGAAAAAGTTTACACAGTCTGTTAGTTGTATCACAAATTCACAGGCTTTAACTATGTTAAAAACGTTAATAGATCATTTAAATACAAGTTGCACGGAAGCTTTAAAAAATAATACGACTTGTAAGTAACAGAATGTATTGCTATTCATTGTTTTTCACAACTTTACTTTTGCAAAATTATTGAAACCATTTTTCTCATTATAACATAAAAGAATACTAACTGTAAATTTTAATAAATTAAATCATAATAATATTAATTTTTATAATATGTTGCAGGTCACAATATTATAATAATGAAAGCAGTCACCGAATTATTAATTGCATTTTTTAAAGGCATATCTATTTTTGGAAATACATGGACTTTTACACATCAGCAAAATTTTGTAAATAGTCTTTATGAATTAGGACAAAATTTATCTTTTTTGATAGAAAAAGCCTTAAATTTAAACTGTAATACAAATGTTATTTCTATTTTATTATCTGTTGTATTATCATGGAGTGAGATATGGAATATCATAAAATATTATTTAGCAAAAGTTATAAATCATGAATTGACATTTCCTATTCTGGATGATCAGTGGCAACAACTGATTCAAAGAATAACAAATTTTGATGAAGAAGAATGTCGAAATAATATGGTATTTATACAAATATTTGTCATATAATTCTATTTCTATTTACAGAAATGCTTTCATTCCTTTATTTACTAAAGTTAAAAATATTATTGCAATATAATTTCAGAATAAACTTATAATACATCGTATCAAATATTCTGCTTCAACTGATTCTTCGATCAAACTTGATGCTTTGATAGGTGGTTTGAAATATTTTTGGAGAACTATTTTGATAGATAATAATGAAGTAATTTCTTCATTAAGCGATAAAGAAATCTCAGAATTAGTATCATTACTTGTGACAGATATGATGTCAAGTGAAGACAAATTTTATCAATGGATAAAAGTAATAAGTAAAGAAAATCTACAAGAAAACAGACATTTTTTAATATATCTTTTATGCCATGTTCTTTTAAAAATTGGAACAATACCAAGGAAAGGAGTCACAAAATCTGTTATACAGCATATTAACACAGTATGTGTATAAAAACAAATTTTTTTTTGTTTCCTAATATTTTAGTGTATTATCCATTGAATGTCATTTCTTTACCATATTTTGCAGAAGTCGATATTAACTGGAGAAACTGTTGGAAAAAAGAAAATAAGAAAGATTTTAGAGTTAATGAAAGAAGAAATACTTGAATGTAAATGGGAACAAATGGAAAATACAGCATTTCATGAAGTTAAAGTGTATTTAAGCATCATACTCCATATACCATTAACATATTTGAAATCTGATGTAAAAGCTTTGTTACTTATAGCAAGTCATGCTATTAGCAAAGAATGCACAGAAAATGAAGATATAATAACTTTGTGTGATAAAATATTTGTTAGTAAGTTTTAATTCATATACTATGTTCTGTTGATTATATATTTAGATAGATAATAACGATTCCAAAGATTGCACAAATGAATTAACGAAAAGTATTTTCAATAATTTTCAGGACTTTTTCAAACAACTGGTCTTGATATTTTACAATATTTAGATCCTATGTCTGTAATATATCAATTGTCTCGATGTAAAGCTTTTCCAAAAGCGTTGGAACAATCTTTACGTAATATTAAATCTTATGACACTTTAAAAGTATTGATAAATTCATCTGCTGCTTATAAGGAATCTATGTACACTCTTTTACAATGTATAGAAAATGTAAAACAGAAGCTGGATAATGATCAGAAAACTATTTTCAAAAAAGCAGAACAAAAATTATGTAAAAAAATGCTCAGTATATTGCCAACAAAGATTGAACTTCCTTATGATGTAAAATGCTTGACATTAATATTAAAAATTACTATTTTAAACAAGGAGACTGAAAATACTTTAAAAAAATGTGCAGAGATAACATTACATGAAATATTTGTGGTAAGTATATTTATAATATATTAATATATATAATAATAATTTAGTTAAATATATTTTTTATCGATAGCCTGGAGAAGAATTGCATTCATTATATCCTAATGAATTAATAGAAGCAGGATTGCAATTAGCTGTTATAGTTTTCCGAAATTACAAAGAATTTGAAATTTCCCCACAAATTATAAAACAAATATGGTTTGTAATGTTGAAATATCCATGTGAAGATCTACTTTTACCTTTGATAGAATCTACTGAAGCTAAAGCATTTCAGGATCTTTTGAAAGTGATATATCCTCAAATGGTAACTTAATATATATCTATATATACGTATGATATATATACATTTTCTAATTAAATCTTCATACACTTCATAATGTCCAAATATGTTTTGTTACAGATAGAAGAATTGCCTAAATTGAATAGTAGTTCATTAAAAAGTATTTTTCTTATTTGGAATGCTATATTAAAATCAGATATGTCAGCAAAACGTAATAAATTTCGTACAACAGCAATTGAACATTTACTTAGAAATATTCAAATTGTAAACATATCAGAACAACATTGGTCAAAATTATTAGAATTACTTCAAAATATACTTAATTGTAAACATTTGTACATATCTAGCAATATTGTTGATATGAGCATGAATATTGCCTTAAAAGCATTAGAGAAAGGAACTATTGCAATATGCAGCGATGTTTTGACATTATGTGGAATTTTAGTTAAAGTTAGAATGAACATAATAGTTGATAGATTACCGGCATTATTGTTGTTGTACAGACATATAATTATTGCTGCAGTACAATTATCAAGAACTTGTAATGATAAAGTTGAAGAACATAAATGTAAATGTCTCTTGCTTGATGTTGAAAAGTGAGTAGCACAGTATGCACTATTTTTTTTATTGGTTTTATTTATATGTATAAGATATATTATGGAAATTTTCATATTGATGATTACTAGTATTGTTGTTATAAAAAATAGAATTTTGTATGATCAAATATTTATTTCTAAATAATTAATATTTTGCAGATTGACAAATTGTTTGGTAAAACAAAAAAAGGATATGATGCGATTAAGTCCATATATCATAGCAGATCTAGTAAAATTACTATCTGAAGGTGGTTTACTACCTTTTGTAAAGGTAACTTAATATCTACTAAAATAGTTAATGATTCCTAAACTATATTCCTAAACTAATCATGTCATGCACGATTTAAAATTTATTTAATTCATTAACTTAAAAATATTGTAATATATCATAATGCAATGCTATATTATGATTATTTTACAGATTTCTTTGGAAAATACTATAGCTCCATTAATCAGTATTTGTGACCAATATGGAATTGCTTTATTGTCACGTACTCTACCAGTATCTGTACAAGAAGTTTTTAAAACTCAACTTGATACCTTTAATAAGTTTCATAAATTTTCTGGAAAGATTTGAAATACATGGAATTAATAAAGTAAATATTTTATGGACTTTGTAATAAATTGCTCATTCAGTTATTCATATTTAGTTATTTAAGTATACATTATATAGTGAAATTATTTTGTAATAAGAAACAATTTAAAAATATCAACAAAAAACAACTTTGTTTAATTAATAATAAACAAAAAACTATCATTATATCGCTTTCTACTTTACCGTCAAACTACATATATTATGTAGTCGATGTATATGCACTATACAGTTAGCAGTACCTGAGCTGTAGCGATAACTATATCGGAAGTAGAATTTGTTTTCTCACAAGGTAATAATCAAGGTAATCAAAATAATCAAACAGTATGTATTTCTGTAAAGTATGTGACGTTTAAGATACATGAAATAATTTTTGTTTTAATTCCATCACGATGTAAATAATTATAGGTTAGTGGTGATGAGAATTAGAAAACCCGCAGGTTTTGGAACAGATACACTTTTAGTGGTTACTGTAATAAGTTTAATTGGTGGCTATTATATTTGGCAACCAATATTTAAACAAATAGCAGCTGAAAATGCAGAAAAACTTAAAAGACAACAAAGTGAGGTACGAAATCATCATTAATATATTGTATTCTAATCTGTTCTTATAATATTCATACTTGTGATAGTACTATGTACTATATAAAGTATATCAAAATATAAAAGTAAAATATTGCACTATTTTTATGTAACAATTTTTCACAAATAGTATTGTGTGTATATATAATATAGTTCTTACATCTTTTTATTTATCATAATTTGGAAAAGCTTTTTATAACCATATTTTATAAGTGAAATTTATTTTTTCCCATTAGCTTGATAAAGAGGGTGGCACAAATGAAGTATGGCACGATTAGTATGGTAGCCATTAGTTTTGTTGGAGTATTTTATACACTCATAACAATTAAGTAAGTTTTACATAATATCTTTTAAACATTATATAAGTAGATAAAAGATAAATTTAACGGAAGAAAAATAAACATTAATTTATTTTGATAACAGAAAACAAGTAATACCATATTACAGACGACGTAAGTTACAAGAGTCTGAAATGTATGCTGAAATTATATATAAGAGCGAATCAAACTGATCATTTCTGTATTAATACATATATTAGGATAAACAGTTATGTATAATACATTAATTAGATATTTCTACAATTATTATATATAAATACATATGTTCAGTAGTACAATATTTATTCTTTGAACTTTCCTCCATAAAAAGGGATATACCGTACTACCGCTTTCCAATCAGTAAAATAAAGCAAACCCAACCCTGCTGTTACTCCATAGGTAATTGCGGATGGTGTCCTGAAAACAACACCATTATATTAATATTAAAGTTATATATTCTCGAAGTTATATATATATATATATTATAAAATGTATACTAAAGTTAATATTTTATAATAGCAGAGTGTTATAAAATTGAGTGTACTGGGTAGTTGTTTCTATAGTATTCAATGTCAATTACATAACAACTTTTTTTACTTAAATTATTTTACTTACAGCATATTTCATATTATTCTTTAATTTAATATAATATGATCATTTTTCTGTTAGTAAATCAAATAAACTTACCACCGTGATGCTAGTTCTAGGTGTCTTTTGCCTAAACGTAAAGCCATTTTAATAAACGATGGCGAAATTACAACTTATGACAAATTCGCCAATAAGCTGATTACTCAATATCGGTTTCTGAGAATTATAAAGTAGATAAATATTAATATAAAAAAGACTAATTTGTAAGAACAATACACAATATTAGCAAAAGATTTATAAAGGTACAACGTACATAAACGATTGAAAAATTTAGATCTGGAATGAGTACAGATGATGGAACAAACGTGCCATCTAACGGTACTCTAAGAAGGTATAAACAATATTAAAACAGATCAAAGTATATACTTGTTGTGATATATTTTCACTACTTTTTTTTTATTTCACGCTAATTATTCGTGAATATTAATATGACACTAGCAATATTAAATTAAAATGTTCTGAAATGATCACAAAATGTAACTATATATAATAATACACATATCTTTATGCTATAGAGTACATTCTTCTTTATCAACTAAAGTCTTACTAATATAGATATTTCATCAGTAATCAATATAAACATTGGGTCCTGTATAAAAACTTTTACTAATCACATTTAAAGAACGCTTGGTAATATTTAAAAACCCTAGCTATACCTAGTTATTTAGATATGTGTAATAGATGGTAGTGACAAACAGAACGTGCCATCTGACATTCGCCGGTATTGTTAACACATTTTGATAGTAAATGTTAAAATGTTTATTTTCAGAATAGCATATCTTGCTTTTTTAATATCGTGTCTTGCTAGTGATGGACTCGAGGAACATGGTGTTAAATACGCTAATCAATGTGAAGGTATGTTCATATAAATGTTTTCAATTTTTTTTCTTATAAATTCTTTTTTATAAATAATCGCAACAATCTAACAATGTTCAACAATCTAAAACATATTTTACTTTAATAAAAATGTCATATTTTACAGGACTATTTATGTGTCTTATTAACATTTTTTCTACTACATTTTTATAGCATGTAAAATTGTTGCTACTGAGTTAGAAGCTAGACTAGATGAAACAGGAAAAACGCATGACATACTTGAAATTGGCTACTCTGTTGACGATATCGCTCCTAAGAAAAGAAAAGAATATAAAAAATCGTAAGTAGTAAATACAGTTAATTTACAATAGACAGTGATCAAATAATTAATGTCTTTAAATTTAGGGAACTACGTTTAGTAGAATCAATGGAAGATATTTGTGAACGTGTATTAGAATACAATATTCATAAAGAACGAACCGATAGTACAAGATTTGCAAAGGGAATGAGCCAAACATTTAAAACACTTCACGGATTAGTGTAAGTAAAGATGTTTTATAAAATATCAAGATCTTTATTGAAATATAAATATTGAAATTATTAAATAAAGAATTAATAACTGTAGACTAATGTGGATAAAGAACAAAATACTTTTTTACATTTGCAGAGACAAAGGTGTAAAAGTAGAATTGGGAATTCCATATGAATTGTGGGACAACCCTTCTGTAGAAATTACTACTTTAAAATCACAATGTGAAAATTTACTTGAAAATCATGAACAAGACATCGAAGATTGGTATTATAATCATCAAGGAAAAGTTCCTTTAATGAAGTACTTGTGCTCAGAACGAGCGCTTAAAGGACAAGATGACTCTTGTCTTAAAGAAAAAGGCGAAACTGGAAAAAATAATATTAAAGAGAAAAGAAAAAAAGAGAAGAAATCTAATACAGAAAATGAAACAAAGAGTACAAACGATATAAAAGAAGAGCTATAATATAAGAAATATTAGACAAACAATGAAATATGCATTTGGTTTGATATGTCAATTTTTATATAGATAAAGAGGCTTTTTATTCAATTTATTAGTTAACAATTAATCATCATAATATTTGTCCGAATATGTTAACTAGTGACTATTTATTGGGTGCCATTTAATTACAACCAATTTAAATGTAGGTAATGATGAAAATATTTATATTACTGAATAAACTGTGATTCACTCCTATTTAAAAATTTAATATGACTTTAGCAATATAACATTAGGCGCAATTATTGCGTCAAGAAAAATTTAACACCATTACGAGTATTAAATTATACAATTTATTTAATGATAAATGTTGGATTTTGGTTTTACTTCTCTGTAGTTTACAGTAATGACATAAATCAACAAGAAAAGGTTAATTAACCCATTATAAAAAATTAAAATGACTATTTTCTTTTGTGCGGCGGTATCCACTTCTTTTTACCACGTAATTCTCTTAAACGGTCGTATTCTTCCTTAAAGTCTTCATGTTCATCTCTGAAGAGACCGTACGAACGTAGGTGTGTCATCATTAAGTGGATTTTAGTGTGCTGAGGATAATAATTAACAATCTCTGGTCGTTTCTCAACAGGTTTTTCGCTAAACAGTTTTACTACTTTAAGCGACTTCATATTTGTTGGTCTGGTAACTTCGCCAAAGATACGATTACTTAAACGATTCATGCGTTTAGCATAATTTGTTCCCACAGCCGCCAAATTGACGTACTTGTTCATTTTAATAAGATTAATATTATCAATTTATCCACAAAAACATTCACCGTAAATTCTCCCCAAATCACGTCATTTATGAAGGAATACGTTCGTATCACGTTCTGCAAATCCGAAAAATGACGATTTAATTTCAATAACATTTAAATATCGATAAATCATCTTACACTTAAATATATTAGATGGAATTGCAAAAACAAATAATACAGAAGCTACGCTGTACCTGACATAACCAAAGATATTTAGTAATAACGTGTAAGCAGGTATACCATCTTTTGAATGTTGAATGTTACTAAACTTCTATAATAATATTTTTCACAAATTCAAGAATATAAATGTTTATAATAATTTCTTCCCTACAATTGAAGAAGTAGAAATAACTAAATGTAATGTATAAACTTAAAAATAATAAACTAATGTATTTATTAAGATAGATACAATAATAGTATATTTTAATCAGTTTTGGCAATATAACCTGTTATCAGGGATCAGTTTAATTACGATTAATTGATACGTACATATATTTTTAATCATTATACAAATTTCATTAGTCATCTTTATTTTATGTTCGTTTCTTCTTGGTATTAAATTACATCACAATGTGAAACTGGATATTAGTAAAGTGTTTGATTCAATACCGAGAACACTTTGTTATTTATATAAAGTAAACGTCAATGTTATAAATATGTACAACGTATTCGTTGATATATAATATTAAGATTGGAATGAAAACTCCAGCCTAATGAAATGTATCATTGTTATTGCTTCGGTGTGATAACAAATAGAATATGAGGTATTGAAAAAATAACATAATTGAGATTTGACTCTTCGATAAAACTTTATTGCAGAATATGGAATGATATGCTTTTTGATAATACTGGTTGTTTATAGGTACCCCAAATTACACACGATTCGTTTGTTTAATAATATTTCGTAATAAGCTTTATCTTCTACTCGATCGCGATCTTAAAACTTCCATTGGTCTTATGATTTTCTCAAGTTGGTTTTATATTCCAAAAGCATATTATTTTCTGGCGGTAATGAAAGGCAAGCTCGCATTATGTTCTCTATAGCAGCTCGTTGTTTAAACAATGCATTTACTACCGGTGTGCCTCGCGGCACCAGCGGCGCTTTGCACAAATACGAGAGTATGGAAAGAACGCTCTCAAAACCATGGAAATTGTCGTCTTCTTTATCTGCGCGCTTGAAAGTAATGCGAGAACAGAGCTCTGCCAATAACACCAAGTCCAAAATTATTGGACTGGCCAGTAAAGAATCTTCGCACGTGTTATGTATTACGATAGTATTATGACCGCCAAGCATTATCTCCGACGTGTATTCGTCCATCGCTCTCTTGCTGTCTCCTATATACGATGATTTATTAATTATAAGACTCATTCATTGGAGATATTATTAGAGTAACTAAATTCTAACGTACCGACATACGGAACGTATTTAATAACGACGCAGTGATCTGGTTTTTCTCCAGGTTTATACAAAATCCTGTTCGATTGGACCATATCGTCGACTACGTTGCTTTTAGAAACCTAAAATATGCAAAGCAAGGATTAGTCCTTTCATAATATTTTACATTCATTCGTAGCTTTGTAAATGCACGAGAGACGAGTATTCGAGATCGATCGATCGATCTATCGATCATTTGATTACCTCTTTAGAACGGAATTGTTGAGGCGCGGACAGATTATACCCATCGTTGTTTCCAAGATGATTGTAACTAACAATCGATACCGGTTTGATACCTGCAGACACTAAGAAGTCTACAAGAACGGATTTCAGTTTTGTCTGCCCTGACTTGAAATCATCGCCACCGATAAACGTGCCTTGCCTTTCAGCTAACTCTATCGCTCCCGGTACAAAAGTATTTTGCGGCGAACCATTTATGTAAGTGCACTAAAAAAAAAAGGGGAAGGATTTATAACACAAAGAAAATGTGCAAGTAACATATACATGTAATAAGGATCAAGCTTACGCCTTCCAATGCCGCGGCAACGGCAAACATTGTGCTCGGACTAATTTCAGGATGATTATCTTCAATGGCTTTTAATAGATTGTCAGCGGTATCATTTATTCCCGGGATGATCGCCGAAAATCTTTCGGTATTTGCAGTCCACAAAACGATAACTTGGTCCAAATTTTTCGAAGATTTAAAGTCCATTATGTCTTTTCTTATCCAATTCAGTTGCTCAACTTTCGTCCCGTGTATGAGGTTGTCAGCTCTGTTCTCCTAAAAAAGAAAAGCGATGTTTCTCATTTCTCTAAGCTTATATCACATTTTGGATATTATATTTTAGCTCGACTTTTCTTTTCTTTTTGTAAACAATGTTTTTAAAATTAATATGGGGTAAAAAAAGTCATAAAAACGTTACGCACTTGATTCGCTGCGATAAAATCAGGATAATATATACTTTTCCTCGGTTTCATATCGATCATATGCGGTTTAAGCTGTTTTTGTAAGTTAATGTCTAAAACCTTCGCCCGTGTCATAGCATCGCCGAGATTCATACTCGAAATGTCCCATCCATCGAGTTCGATATCGTCCGGATGTACCATGGGTAACATCCAGGACATCGGTACGTATACATCCTCGTTACCTTTGCTCCCTAGTCTGACAGTAGATGCATGGACCAACGAACCGTACCTGTAATTTATACTCTATTTATTTTTAACGCGTATCTTCTAGGCGATCTTCTACGATACATTCAAATTTCCTATTGCTGGTCGTACCAATTGGCCTTTGTGAGACCATTTTTCGTTTCCCACGAGAGTTTGTGTTTATTCGCTATCAGGGCTGCCGTTATCGTTGTACCATTATTTCCGCCCCAACCCACTAGCATCACACCAAGCTTTGGTACCTTTATTTGCGTTCTTATTAACAGTTTCGTTGAGATAGGCGTTACCTGTTGGGGACGGTATGTCGCTATATTATTATCACGATGTAAAACTCGTACCTCGATGATGTACCTCGATGTAAAACAAGAACTTGTCAGGGAAGTGCACACGCTGAGGCCAGGCATGGCAAAAGTGGCAAAACCCATGAACAAGATCAAGAGGAAGAATTCAAATTTCTTTATCGCAGTACTAACAATACAAGATTATTACAAATGGGTTAATGGATTATGTTGTATCAATGCCGATCGGTAGATATCCTTTGTATTCCTAAAACAGCAGTATTCACACGTTTTCCATCGGCAAACTCGATTTACGTCTAACGTAAGAATGGTTTTTTGGCTCAATGATTCAGTCGAACAACGATGTTACAATTACGTACGTTTGTGTTGCAAAGGCAAACGTTTCGAATTTATTTCGATTCTTTCTCGATGGACGAGCTAAACTGCGGTAAACGTTGTGATTGAAACATTTCGGTGAAATATTCTGCTTATGGGACCTTCGAGGGCATTTATTTAAATTTCACTAAATTTTAATTAAATCTCCAGTTAAAATATTTGTAATTATCATTTTTATAAGTAACGCGGTTACGCGTGTAATATTTCGAAAATAAACATCTTTTAGAATCGATAAATAGAATGTTCGATAATAATTTTTAACTACAGCCGGACTCCGAGAAAGAATTACGATACATTCGAAAGTTTGATTCGGCACTGCAATCGTTAAAACGATATCGTTGTCCTGCTGAATTATTCTGCCAAAAAACTCTTACCGTTAGAAGTAAGATGGCTAGAAGATATACATATGTATAAGATTATCTATTTATTCTTTTAAATAGTTTACTTACGATAGAAATCAATTTTGAATGTATGTCAAACAAAGTTATTAATTATTTCAAATGATTGCGATTGTATATTATATGAACTATTAATTATGAAAGTGGGGCAATTCCATTTTCGAAAAAAAAAAGAAAGAAATTGATTTAATATTGTTTCGTTTATCTTCGGTATAATAATAATCGAAACAATACGAAATGAAATTTTTTCCAAAAATGGAATTGCACTGTTTCATAATAAACAACACATATGATGTCATACGATGATATAATGTAATATGCTTATATATAATACATTTACGTTTAGCAACGTAAATATGATTCATTTCGTACGTTCAATCCTTCGAAAATAACACCGAAGATTGAGACCTACGTATACAGTCGTATTAAGTGCGCGATTCAAACAGTTTGCATTACTATATGAAGTAGGATATAGTAAAGAAACCAGACTAAACGAGTTGTTATTGCAGACGGTCGATAATAGTTGAGATTAACTTAAAACTGTATATTATAACAAGACAAATTATATGTACGATGATAAGTAACGTTTATATTACGATAATTGAAAATTTTATTACAGCGTTTAAAAAAAAAGTCTATCGGCAGTTTAAGTAGAGATAATATACGAAATAATATTTTGTTAATAATATATATATATAAGTTTACTACATACGTTCGTAGTATAGACAAGATTAAAACGATATCGTAATATTTATAGTTATATGTTTAAAAAAGAAGTTCTAGCGAATGTAGATCCGCAAACCGTTAAAAAAAGGTATAGCTACTTTATTTATAATGTCATTTTAATCCGAAGAATTTCTTTCTATGGAGCTGTCTAAGATCTATGACGTACTTTGTTTTAATAAAAAAAATAAAAAAAATTAATATGCACACGCGATACCGTTAGAAACCAGTTAGAGGGGTTCGAACTAGTAGAACAGTCGATGATATGGATATATCGACGTATTATGCGAAGCGACGGAGGTCACATTGAACAACCTCTACCAGGTAAAACTTCAACTAAAAGTGATGGTATCTTAGAAGCGAAGGGTATACGGATCCACGTTTTTGGTCTCTCCTTTATATTTAGTAAAAATGTATTAAAAACTTCTCGAACAAAAAGATAAATGAGAAAATACTGATAAAAGTATTATTAAAATTATTAATTTCTAAAGCAATCAAATCGGAAGCATTTAAGTAAAGAAAAAAAAAAGACCACAATCGGTTTACGCTTACCGTGAACTTGTCAGTATCATCTTCCAGCACGTTCGTCGTTTGGTATTCGTATTCCGCCTCGATATAATCCTCTGTGTACTTTACCTTCGGTGAATCGATATGGATTTTTAAAGCCATTTTTTTCTTCTTTCCGTAGACGAATATTCTGGTGGTTACGTTTTTCCTTTTCCCTTTTCGCTACTTGAAATTCTTTTACGCACAACTAAAGAACCGGGGAGATGTGCATATAATATGTATTCGAGTTACGAATGTTCAATGCCGTGATCGATCGAGCAAAGCGACGACCGAAGACCTTCCTTCTCTGCCCCTCTTTCTACTCTATTCTCTATAAAGCTACCTATTTACGTGTCTACTATTTGCTCTTATATGTATCGATCTATATTTTTAAAAGTCTCTTATTATATATATATA
>JAIFRP010000031.1:6679804-6701297 GCA_032403825.1 Odynerus spinipes | reverse complement strand
TTTTTACTATGACCGTGAATCTTTCAGGACTCGAAGATTGTATTGGGAAGTAATCTGCAATTCGTAATAACCCGCGATAATCGTCAGATTATATAGATGGGCTTACAAGCGACGATACAGTGAAACGTATAGAAGTGTATCTATCTTAAACACCGACTTCGAGGCTGAAACGTTAATGTGGCCCGGACAGGCAGGCATGCGCTTTAAAAGTGCTTAACCGGAACCCCCCTTCCATCTGCATTTGACTGGAACCTATTATATTTGGTTACCGGTTGACTTTTATTAGTCATACTAATCTTTCACGTACCGAAAACGTGCTTCTTCAAAGATCTCTTTCTTTTATTTGCATCAATAAAATATACGAGGCAAAATAAAATAAGGAACGTATATAACGGCTTCTGTTTATAATCGCCCCTATTTAAGTGAAAACATTTATATCGCTCGACTTCTAAGACGATTACTTGTCGGTAGAAGGAAAAACGTGGTATTAAAGTAGCTCCTTTTACTCGGGAAACAAAGACGTTGTTTGTTATACTTTTGCGCTGATAAATAGAAGTTTGCAAAATAAAATGATCATTGTTTAAATAGCGATGAGCGTACTTGGAATCTAATAAATTACTAGAATCTTTTATCGTATTTAATAGATTCGGAAGAACTCATTTCTGTCTTATAGGTATGTTGAAATATTGCGAACTGAAATATTATCGGGTTTGGAAATCTTTGAGAGAATTTTTTTTTATAGTGTACATATAGAATGTTCTAATCTCGGTGTTTCATTAATTATTATATCAAACATGAATTCAAATCTTATAAAACATAAAGTATTTGCTATACAGCACGCCATAGAATGAGGTATCATTAACATCGTTATGATATGTCTATTATCGTTCGTAATATTACCAAAATAACAGGATTTAAAAGATATTTTACGAATAAAGATACGATTGTTACGAATAATTTTTTTTTGTTTTTCTTATAAATAAAACTAAGAAGTTAGTTACTTATTGGGCATAGTATAGAGAATAAGCATCTAGAAGGGTACAATAAAGGCATCCTCCAGCTCTCAATCGTTATTGTTTAGTCGGTCTGTGAACCGTTCAATTACATCACGTGTTGCTGGAATGCATAGATTGTTTCAATCAATTGGCACTCGGTGGCTCTAGAACTTTCATAATGGAAGAATTATGTTACCAAGCTACTCCTAAATCGACGCCTGACCAACGATTATGAACCGTAATCTGTTTACAAAAGATGATTTTATCCAGTTCAATGTTAAGCACGATTATTTTGTTTTCGATCTGACAAATGCAAAGCATATTTCAAAATGCCATGTATCCTCGATATCAAGTATCATTTTTCAATTGTTTAAACTATTCCTCTAATTGGCAATAATAACATTTATTAAATGTTTATGGTTTTACACATTTATGTTTAGGTGTAACGCACGTAAGTAAAATTATTATTCACTTTATTTATGTGAAAAGTTGATAATCTATATCATTACTGTCTTTTATATGACATATAATTATTGCTACAAGGATTAGTTAATTTGGTAGAGTAGTAAAATTTAATATATTGTAGATATAATTATAGTATGATTAAATCGTTGTGCGACGTTCATTCGACGTTTTTTGAATCCATTGTAACAATAAGTTCTCGAATTCTCGAATCCTCGATGTCTCGAATTAATGACTAGTCCGTTCGATACATCGCAAATGTTGGTGTGACTGGATTGATAATAGTTCGCAGTTTTTATTTGTGATTTATTAAATATGAATTTATAAAATGAATAGCATGTATATAATATGTATATATATATATATATTATAAATTGAACATTTGCTGTAAACCATTTGCTTTCCTTTATGTCAGAATTATCTTTTAACGTCAATCGGTAAAATAGAAAACACTATTAAAACATCACTTCCGTGAAACGAGTTATTTGCTTCGAAAAACGATGTGCATAAGAATATGTATTTAAATTATGTATTTTTACAAATATAGATCGCAAATCAATACCAAGAGTTTCAGTAGTATTATATATAATCTTCATAATGTATGCAAAATCAAATACTATGTATCATAAACTTTTAAAGAGATGTAAGTGTTTCATGTCTACTCAAGTCAAACGGGAAAAGGAATTTAAATGGATAGAACCAGTAGGAACAGATACTGGTATTAAATTATACAATACAGTAACAAAGACTAAAGTACCATTGATATTAAGAAGAGAAGGTTTCTTAACATGGTACATGTGTGGTCCAACGGTGTATGATTCTGCTCACATTGGGCATGCAATGTAATATATTATTTTTATAGTTTCTAATTTTTCTTGTTGGTTTTCCAACAATGACGCTATTACATTATATCGAGTACTGAACATATGTTACTGTTCTTTTTAGCGCTTATGTTAAATCTGATATTATACAACGCATTTTATCAGATTATTTTAACATTCATACATTAGTGATTATGGGTATAACCGATATTGATGATAAAATAATAAGACGCTCTATCAAAGAAGGAAAAGATTATAGAGAATTATCCAGATTCTATGAAAAAGAGTTCTTTGATGATATGAGAAAATTAAATGTCAAAGCGCCATATTTAAGTTGTAGAGTTACAGAGTATATACCGCAGATCATAAAATTTATTTCTGATATTTTAGCCAAAGGTGGAGCTTATGTCGCAAGCAATGGTAAATTTTGTATTATTGCTCTTTTATATATTTATGCGATGACTCATTATTTAATATAACGTGTTACATAGGCTCGGTATACTTTGATATCATGTCGTATAATTCATATAATAAATATGGGAAATTATCAACTCCATTTGCCGATAGTACTACTCATCCAAATAAAAGAACATCATTAGATTTTGCTTTATGGAAGGCAGCAAAAGATAATGAACCATATTGGGAATCTCCATGGGGTCGTGGAAGACCAGGGTGGCACATAGAATGTAGCGCTATGGCCAGGTAATATTTTGCATAAAAATTTATTCATAAGAACTAAATCAGAAGCAAATAGCAATTACTTTTTTGCTAATATGTATAGTATTTTGCTAATAGTGCAATATTTGGAAAGACAATAGATATTCATAGTGGTGGAATTGATTTGATATTTCCACATCATGAAAATGAAGAGGCACAATCCTGTTGCTATCATACGGTAGAACAATGGGTAAACTATTGGTTGCATTCTGGGCATCTATGTTTAAATGATATTAAAATGTCAAAAAGTTTACAAAACACCATAAGCATACAACAATTTCTCAAAAAACACACAGCAAATCACATGAGAATGTTGTGTTTATTATCTAATTATAGAAACAGTATGTTTTTTCTATTTATAGTATAATAAATAAGTCGATTATTAATTTAGAGTAATTAAATTTTCTGTTTTCTTTTGCATATTTATTTTGTTAGATATTATATATTCCGATGAAGTGATTGATCATGCTGTAAATATAACAAATAAAATAGAAAATTTTATTAACGAATGCAATAATTATGTGACTGGAAAACTGAATAGTGGTAACATAGATGAAGCTGCTCTAATTCATGTGAGTACAAATATTTTATAAAAGAAAACATTTTTCTTATATACCAATTGTTTTTTGCAGAATTTACACGAGACAAAACAGATAGTACATATGGCTTTAACAAATGATTTCAATACTGCACAAGCATTGCATGCAATTATAAAACTTGTTAATATAGGTAACAAAATGTTGTTTGAAAATCATGTAAGTTTTTATGTGCAAGAATAGTTTACACTCTAAAATTTATTAGTAGGATTATACAATTAATTTATATATTTTAGAGCATCCATAATGACAAAGGTACAGCTGCAATTGCTGCAGTCTCAGTGTACATTTCAAACATACTTTCTTGTTTTGGTATTAGCCAATCTACATCCACAATGCAAAATCAAAACATTAAGGATATTATCGAACACTTTGTGGAATTTAGAAGTGCTGTCAGAAATAGAGCATTGGAACAAAAACCACGAGATGAAGTTTTATTACTTGCATGTGACACAGTGAGGAAAAATTTACATACCTGTGGGATCGTTGTGAAGGTGGAAAATGAATTGAATTATAAATATATAATACATACAATCATTAATATGTAAATATATCATTGGTACATTAATTATTCATATTTGTAGGATCGTAAGGATTTATCTACATGGGCAGTACAAATTAATTCATAATAAAGGCAACTGTACTTACAAATATAAGTAATAAAATTTTATTACATACATTTGAAATATATGGTACAAAATATCATACATCATAATGCTACCTCATTTTCTGTACTTCTTAGTTTTTTAGAACTATTACTATCGTCATCCAAACTTTTCCTCTTCTTGCTTTCTTTCTTTTCTGCTAATGTTTTCTTTAAACCCTTTAATTTTCTTGTTTGTATTTTATTAATATTTTGTGCACCAACATGAATACGACCAAAAGTAGTTCCAAGTGCATTTTTAGAAATATTCTTCTTTTTCTTCTCCTTAAATTATAATATAATTTGAACGTACAATAGCTATACTAAACTACTATTTATCACTGAAAGTAATCATGGAAAGTAGCATAAATGTTGTTACCTTAAGCTCCTTAGGTTTTTTACAGGCTTGCTTGAAATGATCGATAGATGCAAATTTAGTCCTTCTACACACCAAATCCATGGATGGACCAATTTCTTCTAATTCAATACGTGGTATTCTACTATCCGACTTTTTTAAAAGTATCCTGAAATAATTAACTAATAATTTTAAATTTTACACGTGGAGCAACTTTTAACGCTAGATTTTAAATTGTATTTTACCTGTAACTTCGTACATATATTTTGTTTTCATGAGCAGTAAAACTTAATACATGCTCTAATCCTTGTAATCTAATTTTGTGAACAACTTCTCGTTGAAACATATCAACGAATAGATTTTTTATTCTACTATATTCTTGATTATTTTCAAAGAGTTCACCATTAAAAGTTAATAGGGGCTTTATTCCTACCGATATTTTAGGAACTTTGAATTCCTTTAATCCCTTATAATTTTCTATGCCAAATTCCACCATATCCAGTAAAGTATGTTCATACATTCTACCAAACACAAGATTGTGTGGACGCTTTTTGTTGTGTGAGCCAAATATAAAAAGCGGAGCATTTAACTTTGAAGAGAATTTTTCAATAGTTGTTACATCTTCAAATGGTAGTATATCATTCTTTTTATGCATCATTTGTATATCAGGTTTCTTTAGGTCATACTAAAATATTTATATAGTAACTTTATAAAGTAACATTCATGCATGTAATACAAAATTGAATTAAACATTTTTATACTTACCAAATCTTTCATACAATTACTAACAATTTCAGAAGTTTGTCTACCTTTAATACATAGAGCTTGTTTAGCATCTTCAATTAATTTTGGTTCTTTTTTTAAAATTGCCTTTTTTCCTTTATGTGTAGTAGGTTTACTATAACACAAATATCATATCAAACAATAAATTATGGTAATCCATTATATGATATATAAAATTATATGATATATAAAAAACAACTCCCTTATATTAAATTATTTGCACAATAATAGAATAACACACTTACACAATTCGGGTTATTACTGGCATTTTGAATATATTTTATCTGCAACGCATATGAACAAGAACACTGTGTATTTATTATATACAATAATATAAAACAATTTATAATACACCTTAATTGTCAACTTATATTAACATTTAGTCGTGAAAGAGCACATGTGACGTGCCTTTACATTTAACCTACAAAATGCAATTCAAATATGCTCAATATACGCACAAACACACACAAATGAATACGAGCATGAACCAAATATTTTGTAGAAATGGAAATAAATACCACTGTGTCTTACTGCTTATTTTTTTGCTGAGACAAAGCTGTAATCAAAGTGGTTCTAAAGAATTGAAAACTTATATAACATTTACGTATATTACCTTTTGAATAAGTTACAACTAAAAATTTATAAAAATAAAAACTTGTACTTTCTTCGATTCTTTTAAATATTTGCGGGAAAAGTAAGAGCAAGTGAGAACAAAATCAGGTAGAGCTATTGGGTAACTTATTTTGCGCATGTGCACTCGATATTGGCCAACACTAACTTCACAAATGCCGACAGAGTGTACTAATATGTATACTATGAAAGAACGTAACAGTTGGCAGCACTACTTACATACTATATCCGCCGATAATTTTGAATTTTGAGGAATGTAACGTACCGTAGAATAAATTGTGTGCTTTCGTAGTTTTTGCACGTTATATCTGTTTTAATTTTGCAACATGATTAATAGTGCTAACAGAACAATTAATTACGAAAAGGGTAAGCCACTTATTAAATTAAAATAGTATTGTATTACGGTTTTATTTTTGCTTAACAGTTCATGACAGCAGCCTTTCTATGACTTGTCTGTCTGATTTAATGTCATTGTCTCATAGAAGTAAATATTGAAATTATATATTCTTTTAAACAGACAAAGGTGTTCTTTTAAATACTTTACCCAGGAAAAATGTTGTTGGAAGTGATGGAAGAAAAACAGCTGAAGAAATGGATGAACAAAGGGAGAAAACACTTGCATATGAATACCTTTGTCATTTAGAAGAAGCAAAAAAGTAAAATATTATTTTTTTTAAACTCTACAATGTGGATTTATAATAAAGTGTGATCTCAGTTAAATGGTTTCATTTTTTTAGATGGATGGAAGCCTGTCTCAGAGAAAAGCTACCCCCTACAACTGAATTAGAAGAGAATCTACGGAATGGCGTTTACTTGGCAAAATTAGGCCACTTCATGGCTCCTGAGATATTACCTTTACATAAAATTTATGATCCTGATCAGCGAAGATATGACCTTGTCGGACTACAATTTAGACACACAGATAATATTAATTATTTTTTAAAGTGTCTTAAGTCCATGGAGTTACCTTTTGTATGTATATACCTAATAATGTTTGTGCCTTTAAATTTGTCGTGTTTAATGTGCAATGTGTATTATTTTTAGACATTCCAACCAGAAACAACAGATATATATGATAAAAAGAATATGCCACGTGTAATATATTGTGTACATGCACTTAGCACACATTTATTTAAGTTAGGAAGAGCTCCTAAAATTCAAGACTTGTATGGAAAAATTAATTTTACAGGTAAATAGATTTCACGTTTAAAAATATGCTTTGTTTGCTATAATGCATTTTTTTTATGTCAATTTACAGATGAAGAGATCGATGCTGTGAGTAAGGAATTACGTAAATATGGTATTCAAATGCCATCGTTTCAAAAAATTGGTGGATTACTTACTAATAGTATGGCTGTGGATGCTGCAGCACTTCATGCTGCAGTAATTGCTATCAATCAAGTTATTACTGAAAAAGTATGATAAAAAATAATGGTATATTCTTGTTTAACATTAATCAGTTGTTTCTTTACATATAATTTGTGACTATAATATTTTAGGATAAAACAACGATTCTAAATGTTCTACAAAGTGAGGCAGCACAGTTAAGTAATATCTGTCCTGAATATATACAAGAATACTGCGAAGCTTTATGGGAAGCTAAAGATAACAAAACACAAGCTGCACTTAACAGAGTAAGTTATAAAGTCAATGCGTTTAAAATATTTAATACATAAATAAATGTAGTATTTATAAATAATTCGTGTTTTATGTAGTCTCTGAATGATAGTTATGTGCCAGATGCGTATGATGAATTATTAACTCAAGCAGAAATACAGGGTCACATCAACCATGTGAATGGTATGTCTATAAAAATAATATGAGCATATTAAATGTATTAATAACTTGCTTACATATCTATTGTAATATAATATAATAATTGTTATTAAACTATTTAAAATAGCTCAGTGTGCAGTAAAGAATATCATTGAATCAGTTCAATGTAACAACGATGGTCTACTCAAAGCCTTGGAAACACCTATATTGCAATTGCAGGTAAAATAAGAATCTTATATACATAAAGATACAAATTAATTTGTATATTATAAGTTCAATGTTTTGTCACCTATAGAATATCATATCTAGTAATACAGAAGTTTATAAGGAGCAACTAACACAACTAATAGGAAGTCCTGAGTGGAACAATAATTATCCTGATAGTAATCATCACTGGCAGCATTTACTTCAAAAGGCTGTTGACACAGGGAATGAACAAGCATCTAGAATTCAAAAACGTTGGTATTTTTAATTAGTATTTGTTTTAATAAATTTTTTTTCAAATAAATTATAATTATATATAAATTAAATAATTTTTTTAATAAATTTGTTGTATTTATATATTCTAGGAGAGGATGCTGTAAGACTTGTAAATGTAACTTTGGAGGCTGGTGTGCTAAGTGAATTTTATGCAGCTTTAAAAAATCCATGCCTTGAATTAAATCACCTAGATGATTTTGCGTTACCATTGTATTATGAAGAAATGAAAATTGATCGTATGGAATATCAGGTAGTGTGAATATTTGTTATTATAATTAATGTTAAAAACGACGTATAAAAATATATTAATTTAAATAATATCTTTGACAGAAAGATCTTTTATACAATGATATAGTAGTTAGCATTAGAGTATTGTCATCAATAGCAGCAATTACTAAAGCAGTGGATACAGGAAATGTAGATTTAGTTTATCAAACTCTCAAGGATCCCAATGCACATGTCATGGTAAATATATTACTGAAGTTATTAATAAAAAGCAAATACACAAAATATTCTGATGTTCGTATTTTGTTTTGTTTTTAGGATTTAGACGAAGAAAATAAAGTAAAATATTTTAGAGCACTTGCTGCAGTAAGATCAGAGAAGCAGACAGTCCCTGGAGAGTGTCCTTTATTAACGTACATGGATATACGAGAGTGTATTGATCTTGTAAATCAACAGTGTCAAGAAGATAACAAAAGTATGAATAAAATATTAATAAAAATTATAAGTTAAAAACGTATATAATTAATATTTTTTTATAATGTTACAGTCATAAATATTTTGCATCAATTGAACTTGGCTGTGGTTGAAAACAACCGGTCGGATGTAGTTGAAGCATTAAAGAACACAGCACTGAAGTTACATAAACCAACATGTCCAGAAGATGCTTCACTTTATTTAAAATTATTTAGAAAGTGTCTTTCAGAAAAACATTCTGATGGTTCTGAACTGTGGCTAGAAGATGTGGAAAATACAATACAAATTGTGACTATAGAAAGTGAAGAAGTGAGAACAAGTATGTATTTTATTTATTTACTAGTACTAGTATCATATGTGTGAAAGAACTTTGAAAAAATAAACGATTTTATATTGCAGCATGTTCCTTCCTTGCACATGTTAACAAAGCATTGGAAAAAAATGATATGCAACACACTTTTGAATGTCTCCGGTCATTGGGATATAAAATATCTGATAAATATAAGAACACTTATTACCAAGCATTGTATAATTTAAAGAAACTGAAGGTAAATTAATATTATAGAAAGTGTATTTCATTTGGCTAACTATATTTTATTTTAGGCCGAAAAATATCATTGTCCGTACGTCCGATATATCACTACTGGCGGTAACGAATCATATTTAGATTTAAAAAAGTATAGTTACACATGGGATTGTCCTGAAGATATATCAGAAACCTATTATGTCACAAAAGAAGATATAAATGTGAGTGCATTTAAATTCAAATCAGTGTATTTGCTGTTACAATTGTTTAATATAAAATACAATTTTTGCTAGGATGCAATGAAAGATACCATGTCAGAAGAATTACAAGCATATGTGATGAGGATTAATGAACAATTTATTATCAGACTGCAAGCATATATTCGAGGATACTTATTACGTAAAAGTCTTTCGGATAAATTCACTTACTTCTACGACAATACGGATAAAATTGTCAAGATACAAGCATGGTGGAGAGGTATATTACAGCGAAGGCGTTACGTTACGTTACTTGAAGAAATACGCGAAAGAAATTTTCAGACATACGAATACGATTCCAGAGAAATGCAAACGGAATATGTAGACATACTAGATATGTATCGCGATTATGTAAGTATAATGTATGGTATAAGTTTTAACATACAAATGTGTAAATTAATAGAAAATTGTATGAACGTTTTTTAGGAACCACAAATTATAAAGCTACAAGCTCTTTGGCGTGGGCGTGCAGCTAGAAGAGCTTTCGATTCATTATTACACATGGAAAAGCCACCGTTTCCCGTGGTCAGACATTTCTCTGCAATCCTGAATTTTAACGCACAAGATTACGATAAAGAATTGCAGTTACAGCATCTAAAACACGAAGTCGTCCAAATCATAAGACATAATCAAAACTTATCGCAATTATTGGATAGCATGGATATAAAAATTGGTTTATTAATTCAAAACAGAATCACGTTGCAAGATGTAGTTTCACATGGCAAAAGTTTGGAAACTCTTGCAAAGCAAAGACATACTATTAAAGATAATAAAAGTTCCATGATAACGGATTCTTTTTCAGTGCAAAAAGGATTAAAATCGTTGACTAAAGAAGGTCGTAAAAAACTGGAAGGTTATCAGCATCTATTTTATGCATTACAAACCAATCCAGCGTACTTGTCGAAATTACTGTTCCTATTGCCACAAAGTAAGACAAATAAGTTCTTGCAAAATGTCATCTTAACATTATTCAACTTTGGATCCAACATCAGAGAGGAATATCTGTTATTGAAACTTTTTGGTAGTGCATTACAGGAAGAAATTAGATGTAAATTTCAAAAGCCATCCGAAGTAGTTACTGGAGATCCTTTAGTATTAAAAATCGTAGTAAATTATGCTCGGCAGCTGAATGGTCAAAGAGCGCTAAGACAGATAGTTGGACCCATCATAGAACAAATTTTATCCGACAGGACTTTGTCCATTGAAACAAATCCTGTAGACATCTACAAATGTTGGAGAAATCAATTAGAGATGGAAACTGGCGAAACCCTCGATCTTCCATATACCGTAACTCCGCAGCAAGCATTAAATTACGAACAAGTACGCAAAAGATTAAACGAAGGCATACGTTTATTACAGAAAACTGTACTGGAATTCTTGACAAGAATAACCGAATCTCGCGATCTAATACCTTACGGAATGTTGTACGTTGCTAAAGTTTTGAACGACACGTTATCAGAAAAATTTCCAAATGCTCCAGAAAAAGATATTTTAAAAGTAGTTGGAAATTTGATCTATTATCAATTCATAAATGCTGCTATTGTTGCTCCAGATGCTTTCGATATTGTCACTTTACCAGTTGATAGATCACTGCTAAATGATCAAAGAAGAAATTTAGCGAGTATTGCAAAAATTTTACAATTTGCTGCTTCTAAAAAGGGATTTGGCGAAGAGGCCACACACTTGGTTTGCTTGAATCCATTCATCATTGAGTGTCACGAAAAATTCAAGAAATTTTTCCGATATTGTTGTCAAATAGAAGACCTGGAAGAACATTTTAGTATTCACGAATATACGGAAGCTACTCTCATACACAAACCCGAAATCTATATCTCTTTGCAAGAAATTTGTGATACGCATTGTCTTATGTTACAATACCAGGACCAAATAGCATCTGACCCATTAGATCCGCTGCACGATTTGTTGGACGATTTAGGACCTGCTCCGACTGTCTCATCGTTGTTAGGAACATCCGATACAATGTGCGAAGCAAATTTAGCGAGACTTGGTAAAACGGAAGTGTGTCTAGTGCTAACAAACAAATTTCAAGTCCCTGAAGATGAAGACACCAATTTGAGCAGATTGTTTATTAAGACTAAGGAGCTTTTGGTTTCCGTTCTGCAATTTTTAAAGGGCCCTACATTGGTAGATGCTTTAGAAACTCCAACTTCACCTATGCACAGTCCATCACACAATATAAAATGTGTTTCCATGTCACCTACGTTGAATATCGATCACAAAAGTTCGTCTTTGAACGACTGCAAACTTCAACTTCGCGTGTATCTAAACAAACTACAACTTGGAGGATGGGTCAGCAGAAACGATGGTTATCAAAATATTATAACTGCAGTTGCAAAAGATCTTTGTAACAAAGGAAAATATCGGCTTATAAGAAACAAGGAACTTCAAACTTTACGTATGACGAAACAGAGGCTGGAGGAGAAAACGAAATATTATCAAGAACAAGTCGAGTATTATAATAAATATATACAACGATGCCTTGAAAATTTACACACAGGAAAAGGGTAGGTACATTTGTTATTATTACAACATTACTCGATAATTTGTTATATAAATGATCTATGTTCCCCAGATCCATACGAGCGGTCCATGCGACACAAAAGAGTCATGGGAAGTTAAAATCAAAAATGACGCTAAAATATTCAGCTACGAAACTCCAAGAAAAGGGTGTACTTTTGGAAGTCGACGGTCTTCCACATTCACAGTTTAAAAATGTAATTTTCGAAATAAGTCCTACGGAACACAATGGTCTCTTTAACGTACGATGTAAATTTATGGGAGTAGAAATGGAAAAAGTAGAGATAGACATCCAAAAGTTACTTGAATTACAATTTGAAGGTTCAGCAATAATGGATATGTTTGGAAAAGCAAAAATCAATGTAAATTTACTTTTATATTTGTTGAATAAGAAGTTTTATGGTAAAACCTAAGACAGTGGAACGGCACGAATAATAACACAAATAATGATGTCTTTATGGGAGATTTGTTACAACTTACAGTAATTTTTTTAATGTAGGTAATTAAACCAATTTGTATATAATTAAAGTCTTTCTCTATCACGATAGCAATATGTATTTGACTAAATGTAATTTATGAAAATAACGATAGTGTAATACTTGTACAATAAGTAAAATATGTAGATCTCATATAAATAATAATTTTATAAATCTTTGTAGATATATATTAAACTTTCATTTAACATTTCTTATAATTCATACGCACTACGATTTCTTATATTTTTTGTTAAGTAAAAATTAAAAAATATTCCAAATAAAACTAGACATTCAAATTAGAATTTTCCCGCGTGCGAATTCCACGTGTGAACATAACCTCTAAATCAAAATACACTGCACACTTGCAGTTTGAACATGATCAAGTTGAAATCTGTATGTTTGGGTGTACAAAGAGGAAGAAGTAGACAAAAAGTTTATACAAGATGAAAACGTCACGGCATAAGAAAGCTAGAAAATATTTAGCTTTCTATATCAACAATTTTAAATTTAGACAACCTTATCAAGTACTTATTGATGGTACATTTGCATTTGCTGCACTTGAGGTTTGTACACTGTTTACACGGACAACATTATGTTGAAGAAATATTTATATTTTAATTATTTTAGAACAAATTTAATATCCAAGAACAATTACCAAAATATTTTCAAGCCGAGACCAAATTGTTGACTACACCATGCATAATTTTAGAAACAGAGAAACTTGGTTCTTTCAACAAAGCAGTTACAGGTGCTATGCAAATAATCAAACAATATGCAATTCATAAATGTGGACACGAAAAGCAACCTATAACAGGCTCAAAATGTTTGAGATCTATGATAGCAAAGAATAATCCTTCGAGGTATATTTAAAACTTGTTACCCATATGGCATACATTTAAAAAAAATAAATAACATTTTAATGCTTATTACAGATATATTATAGCAACGCAAGATCGTGAATTACAAGAGAGATTAAGAAAAATTCCAGGTGTACCACTGATGTATCTTCATGGAAAAGCACCTACTTTGGAGACACCTTCGGAAGCAAGTCAGAAATATGCTGAAAATGCTAGAAAAAAATTAGGAATGAGCGCATGGGAAAAAGAAAATATGCAGGCACTGAAGAAAGAAGCAGGCCTGTTGAATGAAGCAGAACCAAAACGTAAAAAACGTAAAAAGAGTGGCCCAAATCCACTGAGTTGTTTAAAGAAGAAAAAGAAACCACAGGTGGCAACTCCAGCATCAGAGCAGAAAAAATCTGGGAAAATCAGGAAAAAGAAAAAGATCAAAATGGCATCGCACGTTAAAGAGGCACTAATTGCAGAACTTTCAAATAAAACTCAATCGGCATAACAATTTTCACGATATTGACGACAGTAATGATTGACCAAACATACTTTTTTATTCGTAATACAATATCTCCATTTATTTAATAAGAATAAAATATTTGTTTAACTTTGGCTGATTCAAGCTGGAACACATCTATCATTTAGCTGTCAGTCACATAAAAAATGTACCTGTTAACAGTAATTTTAAAATACATTATATACTATTTATAAATTGTTCATTTTATAGAAATACATCCAAACGTAATGCATGATCTATAATACCAAATATGGTAATATTCACGTTGCTTCTCTATTTGACAAACATGAGATAAAAGCCGAAGGATTCAGCATGGAAGAACATCACATTTATACATGCTCTGCATCCATGATAATCTCAATTGATGTAAAAAATGATCAAAAATAGACTATCATTTTCAACATTTCTTACAATATTTTCGTGTAACTTGTTACTTTATATATTTTTTAATATTATGAAAATATTAAATTACGTTCTACGTCGGATAGTTCAGAAACGTTGGTAAAATTGTTTGAGGAAAAATATACAATACTTCCTTGCGTATAATGTTAGAAATGCTAATGTCTAAAACGTAGGGAATAATATGTATATATTTGGAATTAGGAAACATTTGCATGTAGAAAGAATATAAGTGATGTGAACACAATCCTCGAAATAGATGTAAAATACACTATATTATTTACATATGTTGTTGAAAGATACAAGAGAAATATTTTCAACATTTCATGGAACACATGGCATGCGTGTACATGCAAATGATGCACTGCATTATTTACTTCGAAATGTTATAAATTTAAAAAATCATTGAAAAAGATGTCTATTTATAAATGTATTGAATAATGTAGTACGTTTTATAGATTATTTCCCTGCTTCGTGAAAATTGCATTTTATATACTTTTTTTTTCGTGCTTTATTACATTCTTTCTTCTACGATAGATAATATATAGCGAAGATGGAATTATCGCAATGCAAAATAAATGTATGTTCTGTAAGAAGAGAAAAAATCGGCTTTTTTTTTATAATTACAATAAAAATTTCTAGATTAACCCCGAACTTATGAGTATATTCAAAATACATTATATTACGTCGCATGCACTAAAGTGCATTGTCTATATATAGTCAGTGATAAAAAACTTTTAGGGAACATTAGAGGAGGTAACGGATGTAAAATACGAATGTTCTATTTTACAATTAGCGCTGACATCGAAGTCTCCTGCATGTAAAATCCACATGAAAGCAAAGAAAGTTAAACTCGAAACCAGGTAAAGCAGAGAACTCCAGAAAGTCCTAACTTTCTAATAATAAAAAAAATTATTATCAAGTTAAACATACCAAAGGACATGACACATGTAAACCTTAATTAGAAGTTTCGACACGATAATACTAGTACGAAGATATTTTGATCGATATTTTACAAAGTTGAATACTTTGTTGACGATAGAAAACAGTATTTTGGTAAAGTAATACAATTATAACATACATTCATACAGTATTTCCTCCACATTCCATGTGAACTACCGTCAGTCTTAAACTCGCATTTGCCATATTGCTTTTAGACTAACATATATTTCTTTTAATAGAAGGTAAGAATCTTATGTTATACACAAGCGTACTTATTGAATACACACTGCTGGTCAAGGGTGCTGATTCAATAGAGCACGTGCCGCCATGGCTAACATCTTCATTCGTCGAGCTGATCGGTGGTTTGGATTAGCCGTCAGAAAAGTAGCTAATTGACTTTGCAAAGTCATCAGTACGGTACCCATGTGCTCCCGCGTGACCGGATCATTTGGATCTAAATTCAATATAGCCTCTTCTAGCCACCTGTTTAAAAAAGAATCATTTTATTTTCTATACGTGAATCGATAAACGATCGAATGCGTTAATTCGTGTGATTACCTGTGCTTAAGTTCTGTACGATGCGCTAAATCAGCAGAAAGTTGTTGCACTAACGATAAAAGTACCGGCTGTTGTAAAATACATCTTGTACCTTGACCACCAGGCCCTACAGGACATGAAAACACTCTCGATGGTTCTGTCCTTTCGCAGGCCAAGACAACTAATCCCAAATCACTAGCACTTAAAGCTTGTTGAAAAGCAGCATTTAATTGACCTCTTTGTAACAGAGATACAACCCGAGCTTGTGCATCAGCGACAGCAGGTACGGGCATTGTTGCTGGAGTTGTTGCTCGTGAACTATAATTATGAACAAAGAAAATCATTACATTTATGGACTAAAAGTGAACATTTTTAGCGTTCATGATAAATACCGTGCGCCGGAAATTTCATTCAACTGAAGATTTAAGTTGTCTCTGATCGATTCTCGAACAGCGCGTACCGTATCCTCTTGCAGCGAAGACAACCCCCTAGAAAATTCGTTTTGCAGTTCCTCTCGTACTAAAGTCGCTAATGCCTCGCTTTGTTGTTCGTTTCGTTGTTGATACTGTTTGTCAACGATAACATCGATATTTTGTAGATCTGTAATATAATATCGAAATATAAATTAAAAAGGAATCTCATGTTTGTCAAACGGACGAAAAGAAAAAATGCGATATCTTACATTCGCGTGTACCTCTGACGAATGCATCTTGCACTTGTCTAAACATAGTCTGGCAAGCCTTTTCCATGCCAGGTAAAAGAATATTCGTGAAAGTGTCTTTGAAAGCTACGTCGAGAGCAGGCTTGGCAGCATTCGCTGCAGCCAATGCTAACGTTTCTTTTATATGCGTACTACTAATTAATTTAGTTAAATTATCCTTCAGCAGATCGTCCATACGCGTTACGTCCAAGTGAAGCTGACGCTTCAATGGCTCCACGGTGTCCTCGACTATGCGTGGCAAAGTAGTTTCTATCTTATCCTTGATCGTTGGCTCGAGTGTACTTAAGAATTCACGCTGACGAGTCATTTGTCCATAGAGTTGTTCCAACGTTGCAGTTTGCTGTTGCGACGCTCTCGCTAAAGCCGATTCCACTCGCGTTAATATCGGTGTCTCTTGTCGCAACCTAGTTACCTCTGCTCTTAATTCTCTAATCTCTTGGTACTGCTCTTGGATAGTTTCCAAAATAGAATCTAATTTGTTAGTTACATCGATGATATTCGTATTATTAGCAGCTTGCCACGTAGTCTCTTGCTCGCAGGAAATATGAACCACCGAATTTGGCTCCTCGTTCGTCTTCGTTCTTTGCACAGAATCATCCTCCTCTTCGTTCGGATATTCTTCAGAGTCCGGTTTCATGGCATGCACATTGACATCTTTTAACAAGACCATTGGAATATTAGGCCAATCTTCTCCGGTGCTCGGAGGAGCTTCTTGTTTGCTCTCCGAATCAACCTCCTCGTCCTGTTTGCTCAGCGAAAGAATTTCTCTTACTTCTCTGGAAGGACTGCTACCACCGCTAGCTGGAGCATGTTCCTCCAGTTCGCTTGTAGCGAGCGGTGGGTCCGAGGCGTTTAGAGCTTGTACCGCCTGTGCGAGAGAAGGACTAGCGGATAATACGTTTCCAAGTTCAGGACTTCCAGGAGCCGATTCTAATTCACTATTCTCTTTCTTGGCGGGTGAACTAAATGCGTCCGGTGTCATTAGATTTAGTCCGGCGTTATGGTTACTTGTGGCTTCGATCGTAGCCGATAACATACGATCTTCTTCGCTATTTTCGCCTGAAATTCCATTGTGATTAACGGTCCCTATGTCTGGCAAATCTTCGGAATAATCCAAAGAATCGTGGGTCAGCATATCCATTAGACAGTTGCCACTCACTTGTGAGGCAGGCTTAAATGCTATATGACATTCTTGAAGTGATTTTGGCTGAACCAAGTACATTCTGATGACAAGCTGTTCCTCAGCCTCTTCCTCGCACGGGCAAAGATCCTCCAAGGATTCTCCCGTTGGACGTATTTTTCGTAGCCCGGCATCGACAATTCCAAAACTCAAGATCGGATATGGCAGAAGGAATTCTGATATTGTACTTACACACGCTAACGCCTCGCCACTGACTTTCGAAATACTTAATATATATAGAACTTTATTATATATGTCGGATAACAAGAGATAACCAGCACTAAGATCTAAGCCTGCTTTCAGTACAGGAACTTTTCCAGTGGAAGGAGTTGGTGCAAATTTGATTGTTTGCAAGCATGTCCACAATTCACAAGACCACACTTTCAATTCTGAATTATTGTCACAGCCAGTAATAGCGAATCTCCAGAACTGTACACTGTATGGAAAATAATAGGTCAACCGTATGTCAAGATAAAAATATAAGGCCGAGTGAAATCACTTACTCGGGTTGACAAGTTTGATGATCGTCGAGGAAAAAGAGACAAGAAATAGGACGTCCGCCGTGTGGTTGCCATTGATGCAAACAGTGCGGTTGCGTCTGAGTGCCGTGAGAATTACCGTGCATATATACCTGGAAGAACTTGACTTCTCCGTCGAGACTGGCTGTAGCTAAGGCTGTACCATCTGGGCTAAACGTTGCCTCGACTATCATCCCTGAGTGTTGATTAATTTCTATCATGCCGCCGCTTTCTTTTGCAGCTGGATCAGTTGCCTATTATTCATTCAAGAGTTCGATTTTCTGCGTAACGTATATTTAGAACATAATATACAGATGAAGTACACGGTCACCTCTATGGATCTAAATTTAGCTGCAACAGTGGCAACCGACCACAGCTCTGCTTTCGAACCCCTCGTTAGGACCAACAGTTTTGACACTTCGTCTCCGTCCGATGGATCATCTTCGGGAATATAGGGGCACCAAATAACACGATGACTAGTCGGCGAAGATTCCTCTGCGTCTACTTGTAATACTAAGCTACATAATAGTTCGGATGGCGTTGACTCGATAGTATGTATAAAGAGATTTCCTGAGTAATCCACGCAAGCAAGAATAGCATTTGACACATGGGCAAATGCTAAATCTTGTATCGCACCATGCATTCCTCTTAGTAATGCTCTTTGTTCTAGTTCTTTATATACAACCCGTACGACTCCGCCGCCGGTTCCAACTAAAAGAAATATCAGTTATACATGAAACAGATTAAAAATTAATATCGCCTTATAACGAATGCAAATAATCACCTTTTATGCCATAAGCTAAATATTTTCCAGACATATGAACAGCCAATAATTGACCGGTATAAAAATTATGTTCCCAAGTAAAGTCCACGATATTTTTCAACTTTACTTTGGAACTCCCATGATCGTGACCTCCAGGGGATGGAATTATGGTAACGTCTTGGCTATACAATTCTACAGAGTGTTGATCTTCCTGACCGTTGAATTCTCTGCATAAAAAAAAAAGAGGACACTAATGTATCAGTCTTTACGCTTAATCGTGTTTATTATTTTGTCCTTGGCATCGGAAAAAAACAGGCGGAGAGAAGAGTAGCGAAAAATCTAAAGTGAAAGTCAAGGAAACTAGATTCGAGTTCACAATTCGTAAAACAGCAACCAAATTCGCAGAGAGAAGTCGGACGTGATAAAGCGACAGAATCACTTACACTGTCTGCGGATATTGAAGGTGTCGAAGATTTTCTTCTCCCGTTTTGATCATTTTGTCGTAGATATTTCTGGTCTCTGAAAAGTAGCGGTTTAAGGAGAAATATTAACGGTTTATATTTGAGAGCCGTGCGATTCTAACCCCAGCCGGTGGCACGCCTGACGGCATTACCTCCGTCGGTATGAGGATTTTCTCACCTTTCGCGCATAAATGTGATTCGCAGTTGTGCTTTCTATTATCGAGCGACGATCCTATCGACGTATACTTTGCGCATTACCGTCCTCTCAACGCTGTCGACCGCATATCACAAACGAACGAGATTCGAGATTATTAGATCAAAATGAAATGTCAGGCGGCGAATATCGGCCACTTGTCAGAAAAACGAACCGGAAGTGCACCGGACATAGCCGTCGTAAGCTCTCGCGAGATAACGTTCGACTCGTCTTCGAGATATCGAAAGGTCGCTTGCATAAAGAAAGGGACTGCCCCTCGTTAAACGGTCGACCAATGAGACGCTTGGAAATTTTAGACCTATCGAGACTCGATATATCGCGTTCAACTTATCGTATCGTCACGTTTGATTTTGAAAAATGAAAGAGCGCGCGCGTTCTGTCGAAGTTTTTCTTTTTTCAATACTTTTGCACGTAACTTTATGAACATTTTGTAGATTTGTAGAGAAAACGTATACCCGCGTTCGCAAGTAACGTCTTTCGGTCTCTCCGAGCATCTTTAGGAAAATAAACTATTTGTCGTATCGATTACGCGATAAATTTACAGTTTATTCTTGAATTTATATTACACTATAGACAGGCTTGTATTTCGTGTATGTACGTGTCTAATCTTTGGAAAATGGCAGTAGTGCTCAAACGTACGTATAGACCCAAAAATGGTGGCAGTAAATTCAGCTAATGTCGGATACTTGTAAATAGCACTTAATACCTACGTATAATTGCATACATTATTCCATTTTGCCAAATAGTATTACAGATTGCACGTTACCCATTTAAAGCGAGAGGCGAAAGGTGAATCGGAGTCTCGCAAAGTTTAGGAAGAAAGGCGTTACGAATATCCGCGTCCGATTCACGTTTCACGCAGCTGCACGGAATTTCTCTACGGTAAGACGACATAAATCTTTGCGAAGCCTCTTTCGATATCTTCGAAATGTACCTTTTTTTTTGTTCGTTTTTACTTTTTCTATCGAACGCCGAACACGACGCGCAAAGTGCGTACTCGAAAATTTCGCTCTTTCAGTCGTTTAAATGTTAGCTTCTTTTTTACGCTCCTTTTTTTTCTCCTACTGCCATAATTCGGTGGCTTTTTTTGGGTCTCTCGATATCGTAACGTTACATAATGATTAAGCACACTGAGACACTGCGCCAATCCAATTGGAAAAAAAGATATTAACTTCTTTTTATTTTATTCTTCTCTCTTTGGAAATATTCAAACGGGTTTTCAAAATCGTGGGGATGATTCGCGATGGCTCTTCTTTTTATTAGCGCGACGATTTTGAGACTCCAATAGACAGACGATATTACCACGCGATACGGATCGTAACCCGACGCAACGAGATCTAATTTAACTACAGATTTATACGAGATCGCGTTCGTTTCTACACACAGGCGCGCGATTATCGCACTGCGATTCACGTTGAGCTCGGTACATTAAAATATCGCAATATGGCGTCGCGTTTCGTATCGCGCGAAAATCGCGTCTGTGATTAGAATTTATTAGAATCTTCAAGCTTTACAACTTTACCGATCTTCATATATTTTTTCTTTTTTTTCTTTCGTTAATCGGGTCGGATCGTTTTCTCAAGTATAATATGTGTGTTGTGTTTTTTTATTATTCTTATTTTTATCATTATTAATATTA